>JABSTQ010009220.1:672500-1028078 GCA_013358835.2 Ixodes persulcatus
TTTATGACAGGATAGGATTTGAAATAGGATTTAGTAAAAAGAATCAATTTTCCTCGTTATCTGTTCTGCATCCGCAGACTTCGCAGCTGTATCCGAAATATTTCTCCCTACTCACATCCACACCGCAATCTGTAATGCGCAAAACGTCATTTCTTTATTCATTTTTTTACAATTTAAGATTAACCTGCTTCTGGTTCACTTGCCCGTGTAGTGGCTACACCTTCCCCAATTTCCGCATGCCTGAATGCCTTTCCTAGCGTCGTACAGTAACACGAACCGTAAGCTTGCAACATCTGTCAAGGTGTCGTCACATAAGCCAACATCTGCATTCGCTTGGCGAAGACCATTAGAAATCGACCTGTAAGAACAACTGCATTACGTAATTGAAGCATTCTCCCGCGCCAAAATCCGCAATCTGCAAAACTTAACAAAAAAAAATCACTAAACAACAACAAATATTAATAATAATAATAATAATAATAATAATAATAATAATAATAATAATAATAATAATAATAATAAGTCCGCATTAGTGTGACTTATTATATGAATGTTTGTCTAAATAATTAGTGATAGTTTGGCAATTATAATTTAGAGACATTTGTGACACTGGGAGTTTATTGGATTTGGACGATAGCTGTACAATTAGCTTCCTTTGACCTTTTTATAGATGGGGTGTATTCTAAATTTCTCCCGTAATTTGGTAAATCCGCACCGGACAGTAATGTAAGAAAGAAAAAAAATCTGTACACAGTTATTTTGCTATCCATGAGACGTATCATTCACAAAAAAAACAACGAATATGGTGACATCCCCCAGTCGCGTACATAATTACTACCTTTTGAAGATAACTAGATTAAACCCTGAAAATGAGAGTGTTAATGTTTCGGTTGGTTTTCTGATATCCCGTTTGAAAAGGCTCCGCTTCGCTGAAAGTACTTGTAAATAAAAATCGGAATTTGATTTCAAGTAACTTTAAAAGCAGCGTTTCAATATCGGCATTTCGGCAAACTTGACGGCTGAAAACGCACCGTTACAACAATGACACGTGTTCCGAGTATGTTACAGTGACGTAACAAACCCGTGTATTAACAAACTTGACGGCACTTTTTGTTTCTCAAACGCGTAAAATTTTTTTTTTTTCTTTATGCATCTGTGCACGCTTGTAACATTCGCCCGTAGTTCCCCAAGTACGAGCGAAGCAGAAGGTACCAAAGCTAGCGCTACGCTTTGAGCGCGCCACGCTGTGCAAGCGCGTTCGCGCTCGTTGAAGGAAATGTGTCCGCGCTTATAACTTGGGCTCCGATTGTACTTACAGTGAAACAAAGTACGACACAATCTCATTAAAAATAAAAAAAAACGGGGAGCACTCAAGAAGAATCTCAAACAGTTTGGCGGAAACAATTTACAAGCTAATGCGGGTACAACTCTTTTGACGTCCACGAGTGACACGTGACGCCATTTGTGAGAAAATCAATACCCAAAAACGAACCTAAAAAAAAAAAATACAGGAATATAAAACTTTTTGCGACGCCCGCTCCCCGAAAAAAAAAATGCAAAACTCAACCGATTGCGTTGGAAGGGAAATGTGTCGATCAGGGCTCGGTAGGGCAGATTCCTAGAGCGCGCTAGTCTTGCGCCTATAATTTGTAACAGGTTAAGAGTGCAGGTCAAGCTCCTCACAAAGCCCCCCCCCCCCCCCCCCCCCCTCCTTCCACTTTAACATAGCGACCGCTGGAGAGGAAATGAGTCCCTCATCGCCTCCACTCCAGCGTTTCGCTCTGCTACAATGGAAAAAGTGGAGAGCATTGTGGAAGGAGCTTGCGATGCACGCTTAACCTGTCACATACCATAGATTCCTACATATGGCCAAGAAGTTGGTCGTCTCGGAGAAAGAAGAAAAAAAAAAGACGCAGAACGTGAATCTTAGGAAAAATACGGTTATACCTGACAAAATCATCGTACGTGGAACATTTCTGGGTCGGTAAATGTAGGCGACAATGTGTTACATGAAGTGGCGCCATGAGTTTCCTTCGTTGCGCTTCGGCGACCTGTCGCTCTTCGTGACACTTAGCCGAATTTTACAAGTTTGTGAAAGTGTGAACGCTCGACTAATAGTAATAAGCAGGGGCGGGTTAAAAAAGGGGGGACCAAATGTCCTTCCCCTCCCCTCTCCCTCTTCCTCCCCTCCCCTCCCCTCCCTCCCTCCTTCCCTCCCTCCCTCCCTCCCTCCCTCCCCCTTCCCCAGAGCCGTATATTAGGAGAGTTTGGACAATAGGCGGAGCAAAGGCCGCCGCCAGCGCCGAATATTCCCCCCACGCTTAGAGCGTAAACTAAATTTGTGACACAGCGTCGACCAATCAGGAGACCTCTACTCCATCTCACAAATGTCGACAGTGAAGACAAAGGCACAGGCGCGTGAGCCTAGCTCAGCGAAACGCTATTGTTTGTACGAGACCTCGTGCATAGGAGGCACTTTCCAAAGCCACGCGCTCGTGCCCGTGCTTTCGTCTGCACTGCTAGAACAGCGTCCTGAGACTGGCTGAAAGAAAGCAGTGCAAAGGGTGGGGTGCGCGAGCGTCTTGAGACGCGGAGTTCCGCTCGGCACGGCTCAAATTATACTTCGTTTCACTTCACCTGCGAGCGAAGCCAAAGCTAGAAGCGCGAGACCAGCGCTTTTTGCATTTCTCCCCAGCTCGCGCTCTCGAGCAAAGCCTGAACGCACGGAGCTTCCGTGCTCGCGCTTCCAGTTTTGCCTTCGCTCGCACATAAGGTGAAACAAAGTATAGTCGTGGCACAAATTTAGAGCACGCGACCACCGCTGGGGGCTGTTTCGCGGCCTGTGGTTGGCCCGAGATGCTCGCCTATTCAAACCAATGTATGGCCAAACTCTCTCAATAAACGGCTCTGCCCTTCCCCTCCCCTCCCCGTTTCACCTTATGTTGTACAGCAGCGAAGCCTAGAAGCGCGAGCTCATAGCGTTTGCAGCTGCCATTGGTGCACGAGAGCATGTGCCGTCGAGATGTGCCCTAGAGCAAGGAGCTCGCGCTTGTAGCCTTTCCTGCGGTACAACCCAAGGTGAAACAGAGGATAGAAGTGGCGAGCGGCACGTGTCTCGAGCATTTCCACAACAATAAATTTGGTATGTAGAACAACCATCGTCATCATTATCATTTACCGCCGAGACCTCCCCGACGATAGATGGCTCTCGCCAAGCCCAGAGAACCTGTCCGCGCCGAGGACATTGTATTTGAGAGGAGTGGAATGTATTCCCCTAGTAAAGTATTTGGGGAAACGCAGAAAGGGGCGAAGAGGGGGGGGGGGGGGGGGGGGGTCCCCTTACGTGGGATCCGCGAGCCGCACATGGACCAGCAAAGAGCCGCCGCGGTTTGGCCACCCCTGCTCTAGATCTTCGACCAACGCACAGCGTTTCCTCAAGTGAAGGGCAGTTTGGAGTCTAGGTCGGTTTATGCAGGTGGACTTCTAGGAGCATCTCGAGTTCAGTGTCAAGAAGAGTCGCATTTAAGAATTCGGTGCCGAGTGAATCTAAATTTCCTCAATATATATCGCCGCCTCGCTGGCTCTGAGGTAACCAGCCTCCCCAGTTGGCGGGTTGGAACCTCGGCTGAAGTGCCTGCAGTCCGGGGGAGGCCTATTGCGGAGAAGGCTCTGTGTAACCGAGATTTCGGTTGCTGTCAAAAGCTGGTTGAAATAAATTGTCAGTGTTTCGCTAGGGCGTACCAGATGCGCTTTGTTGGTTTGAAACGAAAGATCCCCAAATTTGATTTTCCTAGATACTTTCGAAACGAGCTCGAGTCAAACAATAGGTTTTCGACTGGGCGGCGGAGAAGAGCTCACTGGATAAAAACTCACCGGGGGAAAAGCCCACCGGACAAAAGCTGACCACAAAACCGTCTCATGCGGAGAAAAGGTGAACGCAAAACAGTTTCACACGGAGAAAAGGTCGGAGCCTTTGGATAAATGCGGAGAAAAGCTCACTTACGAATTTGTGAACCGAGCGGTCACTCAATTGAAATACGGTGTTGTGGGCGTTACCGAAAACAATGAACGAAATACGTTACTCGTTCCTTGCAAATAAAAGTAAAGCGTTACCGTCCTACGTTACTTCAAAAAATAAAAGGAACGCGTCACCGTTACCGATAAAAAGTAACGCACGCTACTTTTGCGTCACTTTTTTCATAATGAATTAACACGTTTTACTGTACGATGTTACGGGTATGCATAAGCGCCCATATTTCAAGAAATAATTATGTTCATGCAGACACTCAACATATTTTCTTTATATTTTTTACGGTTTCGCCTAAATACTAACAAAAAAAAAGAAAAAAACGCTAATCTAAAAACTTCACATGGCTTCGCGCATAAAAACACGAAAAAAAAAATGGAAGTGTAAATTTTTTATGTCTTGGGAAGAAAAAGTAAAGAGTAACATAACTCCGTTACCCGTTACTCGAAATAAGTAAAGTACGTTACCCATTACTTTTTTGAAAAAATAACGAGAGCGTTACACGTTACCGAAAAAAAAGTAACCCGCTACCGGTAACACCGTCACTTGGAACGCGTTACCGCCAAGCACTGCTGAAATACGTCAATTCATTTATTCTGCACTTCACTAACAGATAACAGTGTTTTAAAGAGTATCTTGTACACGTCATGGGTCGTACGACGAAAATAAAACGAAACATTTTTATGGAACGATAATTCAAAGAACGTTGCGGGAAAATATAACCAGTGTAATAGGCTGCAGTCACGTAGTGGACTGCACTGCGTAAGCTATGCCAAATCTGCACATTTCACCACTTGATTTCAATTCTGTCCCGCCGATCGGCAAATAAAGAAAGTTGATATTTCATCCATCCCGGCTTCGTCAAAATTAACTACGGCAAGTCACGTGAAAAAACTGTTGACGTAAAAGCGGAACGAGGGCTGCAGCGGAGCGCTCTGCTTTTAAGATCTGTACCTGCGTGGAAGGCGCCTGTAGTTCTCGTTTTACTACTATTCTAACATAACGACCACATTACATATATACTACTTCCAAAACTTCCCGCGCACAACACTGCGCGCATTGCATTATGGGACCTGGTTTGCCACGGAGAGTGGTATGGTTTCGGTTTCGATTGTCTCATAGGCGAAGTAGCGCATCTCACCACTGCATGAAAAACAAAGTCAGAGCTCGCTACTTTGCACACATTCATCTTCGTAAGAGCCTCCATTGAGACACGAATCTCCAGCGGCCGTAAGAACTTGGCTAGGCTTAGAGAAGAGTAGGAGTATGGCCGGCCGCGTCCCATACCTTTCTGGCGGCCTGGCACATGCACTCCAGAGTACAGCATGACCCCCCTGGCTCACGGATAATTCAGTCCTAGGACAGTGAGTAGACAATGCAACCGGACAATCGGCCCAGTATACTTCTTCAATGTGCCAGCATAGTCCTCTTTACTACTCTGGCACGTCAAAAAAAAAAAGTGACTTAGCATTACATTTGTATTGGTAGGCAACACCTACAGTATCATAAATTTAAGCAAAGTCCCATATTCCAAAATGCAAGCACTGTTTTTGGTCGCGACGGGCCGTCGTGAAGTTGGACAATCGAAACAGAAACTCAGCGGCCAACGAGTTCCCAAGATGCTGTGCCCACTGGCGGCCATATCTGTGTGCGTGGCTGCTGAGCGCGTGCTAACGGCGAGCTTCCGCAGCTCTTTTGCAACGTGCATTGACTCCGTAAGTGTGACGTCATAGGTTCAAACAAACCCTTGCTAGGGTCGTTGTTATGGACAAATACATGTGGCTAGGTTTCGCTACGAAAACCCGACCGTTCGAAAATCAGGAGTAGGATTTAAACTTCTAAAAATCACGGATACAGAAAGCTTGAATGTCGTATATATGTTTCGACAGAAGTCTGCCGGTAATCACTTGTTTCTGAAATATTTACGACTGCAACTTCCGGTCCTCAAGATGCCTGCAGCAGACGACGAATGCAAGATGCCGTCCGCCCCACGCCGGCCGTCCAAGCCAGCGCCGTCGTTTGAATCGTGTGAATAAAGACGATATTCTGATATTGCATTTGTTTGAAATATAACGAGTTTCAGAAGGTTACAAGAATTCATTGTGGGGTGCGATGCAAATAATGGTTTATCAAAAGTCACGGCATCGATGGAGATGATCGTCTGCTAAACGATCGCATTGCGACCGTGAGAAAAGCACTTCAGGCGATCGGTTGAGATCCCAAATTTCGTTTGCGGACTCGCGCTATAGGAGGGTGCTGCGTACCTGGTTGTAACCATTGCGTGGAGAAAGATTCTTGCAGTTTCTTCAGATTTCTGCAAGACCCCAAAGCGCGAAAGAACTGGATAAAAAACATAAGGTGAGTACATGTAGCACTGGCGGACAGTTGCCTTGATGTAAGAAAAGGGCCAAACCAACCGAGATCACGTAAAACCCATATTCTGTTCGGTCATAATGTCTTAAAATATGGCGTATATTTATCCAAGGGAAAAAAAAATACTGCGAAATCGCGATAGACATGCAATTTTTTAATAACCTGACAACCTCAATAATAATAATAATAAACGACTTACCTCGACGGCGTACGATTTGTTATTCATACTGGCCTGCACTACGCCGATAATGCACTTCGGGTCGTCGTCGTAACTGATCTGCATGACGTGGCTTGATTTTGCGGCATTTTCACCCCTCTGCACTAAGCTGGGTTCTTCACAGAAAAAAAGCGCACATTGGGGAGGCCTCTACGGCTATGGCGATGCACTTGTTTTCGTCACTCGTTTACCGTCGCAATTCAATGAAGACACCCGCTGCAGCAGAGGCCAGCAAATCTGTCGTGTCGTCTGCTACCAAAGCAAAGCGGAGTGTAATACTTCAGAAATGGCCATGGGCGTACCAACCGGGTATGCAAGAGGGGCGCTTGTCCCCCCAGTTCTCAGAGTGGGGGGGCAAGGCATGTGTTCCCCCCCCCCCCCTCCCTGAAACAGCCACCACTGGGCAGGGCAAACGCTGGCCGGCGGCGCCCAAGGGATACCAAGGGCACCGCCCCCTTGCCCTAGGTGTAGGGGGGGGGGGGTCTGGTTTGCCCCCCCCCCCACTCAAAAACAAGTTGGTACGCCACTGGAAATGGCTTTCATCGTTGCAATACGACACTGAGACGACAAGAACATCTTCATAATTAGATACCAAGAAGTTAGGTTACTTACAAAAAATTATATACTTAGTTGTAAGCAAAAGTCGAGCCTCATGTGGAGTCTCCATGCATAGTCCATGGCAACGTCCCTAGCAACGGTTTGTTCGGACAAAGACGCCATCTTGTGACATAGTCACTTACGGGGTCGATTCCGCACCATCAAGATGGCCGGTCTTAGCAAATTATTAATGTGACCTCGTTCTGAGCATGTGCTCTAAACATCGCCCTCAAATATGGCGTCCAGTGAATACCCCCGATTATCGTCCCTATAAAAATATTGGCTAGTCTTCCGTCCACTGCCCCCGTCGGCGACACTACTGCGGAATGAAAGCGCATGGCGGCGCTGCGAGCCATCGGCTTGCCAGAATTTTGCATTTATCAAGCAGCAAAAGAAATGTGAAGAAAACACGACAGACACAAGCAAATGAGCACTTCAAGGGTGAATTATTTACACCTCCTGACCTTCAGAAGCCTTAGCCGTTTCTCGCCTTGCTGCGCTCTCGTTGTTCATTGCTTTGGTGTAAAGGCGGAGGAGGAGGCTGAAGAACTTGAGTGTGCTTGTTGTTATCGCCACTTCATGCACCTCAGTGACCTCACAGCCTAAGGAAGCTAAATCTGTCCTTGCAAAGAGGGCAGAGAAGTCATCAATGCTTTTCTCATTAAGCTTGTTGAGACTGGTGAAGGTAGTAAGTGAAGAAGGTAGCAGATACAAAAGCACGCCGATGGCGCGCAGCGCCCCCTGCAATTTTATCCACGGCGCTGTCATCTCGGTGCGTGGAGAGATGCGTTCGAACGGGAGACTAGCAAGTCTTTCTAGAGACCATACTCTTATACAGGGTGTGCAGAGGTAAACAAAAAACAAACAATGTCCGAACTTCCGGGGTGAGTATGTTACTTCCTGTTGGCTATTGTTTTTGAGGACCCTCAGTGAGTAGGCGCATACTTTAAAAGTCTCACCGCCAAAGACTAACTACGTTACCTTCTGAAATTTACTTACATGGGATCGACATCCCTTCCTGTTCCCTTGAAGGAAAAGAAACAGCACTTGTTCCGCAAAGAAATGACAAATCTGCCGAGGGCGCGTCTTCAGGACCAGCTATTCAACTAGCATGATCCATATCCGGAGCGCCCAGGAGTTTCGTCTGGGGGAGGTGGGGAAGGGGGGTGTTCCGGAAAATTCGATTACTGATCTGCGGCGGGCCCCGGTGTGAAGAAGGGTTAGGAAAGCTATGCAATTTTTTTTTTATTTATTTATTTCCGAGATATAGTTTGCGATGAAACGAACTTCGACGTGCTGTGTTGAGATTGCCATGCTGCACGTGCAACTCGGAAATCAACCAGTTTCAGAATTATTTCGCCGGCACAAATTTTCATGATCCGGGGTCTAGTCGTTACCATGGGGTGAATTATTCGGGGACCACATTTTTCGTGATTATTTTAAAATCGCGAAATTGGCGAAACATAGGTCTTTATGAAAACCAAGTTGTTTACCGTATACTCCGTTCCACGTAACTTTGTAGACGACAAAAGCTATGGCTCCTCCGACCATATAATGCGAGCTGTCAGGGCCAACCACGTGTTCTATCTCCACAGAGTGTCGAACCGGAACCGAACCGAACCAGAAACTGGAGCCGAGCCGTTATTTTTAGCAGAACCGAAACTGAACCGTAGCGAAATCTTCGCCGCCATCTTAAAACTAAACCGGAACTGAAGAAAAAAAAAATATATAGCAGTAACCGGTTCAAAACGGTTCACGGCATTTTTTTTTTCTTTTTTGCTAATATCACAAAATACATATTTGAGAATAAAAAATTGGCAGAGCCTGTATTTCTATGTATTGATCATATCGTCATATATGGTATGAGAATTAATACGAGAAATTGCGGGTTTTCGTGGAGCTTTTAAATTGGCACTATGATTAATCATGTGTCACGCGGTCACGTGACGTCATGCTGTCAAGTAACGTCACGTCACGTGGCGCCGCGATGTCACGTGACGTAGTCACATGACTCACTGCGTCGACTTCAATCGAGAACACCACTAGATTCATTAGCCTCGTTAACACCGAACCGCCACACGATATCACAACTTAGCGCCGCGAGACACCGTAGCGTACTCGATTGTCATGAGCCCGAGTGAGTGCTCGGGTTAATGACAATCAGCATCGACAAACATTCGACTAATGGCTCGTGTTCAATCAAAGATGAGAATAACTTAACTCTAGCAATGTCTGAAGCTCAGTTCATGCTCTATGCTTTGCCAACCCCAGAGTATGACTACGATGAACACTGACGGTATATAATTAGCGTCAGGTCAGGTGGCCGCTTGTTCGAATCGCAATCTGAGGAGAGGAAACCTGTTTTTTTCCTTTATGTGTTCTGCGTCTGCCATTGCACGTAGAAAAAAACTAATGGGTGTTTTTGCAAGTTGTCAACGTCAGGGATTAACTCTTAGCGATATTTACTGAAAGTGCAGCAATTGTTGCCGGACCCATTTTATATCTACGGATCATTGAGGCCCCCACACATGTTTCTGTTATTTCTGTACTGCCTCAGAAATTTGTCCCCGGGAATAGAAGCATTGAAATGACTAAATATCACTTATTAATTCGACGTTACATAAAACTACGAGTATGTACGAGAGGGATACCTGGAAAGAAAGATGTATAGTGGCTTCAGAGAGGGACCCGAACGTTGGAGGCCGCTCTAAGTCTCACCCTAGTTTGGACGACCTCCGCATTTGTTGAAACTTCACAGTTTTTGGGTCCAAAATAAAAGCAATGGAGGATTACTTATAACAAGTGACACAAACAATTTTTGAATTAACACCCCCAAACAGAGGAGGGAGTGTCCCTCAAAAATAAAACGCATGCTCTTGACCTAAAAAAAAAATGGAGGGGGGGGGGGGTTAGAACTTTTAAAAACATACTGTGCTGTAGAGGTTCCTCTACCTTGCATTTTTGGCACAGACCAGTCTGTCTATGCTGGTGGCGCAAACTTCATTGTAAAGAAAACTTCATCACTCGCCCATTGGCTGCTGCTCCTGGGGACGAGCAGTGACGTCACAGTAAAGTTCTGGCGATAAAGTTTGGTGCATGCTCGTCAAAAGTGTAAAGTTCGCCGTGACGTCAGAATGTCGTCACGATAAAGTTGTTTCTGTAAAAAAAAAACTTCGAGAGCTTGGCAGAAAGCGTGGCCCCGGAAACTGCTTGGTTTGCAAAAACACTCTCGCCAGAAAGCGCGTTTTCATAGTGGCAGACGCTCGCGCCGTTCCTAACGACGCCGCACCAAGCAAGAATTATTCGTCTCTCTCAAATACGTGGCTTGCACCGAACGCGGACCTTCTACAGCGTGCATTTGACACCACCGGATTTGCTTTTCTCAGCAAGAACAGATCGCATTGACCACCAGCATATACAGGGTGAATGAAACAAGGAGACGGCAGGCTCTTTAAATCGACCGGAAAATTCGGTTTCTTAACCTATCGCGCTACGACTTTGTGCAGCGTTGCCCACAGATGGTGCATTTTTTTTTTTGTAAAATTTGCAAAGAACGAACTTACCTGAGGAAAAAGTAAAGAAAGAAAAATGTTTAGCTCCTATGGAAACGCAGCGACGCCACCGGTCTTCAAACAACACGGCGCCGTTTCGCACGGGAGTCAAGAGATGGCGCAAGCGGTCGCGACGCCAACTGCCGCCAACGAACGAGCAGACGACGCCGAGAACCGGCGTATTTAGCAGACAAGGAACTGCAGTTGCTTGTTGTTCCCGCGTCTGTTTTTGTTTCTGCGACTGTCGCCGCCTGCGGAACGCGCGCCGCTTTTGAGTCGAAAAGATTGTCTGCTAAAGACGCTGGCTCTCGGCGCCGTATGCTCGTTCGTTGGCGGCGTTCGTTGCGCCATCTCTTGTGTCCCGTGCGAAACGGCGCCGTGCTCTTTGAAGACCGGTGACGTCGCTGCGTTTCCATAGGAGCTAAGCCTTTTTCTTTCTTTACTTTTTCGTCAGGTAAGTTCGCTCTTTGCAAGTTTTACAAAAAAAAATGCACCATCTGTGGGCAACGCTGCACAAAGTCGTAGCGCGATAGGTTAAGGAACCGAATTTTCCGGTCGATTTAAAGAGCCAGCCGTCTCCTTGTTTCACCCTGTAGTTTGGTGACGTCACGTGCAAACCATGTTAAACAGTTTAGTTTTCTGGTGAAATGCGACGTTCGCAGCACTAGCAGGAGAAGGTGTCCAAATTGTAAAGTTGTGCCGTCTGTATAGCAGTCTCTCGATGATTACGGCAGACTAATGAAATGTTAGAGCGCATGACTGATAAAGCACAAAGCTCTTAAGTGAGAGCCCAAAACAAGTGCACGTAAAACCTAACATAAAAGTTAGCCTCCCGAGGCGGTATTTCGCGGAGGTCTGAGTTGGTACGAGCAGATACCCAAATGTGATTCATGCTAGGATCATAAACAACCTTCGTCAGTCCTTCGGGCTATATATGTGTAATTAGTAATATCATTACATCGCTATGTATTTCTTTTTGCAGTAAGGCATCGTGTGTCGCATTCTTTTAAAGAAATACCTTTCTTACCTCTCTCTTTCTACACAGTTCCTGTATTTACCTTCAGATCTATCATGTGAGCACAAAGTCATCTTTGGCATACCCCGCGACCCGCTGTTTCACACTGCCAAACAGCGAACAAAAAAGCACGTTTACGCAGATCGGCTCGACAGCTGGCGTATGTTCGAGTATCGTCCTCCCGTGTCGGTCTCAAGCGGTAATGTGAAATTCATAGTCAAATTTCTTGATAATAATAAAATATATTTAATTACTGACTCAAGATTTTCAACATAAATAAAGGGCCGATCACTTTAAAGATTGCATCCTAAGAAAGTGCTCTCCAAATTATCAGAAAGATGCTTTGCAAATCTTCTCCGGCGTTTTTATCCTCGATGGGCACGTGTATTTGGAAGAGCCTTAAAAAAATCTCTGATTTTGAAGCTGATATATATAACCTTTTTGACACATATATAACTTCTCAAACATATATAAGTCTATTATTGCCTCTTTTATGTTATGAATTGGAATTGTATGTGTCTGTGGACCGGACAAAACCAAAGTACACTAGGGCGCCTGGAGGAACTATGACGATTACACACGCGGATTGCCAAAAAGTTACCAAATAAGCAGCTGGCATGTCGAAATACTACTTTGTTCCGTTTAACAAAAACCACGAATTAGCAAGAGTGATGCTTATTTTCAAATTGAATTGACCGGTGCCTTATCAAGAACAAATCTCAACAGCCAGGCTATGTCACTTTAACCTGAATAAGAAAATGTTCACTAGGATACGCGCTAGTTAAGGCCGGACTCGATCTAAGTATGTAGGTGCGTATATATAGATTAGAGCGAACAATAGACCCTTTTCAAAAGTCAGAGTCACCTTGTGGCAGTCCCATGAGCTCCAATATTGCCGTTCTAATGGCGGTGATAGGAGATCATGCTCGGCTAAATCAAGCACCCTCGATTTCGTGAGTCGAAGGTGACGTAAGGGGACCAACACCTTTTCACCTTTCTGCTCTATGCTTTCGAAGACGTTCGCATTTTCTGGTGTGGGGAAGCTGTGTAGTGCCGCCATTCAAGCGTCGGGTTTGGCTCTGCACAGGGTGGGTAGACTGACTTTCGGGAAGGGTCTATTTCGATTACGCCTTTCTGTACGATTACTCGCCTGCGTCACGGTGCTGAGTGTAAACAATATTGGTTAGGAAAAATGGCGCTGTGAATGCCGCTCAGTGTTTTTATAAAAGGTCAACTGAAGGAGTTACTCCTAAAACTTTAGTGACATATTGAAAATATTGTTGCTTTTAGCTCAGTTGCGTCGTCATCATATATATTGTGAAACGTATTTCGTAAACTATATTTCACAATATATATGGCGACAAGCTGCCAATTTCATGATTTTATGCACTGCCATTAAGTCCTTAATTCACAAACACAAATACGATTGAACTTTTGATACCGCGACTCAAAGTTGTTCCAATCACGGGCATTTTAGGCGACCTACCGCACTTCGTGACAACCTTTAACTTCAGGTAAAATATATGTGACTGACGTAAACAACTGGCTGTTGAGGCGTATAAATAGAACGTTTTAAAGGTTAATTCAACTTTTCTATTACTGTTGCGTCAAAATTAAAAAAATATATCTTTTTTAATTTTTGGTATTTAAAAATAGAAGTAGAAGATAAATAATACAAAATAACTGTATATACGCGAGAAATATATTCTTATTTCAGCGGTTCAAACCGGTTCAGACCGGTTCGAACCTGTTGGAACAGGTCTGAACCGTTATTTTTTTCTCCCCGGAACTGAACTGGAACTGAACCGAAAGCCGTGAACCCGAACCCGAACCCGAACCGAACCGATAAAAATTTCGGTTCGACGTTCTGCTCCTCCCGGTGCTGTACTGACGCTTGACCGCGCCTCCCATGACCATCGTGAATCAGAAAAAAAAACTCGGCTATAAAGACAAAAATAATTTAGTTCTTGAAAAAAAAAAAAGAACTTCTAGTAATGTAATTGTTTAAAAATTAATAAAATCACCAACCTAAATTTTTAGAGGAAAGGACGAGAAAACATTTAAAAACATTAATTCTAAATAATTATAAATTATAATCTAATCTGATGACTTCAGCACACAAGTTTGGGCAACGGAAAGGTAACGATCCTAAGATTACCGACTTGCCGGCGTAGATCCCGAGGTCATTCGAATGAGTGGCTTCAGAGATTGTGAAAAGGCTCGGCACTTGCGAATTGATCAGATGATTCTGCTGAAGACGATAGCGTCTGCTGAGTCACCGGTTCGCGAATGCTTGGAGTGTCACATTCCGGTGTTGAGGCAAAGTGCGTTGAACTTAAATATCGACTCTTTTTTGAGAAGCCTGGTAAGCATCGTATTTGACTGTCGCTTTAGGCAGCTTTAGGGGCTGTAACTCATCATCGACTCTCGGATTTACGCAGCAGCAATCATACTCGGGAAAAAGTTGCAGCGAGTGAACGGCATCGGTGCACAACAAATTTTAGTGCTTCGATGGACCTAGAAAAACGATCTACAGAAAATGCGAAAATAAAATGAGAGAGAGAGAGAGGGAGATACAGAGAGGGAGGTAGAGATCGAGATAGCGATAAGAAAGAACACAGAGATGGAGAGAAGAAAGTCAACAATAGGTGAGTTTTAGTATTGCGTATACGAGCAAACGCAAGCGCTGTGCGTTTGGGTTAGCGTTGTGTTCCCCACTCTGCGCATGCGCGAAGTCGCCATGCGCCAATCCAAGGGCCGCAGTTTGGGCTCCACGCACGCGCAGTGTAGAACACGCAACGCTGACGCAAACGCACAGGGCTTGCGTTCGCTCGTATACGCAATACTAAAAACTCACTAATATCTCCATACAGTTACCCTAAGCTTGTTGACAGGGGTACGTCAAAAACTCAGGGAATCCAGACGCTGCTTGTCAAGTACTCAGAGGACCCCTCTTTGTTCTACCCAATCATAGCCGCTCCCGCTTTGTGCAACTTCAATGGGCTAGTCCCCCTTCCCAGCGAGAAAAACAGCCTTTTCAGAACAGATCGTTTTTTTTTTGTTTTTTTTTGCCAAAGTTTGAGGCGAGCGACACTAAAGATCTGTCTGCGAGCCAGTTTCCCAGCTTGCGTTTTACATAGGAAGAGCTATTACTGTCTTTTGCTTTCAGAGCGACGTTCGAACTAACAGGCGGCATCTTTTGTCGCGGGATAGCCCGACTGCATGAAGCTGTCCCTAATTAAAACCACATATGTCCTAAAAAACCCACTTTCTACGACTTCTAAAGTGAATGCCGGTTCGCGACGCGAACATGCAGTGTGGACGTACTTCACAGTGACACACCATTTACTTCAACTAAGGGAGTTAGGCAATTTCTTGGCCTTTTTTTTTTTTCTTTCTACGTTGTCGGTAGAGGGGTACGGCCAGCTGGGCTCGGGCTTCTCGGCTACATTTATGAAGGGCTCGGGCCGAGCGCGGGCCTTGCATTCAAGTCTACAAGGCGGTTCAAGGCGGCCCAACCCAAACATTACTACCGTAATTTCCGGACTATAGTCCGCACCTTCAAGGTCAGAAATAAAAGTTTTTGCTTAGATAGTCCGCACCCGGTGCATAGTCCACACTCGGTGCATAGTCCGCACCTGGTGCTTAGTCGACACGAAAATGTTCTCATACGCGGCACACCTTGACATATGACTGCTTTCGTAGCTCACAAAGAAGCTTGTATTATACATTAATCATAACTTGCATACTCTTTTATTCACAAAATCCGTCTCGTCTCGTCATAATCAACGATATTGAAAAACAAAAATCCTGTATAGTCCGCACGCGTAGATAGTCCGCACTGCCTAAACTTTCAACTTTTAGACATGTATAGTCCACGGACTATAGTCCGGAAAATACGGTAGTTTTTTTTAGCAGCAGCAATATTCATAGAAGTTTGTTCGGGGGGCTGGTGGAGAGACCACAGTGTTTGTATGCGTGTTTGTACGGTTCAGAATGTGTGTACTGAATGCTCTTTCCAGAGAAGTGCCAGCGGCGCAGCATTCATTTTCAGAAGTGAGAGAGAGAGAGAGAGAGAGAAAGAGATATTGTTTTCTTCGTCCGTTTTTTTCCCCATGATTCATTTTTGTCGCCGGCGACCCGGCGGCGTACTCTCACTTCTCCCAATCAACACGCACACATGCGCGCCTGCACAATGCGCACCTTCGATAGAGTACACCATCTGTATGAACGAGTGCGTGCATGCACAATATGGGTGACGAGGTTCCCTTTAGGTGTGCTTTGCTTAAACAATTTCTCCCAGACCACCTCAAAAGCCGGCGGTATTTTAAATTGCCCACAGCGGGTGTGGGATATTTAGAACTTTGCGGTCATTTGTTAGAAGTATGAACCCGTCGCGACCGTTTTCCTTCCTTTTCAACTTTGGCACATGGTTTTGTTCACTGTTGCTTGCCATTCTCATTTTCCGTCCTTTTCAAAACGCAAGTTTAGTCGCAAAAAAACACACAAAAAAAACACGTAGGTTAGGAGTGAAGTGGAAGCTCCTCCCACCCATTTCCATTTTAGTAGAGCGAATGCTGGAGAGAACGTCGCCTCCTCTCCAGCGTCCGATCTACAAAGTGGAAAGGGGTGGGAGGAGCTTCCACTTCACTCAATACCTGTCACCGCGACTATAGGCCCGCAGATTTGTCTGACTAATAATAGCAGCAAAAAAAGAGAAAAAAAAAAAGATGCCTACAGCATTGACTCTCGAGTACCGTAGTCAACGTGTGTAGCAGTGGCAAGCGAGCTGCCATGGCGAAAATAGAGCGGGCCTCAGCGGGCCCATGAAAATTGGCGTCACGGGCTGGGCCGGAACGGGCTCCTAAATTTCGGCCCAGGCAGGCTTTTCTGTCTCTTCGAGACAGATAGCGTCTGATAGCTTTACGCGGACTGCCAAATTGCTTTGGCGACCCCCGCACTTGGCGACAGCTCTCGCTGTCCCCTCAATAGATTTCAACAATTGAAATCCTCATCAATTCTATACGTGCTCGTGGGGTCGAGCACATCACTCCTGGCTGTTTGTTTCGTATGATGAGCTTTTTTTGTGTGTGTAATTGTTTGTCATGTTATTGTTATTGTATATGTCATGTTATTGTTATTGTATGTGTAATTGTTTGTCACGTGGAGAGGGAATACATGCAAACTGTAGATGACACCCGACGAAAAATAAGAACGGAGATGAGAGGTGACTTTTATCAGACGATATTCGAAACCTTGAACTTCAAGAGACTTCTTAGTGAGTAAGAACTTCTATTTAAACAATGTTTTAAATTATTAAATCAACAAAAATGCTTGGCACTTTCATCGCACCTCTTTATTTGTCCCCGCAATACTTATTAAAATAACATTTGAAAAACCTCACTCACTTGTTCCAGGTTAGCAGGTCTCACATGTTTATCCATTAGATAAACATGTATTGAATAAAAATGAAGCACATGAAATACCTATACGGAGAGAATCTGAACACGGCCAGACTCTTAAATTGAGCGGCAAATCGACTTTTCAAAACAAATTTCGGTGTAAATAGGTACACAGGTACAGACTTGGGAAGTAATCCGTTACTTTTTCAAGTAAGTTTGTAATTGTCACGTTAGTTTTTTTTTTTCAAAGTAATTTGTAATGTAATTTCGTCATAAAATATTGGTAACGGATCACTTTAATTACTCGTTACTTTTTAAAAATATGAGCATAATACGAGCAATACGAGTAGAACATTCAACAGCATAAAGATAGCAAGTTCAACAAAATAGAAAACATCAGGAAGGGGAGAATAGCCGAAAAAAAAAACACAATTTTTGTATGACTGGTCACCAGAACCCCTAAAAAAAACGGGCAAGGCATTTACAAATATACGAAAGACAAAGATCAAGTAAGACGACGCCGAGTGGGCTCCCCGTCGCCTTCCATCATTTTTTTTCTCCCAGGCAGGAAAGAGCTCTTCGTGTTTATTTGTTTTTGTATTTTATACCGTTTTACCTTTTCCAACTTCTTCGACGTCTCCCGCCACCTGCACAGACATCAAACGCGGGTCCCTACCCCCTCGAATCGCGGGTTCACAACTCGCGTAACAGACGGTGGAGCCTCGCGTGGGGGGGTCGAATTCTCTGTCTTTGATGTGCGCTACTGTATTCTAGCACGCTCTTGAGGCACGGATGAAATGCGCCCGGCACAAGGCTAAGATCATCGTCTTCGAGGGTACGGGCGGTATTTCTTTTAGTATACTTGTCTGGGCATAGTGGTCGAGTGAAATCCTCGCTTTACAGTCAACTGTCAACATTAAAAGGGGGGGGGGGGTGTTAGGTCATCTAAGGAGTGCTGACAGAGAGAGAGAGAGAATGCGTAAAAGTGGTGTGGTCCTCTATTGTTTTGTGAGACCGATGGCCACCGCTTCTCTCGCTCTCTATGCCCTCCCCTCCCCTGGCCTCCACGAATATTGCTATGAAAGTTATAACAAATGAACGATCGATAACCCGTAACCGCCACTTTTTCTGATTGGTCGAGTTTCGGTCATGGAGTGTCCGTCGTCTCCATGGCCATCTCTTGATAAGATGTTCAAAATTCAGGGCATTAAGGAGAACGGAAACCTACAGTTTCAGTGCATACTTTGCTTTCCAAAAAGCACACACATTGTCAACAGAAAGAACAGCAAACTCTAATCTATGGAAACACATCAAGGTAAGCTGGGACACCTGCATTCTGCATTGGCTATACATCGTAACATTAGAACCAAGTTTTTCGTTTTTTTGAATAACAGGCGAAAAACCCGAGTCAAAAGGGAGCTGTCGTAGATCGCTTTTTTAGCTCCGAAACTCAGTAGCGGAGGTAGACGCTGCTACTGAACCTGCGCACCGCTAGCTTTGTCTACACAATCCCAGGGATCATTTCTTGAGGCCGTAAGCTAGCGGGGTGGCGGGTGTTGTTGCAGCTTTCCGTGCCTTGCCAGCTTACAGGTGAACGGAGTCGACCTACACCCTTTCTCTTAAATACAATATTTGATTTTTACAAGGACTACAATAATACGGGCGTATGATAAATGAAAAGGAACGTTAAAATGGTATTCACTTGGGCTAGTTGGTGGTACATTTCAGGTTTAAAAGCGCTAAAAAACGAGGACGAGTAAAAGAAGACACACACACAGTAGAGCGCACTTGCAACTGAGGTTTTATCTGATTTAAACCAAAAAAGAAACATATATGCCTTGTCAACAACCATCCACGTCATGTAAACACATTGCCCAATAATCTTCATATAATCTTTCTAGCTTGAGCTACCAAAGGACTGAAGATACGCCACCTCCGAATCGTACAATGCTATCGATGGGGCGCTGATGCACGTGTCGCCGTCGCACGTTCTTATGAAAAACGCCTCCGAAATTTCCCTAGTCATTTTGTTACGATTCCTGCTCAGGATAACAGTTTCCTGAAGCTTTGGGCCACAATCGCATCGGTTGCAGTGTATCGCAAGATTACCCGAGGGCGAAGATCTTACTGCCAGTGCGTGTTCCCTTAGTCTGTCGTTGATGCACCTTCCGGTTTGTCCTATGTAAACCCTCCCACACGTTAAAGGTATTCTATATACCACCCCTTCCTTGCACTTCACATATTTAGTACCATGCTTCTTCTTACATTTGCCCACCCTCAAATCTCCCCTTTCTATTCTTGCACACAGTTTATCCAATTTCTGAGGCGCTGAGAGTAGTACCGGTACTCCATGTTTTTCGCCCACTTTCTTCAGACTATGGCTGAATTTGTGCACATATGGTATCACGGTCGGTCTAACATTCCGCCTGACCTTCCCACTATCCCTTCCCCCTCCCCGAAGTTTTCGTAACAATCCTTCTGCCACATGTTTAATAAGCGTAAGAGGGTACCCTCCATCTTCTAGTTTCTTCACTTCTACACCAAAGCCGTCCACCATTTTGTGTGAGCACGACTTAGTCAGCGAGGCTCCCAAGCACGTAGTGGCAATACCTCTCTTAATAATTTTAGAGGGGTTTGAGTCGTAAGGTAACACCGCTTTCCTTGCCCTGGGGGAGTATATCCAACATACATGGGACGGCATAAATATCAGTTTCAGGTCCAAAAATTGTAAAATGCGCTGTACAGGATCTTCTGTAGTGAAACTTAGCCCGGCGGCGCAGTTCTTAAAAACATCCAACGTTTTTTAAATAAACTCTGATCTTTTACTTCCTTCACCCGAGTGGAACAGTACCAGGTAGTCGTCTACATACCTAAATATCCGGATGATATTACTATCTAGTTTAGCTTCAATATCTCTGTCGCATTTTTCCAAAAATAAATCACTCAGCACTGGGGCCACGTTCGTCCCAATACATATACCTTCCTTCTGTATGAATTTCGAACCTTCAAACGCAACATAGGTGGACTCCAGGTAAAAGCTCAACATCTCCAAGAAACTCCTTCCATGGATACCACATTCATTTTGGAACTTAACTTCCCCATACGTATCGACTGCTTCTCGTACACTTTCGAAAAGCATCTTATGAGGTATCGCGTAAAACAGGTTTTCCACATCAAAGGAACCCGCGTGACAGGAACCTGGGTTAGAGTCTCTCAGAAATTGAACCACACCCTCTGAGTTACACACCTTGAAGGGGTCCTGGCACTGAAGACGTGACAGGTGTCTTTGAAGATAAGATGACATCTGTAGTTGCCATGATCCCCTCTGTGTAACTATAGCCCTGAATGGCATACTCTCCTTATGTGTTTTTACTGAAAAAAAAAATCTTAAGATGAAGATTCTTAGCCCGTACTATTGAGGCCTTTAGCCTGTCAAGGCCCAGACTGTGACACATTTCGACGGCCCTATCCTTTACCTTCGTGAGGGAGATCTTTTTCACTTCCTTAAAATTCTTTATGACCGCCTGTTTACTTCTTTCTAGAAAGTCATTCTCAGGGACAAGGACAAAGCCACCTTCCTTATCAGCAACCAGTAGCTTGAGTCCCTCTTTCAAACAGCAGGAGACAACCCGCTCCACCTTATGCCTTTTTGAGGTCCGACCCCCTATCTCCCGGGGTAGTACATCCACTCCGTCTAAAATACATCTATCTCTATCCGTTTGTACTACTCTTTCGCCTACATTTCTGACAAGTGTGAGCAGTTCTTGTGGCTGTAGGTTCGATTCACAGGCAAACTTGGGACCTTTTTCCAAAGTCTTTACGATCGCTTCAGGTGCCTCAGCGTCCCCCATCAACACCACGTTGCACACGCCGCTCTTCTTTCCTCTCGTAGGCTTGGGCAACGCCGTCCGTAGACGTTGCCATAAAAATTCTGTGCTTCTTCCAGCTTGTCGGCGACATTCCCTGAACTTCCACTCCGCCACCTTCTCGTCCTTGTAGACGGAATAGCACCATACCTTGAGGCCGTCCTGAAGAAGTCTCGCCTGCCTCCAGGTTTCAGCACGCAGAATCTTGGTGATCCTTTTAGCGTGTCCCGTCGACGGTGGAATCCGGAACAGGTTCAGCCATAGTCTGAAGAAAGTGGGCGAAAAACATGGAGTACCGGTACTACTCTCAGCGCCTCAGAAATTGGGTAAACTGTGTGCAAGAATAGAAAGGGGAGATTTGAGGGTGGGCAAATGTAAGAAGAAGCATGGTACTAAATATGTGGAGTGCAAGGAAGGGGTGGCATATAGAATACCTTTAACGTGTGGGAGGGTTTACATAGGACAAACCGGAAGGTGCATCAACGACAGACTAAGGGAACACGCACTGGCAGTAAGATCTTCGCCCTCGGGTAATCTTGCGATACACTGCAACCGATGCGATTGTGGCCCAAAGCTTCAGGAAACTGTTATCCTGAGCAGGAATCGTAACAAAATGACTAGGGAAATTTCGGAGGCGTTTTTCATAAGAAAGTGCGACGGCGACACGTGCATCAGCGCCCCATCGATAGCATTGTACGATTCGGAGCTGGCGTTTCTTCAGTCCTTTAGTAGCTCAAGCTAGAAAGATTACATAAAGATTATTGGGCAATGTGTTTACATGACGTGGATGGTTGTTGACAAGGCATATATGTTTCTTTTTTGGTTTAAATCGGATAAAACCTCAGTTGCAAGTGCGCTCTACTGTGTGTGTGTCTTCTTTTACTCGTCCTCGTTTTTTAGCGCTTTTAAACCTGAAATGTACCCCCAACTAGTCCAAGTGAATACCATTTTAACGTTCCTTTCTTCTACATGGGGCCCTGTTCTTCGTTCGCCATGTTATCAACCAGACATATACTTCATCAACGCCATTGCTATTACGGAGGTCAAGGCTAGACATTGTGCCTACGCCATCAAGAATGGAGTGTACCCAGCGGAGGTCATGAACCTGTTCCGGATTCCACCGTCGACGGGACACGCTAAAAGGATCACCAAGATTCTGCGTGCTGAAACCTGGAGGCAGGCGAGACTTCTTCAGGACGGCCTCAAGGTATGGTGCTATTCCGTCTACAAGGACGAGAAGGTGGCGGAGTGGAAGTTCAGGGAATGTCGCCGACAAGCTGGAAGAAGCACAGAATTTTTATGGCAACGTCTACGGACGGCGTTGCCCAAGCCTACGAGAGGAAAGAAGAGCGGCGTTTGCAACGTGGTGTTGATGGGGGACGCTGAGGCACCTGAAGCGATCGTAAAGACTTTGGAAAAAGGTCCCAAGTTTGCCTGTGAATCGAACCTACAGCCACAAGAACTGCTCACACTTGTCAGAAATGTAGGCGAAAGAGTAGTACAAACGGATAGAGATAGATGTATTTTAGACGGAGTGGATGTACTACCCCGGGAGATAGGGGGTCGGACCTCAAAAAGGCATAAGGTGGAGCGGGTTGTCTCCTACTGTTTGAAAGAGGGACTCAAGCTACTGGTTGCTGATAAGGAAGGTGGCTTTGTCCTTGTCCCTGAGAATGACTTTCTAGAAAGAAGTAAACAGGCGGTCATAAAGAATTTTAAGGAAGTGAAAAAGATCTCCCTCACGAAGGTAAAGGATAGGGCCGTCGAAATGTGTCACAGTCTGGGCCTTGACAGGCTGAAGGCCTCAATAGTACGGGCTAAGGATCTTCCTCTTAAGATTTTTTTCTCAGTAAAAACACATAAGGAGAGTATGCCATTCAGGCTATAGTTACACAGAGGGGATCATGGCAACTACGGTGTGGTTCAATTTCTGAGAGACTCTAACCCAGGTTCCTGTCACGCGGTTTCCTTTGATGTAGAAAACCTGTTTTACGCGATACCTCATAAGGAGCTTTTCGAAAGTGTACGAGAAGCAGTCGATACGTATGGGGAAGTTAAGTTCCAAAATGAATGTGGTATCTAGTTTAGCTTCAATATCTCTGTCGCATTTTTCCAAAAATAAATCACTCAGCACTGGGGCCACGTTCGTCCCAATACATATACCTTCCTTCTGTATGAATTTCGAACCTTCAAACGCAACATAGGTGGACTCCAGGTAAAAGCTCAACATCTCCAAGAAACTCCTTCCATGGATACCACATTCATTTTGGAACTTAACTTCCCCATACGTATCGACTGCTTCTCGTACACTTTCGAAAAGCATCTTATGAGGTATCGCGTAAAACAGGTTTTCCACATCAAAGGAACCCGCGTGACAGGAACCTGGGTTAGAGTCTCTCAGAAATTGAACCACACCCTCTGAGTTACACACCTTGAAGGGGTCCTGGCACTGAAGACGTGACAGGTGTCTTTGAAGATAAGATGACATCTGTAGTTGCCATGATCCCCTGTGTAACTATAGCCCTGAACGGCATACTCTCCTTATGTGTTTTTTACTGAAAAAAAATCTTAAGATGAAGATTCTTAGCCCGTACTATTGAGGCCTTTAGCCTGTCAAGGCCCAGACTGTGACACATTTCGACGGCCCTATCCTTTACCTTCGTGAGGAGATCTTTTTCACTTCCTTAAAATTCTTTATGACCGCCTGTTTACTTCTTTCTAGAAAGTCATTCTCAGGGACAAGGACAAAGCCACCTTCCTTATCAGCAACCAGTAGCTTGAGTCCCTCTTTCAAACAGCAGGAGACAACCCGCTCCACCTTATGCCTTTTTGAGGTCCGACCCCCTATCTCCCGGGGTAGTACATCCACTCCGTCTAAAATACATCTATCTCTATCCGTTTGTACTACTCTTTCGCCTACATTTCTGACAAGTGTGAGCAGTTCTTGTGGCTGTAGGTTCGATTCACAGGCAAACTTGGGACCTTTTTCCAAAGTCTTTACGATCGCTTCAGGTGCCTCAGCGTCCCCCATCAACACCACGTTGCACACGCCGCTCTTCTTTCCTCTCGTAGGCTTGGGCAACGCCGTCCGTAGACGTTGCCATAAAAATTCTGTGCTTCTTCCAGCTTGTCGGCGACATTCCCTGAACTTCCACTCCGCCACCTTCTCGTCCTTGTAGACGGAATAGCACCATACCTTGAGGCCGTCCTGAAGAAGTCTCGCCTGCCTCCAGGTTTCAGCACGCAGAATCTTGGTGATCCTTTTAGCGTGTCCCGTCGACGGTGGAATCCGGAACAGGTTCAGCCATAGTCTGAAGAAAGTGGGCGAAAAACATGGAGTACCGGTACTACTCTCAGCGCCTCAGAAATTGGGTAAACTGTGTGCAAGAATAGAAAGGGGAGATTTGAGGGTGGGCAAATGTAAGAAGAAGCATGGTACTAAATATGTGGAGTGCAAGGAAGGGGTGGCATATAGAATACCTTTAACGTGTGGGAGGGTTTACATAGGACAAACCGGAAGGTGCATCAACGACAGACTAAGGGAACACGCACTGGCAGTAAGATCTTCGCCCTCGGGTAATCTTGCGATACACTGCAACCGATGCGATTGTGGCCCAAAGCTTCAGGAAACTGTTATCCTGAGCAGGAATCGTAACAAAATGACTAGGGAAATTTCGGAGGCGTTTTTCATAAGAAAGTGCGACGGCGACACGTGCATCAGCGCCCCATCGATAGCATTGTACGATTCGGAGCTGGCGTTTCTTCAGTCCTTTAGTAGCTCAAGCTAGAAAGATTACATAAAGATTATTGGGCAATGTGTTTACATGACGTGGATGGTTGTTGACAAGGCATATATGTTTCTTTTTGGTTTAAATCAGATAAAACCTCAGTTGCAAGGGCGCTCTACTGTGTGTGTGTCTTCTTTTACTCGTCCTCGTTTTTTAGCGCTTTTAAACCTGAAATGTACCCCCAACTAGTCCAAGTGAATACCATTTTAACGTTAATTTCTTCTACATGGGGCCCTGTTCTTCGTTCGCCATGTTATCAACCAGACATATACTTCATCAACGCCATTGCTATTACGGAGGTCAAGGCTAGACATTGTGCCTACGCCATCAAGAATGGAGTGTACCCAGCGGAGGTCATGAACCTGTTCCGGATTCCACCGTCGACGGGACACGCTAAAAGGAATCACCAAGATTCTGCGTGCTGAAACCTGGAGGCAGGCGAGACTTCTTCAGGACGGCCTCAAGGTATGGTGCTATTCCGTCTACAAGGACGAGAAGGTGGCGGAGTGGAAGTTCAGGGAATGTCGCCGACAAGCTGGAAGAAGCACAGAATTTTTATGGCAACGTCTACGGACGGCGTTGCCCAAGCCTACGAGAGGAAAGAAGAGCGGCGTTTGCAACGTGGTGTTGATGGGGGACGCTGAGGCACCTGAAGCGATCGTAAAGACTTTGGAAAAAGGTCCCAAGTTTGCCTGTGAATCGAACCTACAGCCACAAGAACTGCTCACACTTGTCAGAAATGTAGGCGAAAGAGTAGTACAAACGGATAGAGATAGATGTATTTTAGACGGAGTGGATGTACTACCCCGGGAGATAGGGGGTCGGACCTCAAAAAGGCATAAGGTGGAGCGGGTTGTCTCCTACTGTTTGAAAGAGGGACTCAAGCTACTGGTTGCTGATAAGGAAGGTGGCTTTGTCCTTGTCCCTGAGAATGACTTTCTAGAAAGAAGTAAACAGGCGGTCATAAAGAATTTTAAGGAAGTGAAAAAGATCTCCCTCACGAAGGTAAAGGATAGGGCCGTCGAAATGTGTCACAGTCTGGGCCTTGACAGGCTGAAGGCCTCAATAGTACGGGCTAAGGATCTTCCTCTTAAGATTTTTTTCTCAGTAAAAACACATAAGGAGAGTATGCCATTCAGGGCTATAGTTACACAGAGGGGATCATGGCAACTACGGGTGTGGTTCAATTTCTGAGAGACTCTAACCCAGGTTCCTGTCACGCGGTTTCCTTTGATGTAGAAAACCTGTTTTACGCGATACCTCATAAGGAGCTTTTCGAAAGTGTACGAGAAGCAGTCGATACGTATGGGGAAGTTAAGTTCCAAAATGAATGTGGTATCCATGGAAGGAGTTTCTTGGAGATGTTGAGCTTTTACCTGGAGTCCACCTACGTTTGAAGGTTCGAAATTCATACAGAAGGAAGGTATATGTATTGGGACGAACGTGGCCCCAGTGCTGAGTGATTTATTTTTGGCAAAATGCGACAGATATTGAAGCTAAACTAGATAGTAATATCATCCGGATATTTAGGTATGTAGACGACTACCTGGTACTGTTCCACTCGGGGGAAGGAAGTAAAAGATCAGAGTTTATTTCAAAAACGTTGGATGTTTTTAAGAACTGCGCCGCCGGGCTAAGTTTCACTACAGAAGATCCTGTACAGCGCATTTTACAATTTTTGGACCTGAAACTGATATTTATGCCGTCCCATGTATGTTGGATATACTCCCCCAGGGCAAGGAAAGCGGTGTTACCTTACGACTCAAACCACTCTAAAATTATTAAGAGAGGTATTGCCACTACGTGCTTGGGAGCCTCGCTGACTAAGTCGTGCTCACACAAAATGGTGGACGGCTTTGGTGTACAAGTGAAGAAACTAGAAGATGGAGGGTACCCTCTTACGCTTATTAAACATGTGGCAGAAGGATTGTTACGAAAACTTCGGGGAGGGGGAAGGGATAGTGGAAAGGTCAGGCGGAATGTTAGACCGACCGTGATACCATATGTGCACAAATTCAGCCACAGTATGAAGAAAGTGGGCGAAAAACATGGAGTACCGGTACTACTCTCAGCGCCTCAGAAATTGGGTAAACTGTGTGCAAGAATAGAAAGGGGAGATTTGAGGGTGGGCAAATGTAAGAAGAAGCATGGTACTAAATATGTGGAGTGCAAGGAAGGGGTGGTATATAGAATACCTTTAACGTGTGGGAGGGTTTACATAGGACAAACCGGAAGGTGCATCAACGACAGACTAAGGGAACACGCACTGGCAGTAAGATCTTCGCCCTCGGGTAATCTTGCGATACACTGCAACCGATGCGATTGTGGCCCAAAGCTTCAGGAAACTGTTATCCTGAGCAGGAATCGTAACAAAATGACTAGGGAAATTTCGGAGGCGTTTTTCATAAGAAAGTGCGACGGCGACACGTGCATCAGCGCCCCATCGATAGCATTGTACGATTCGGAGCTGGCGTATCTTCAGTCCTTTGGTAGCTCAAGCTAGAAAGATTACATGAAGATTATTGGGCAATGTGTTTGCATGACGTGGATGGTTGTTGACAAGGCATATATGTTTCTTTTTTGGTTTAAATCGGATAAAACCTCACTTGCAAGTGCGCTCTACTGTGTGTGTGTCTTCTTCTACTCGTCCTCGTTTTTTAGCGCTTTTAAACCTGAAATGATAAATGAAAAGTAGTATTGCAGAACATTTTTTAAAAGAAAAACAACATCAAGATTGTTTTTATTGTTTTCTGAATAAGTATAAGGAAAAAGTAACGTGATAATTTGTAACGTAACGAGTAAAGTAATCTGTTACTTTTAAGCGAAAGTAATTTGTAACGGTAATTAATTACATTTGAGGCTCGGCAATTTGTAATTGTAATCCATTACATTTTTCAAGTAACGAGCACAAGTCTGCACAGGTATAATAAGGTGGTGCATTTGTTTAGTAAAAGTATGAAATGATTCGTTTCTCTTGGTAAAGGAGCATAGAAGCAAAAATCTAAATCTTCTATACTTCGATCGCGCGTAAGCCACAGATGATTTTTGGATCACTGGAATGTTTATTTTGACAAACTGAAGAGGATGTCTAACTAAATTTTGCTTACTTTCTATTACAGCTTTTTTGCATTCTTTATAAACGGCATAATGGCCCCATGTGCCAATTGATGATTTCGCACAAAAGGCTCAGCGTGGATTCGTTCATAGGCAAAACAACGATCTTCAGTTTTTTTTTTTGTTTTCTTACTTGAAGGAGCTTATATTTTCATTCAGTGAGTTCCCCATGTACTTTATTTTCACTGCGATCGTGGGATCTTTTTTTTTCTACCTTGTACTTGGGACCAGCAGGAGCATTTTCTTCTACACACGCTTTCAGTGCTACAGAACAAAGTACTACGAATGCATGCTGACAAGCCATAATGAGGTATAGCATTTTCTCACAAACGTGATGATGATGATGATGGCCACTGAAGTGAGCAGTCTGAATTTCGGAAAGGTTCCAGCCCGTCAGGCAGAAATGCCTTTATAATGCGAAAGCATTAATTGTCCTATGGAGCGGACCCGGCGTTGTTCGTAACCGCGAAAAACGGCAGAGAAATCTGTGACGCGGCCGGCGCGCCAGATAGTTCCAAGGAACGCCACCCCACAGAGCGGCGCTGCTCCCGCGCGCCGCATAGAGAGCCTACATACTCGCCGACTAGTATGTAGGCTCCCTAGAGCCGCAGCAGCAGCGCACACCCGCCGCTCCCCAGAACCCGGCCGGCCGGCGTCCGCAGAGGCTGCCCGGCTGGCCTCTGCAGATAGCGGGGCGCGCAGCTTTTAGGAATACGCTACCTATACGAATGCTTTCGCATTCCTACACATAAGCAGTCTTGTATTTTTTCTCTCACCCTATCAACCCCGGCGTCATGTAAAACAAAAAAAGGAGCTCGGGGGGAAGGGGGGGGGGGGCGGTTAAACCCTAAACCCCTCCACCCCCGTCGGTGCTCCACTGGTCCATATACCTGCACGAGAACGGCTTTAAACCTATAAATCGCAAATCTTTTAACGCGTTCAACAGATTCGTGAACGGCAAGGCATCGGCGGTGGGCACCGATCTCCCCCAGGCGCCGAAGATTCCCGCCAAGCTTTCCCCTCAGGAGTCGCCGAGCCGGGCCTTGGTTTTAGTACACAATCTTCCGAAAGCTTTTAATGCGAGAGCAGCTAACTGTCCCAAAGGACGAATCGGCGTTATCGTTGTCTGTAGCAGCGATGAGCGGCACCTAAATTCTCATTGACTGAGCGAAACGGCACCTAAATTCCCCTGAGCGAAACGGGACCAAAATTCCCGTTGGCTGCGACGCGTCATGTGGCTCCATAGCAACGGCGTCATCGTTGCTAAGGAGCCTGCCGAACTGCTGGTG
Source organism: Ixodes persulcatus (assembly GCA_013358835.2). Lineage (NCBI taxonomy): Eukaryota > Metazoa > Arthropoda > Arachnida > Ixodida > Ixodidae > Ixodes > Ixodes persulcatus. The sequence continues at coordinate 701,740 of JABSTQ010009220.1, forward strand.
GCGCAGCGGGAGGGGGGACACGGGTATGCGCTGGCCTGACGTTAGGCTTATCGTTACGCTTTGAGGTCTTAACTGTAAACATTTCGGCGGAACTCCGCCTGGTTAGGTAAGTGATAAGAAAAAGTACTACGTAGACTCTAACCAATTTCTTCGATGTGCCCGACGTTTCGAAGCCAGCTCACCTCCTTGTTCACGGGTGACTGTATATGGGCCCAAAGGTAGCAACCTGTCGTCGTTTTCTTCTCCACTCTCTTAGCTTTGTTTTCCTCTTCTGTTTCTGTGTGAGGCGCACTTTAGCCCGTGTATATAGCTGCTTGGAAGCGTTCCGGTGGATCGGTTCAGATTGTTGCTTGCGCTGGGCTAACGTTACACTTCGAGGTCTAAAGTCGTCAACCGGTACCCGCAGCTAGGACGATGACAATGATGAGAGGACACGTGATTTCAGCACGCGCCGCGCCAGGCTTCGCACTCCCGCCGCTGCCGGAGCAGTTACTAGCGAGCCAGGGATGCTTTCGCATTCACAACTCATAAGAAGTGCTTAGGTGTCCTCAGAATTTTTAGAGCGCAGCTCTTAGGCGCTCGTTCCCGTGATTCGCGGCGTCGCCGTCGGCGTAACCGCGCGCGTTGCATTATGGGATGTCACAGACCTGTACATCCATCCAGTTCCCAGCTAAATTTAGAGAAGAAACTGAATTGGTGTGTAGGTCTGTGACGTCCCATAACGCAACACTGCGCAATCAGTCTCCCCGCTAAATTGAGCGGTAAAACTGACGTCACGTGACCTCAACACCAATTCAGTTTAACGGGGAATTGAATTGGTGTTGAGGTCACGTGACATCGATTTTCCAGCTAAATCTAGCGGAGAAACTGAATTTGTTCATCGGTGACGTGACACGAAGTTATGTGACGTCATTTTCCCCGCTAAGTTTATCGGGGAAACTGAATTGGTGTTGAGGTCACGTGGTGTCAATTTTCCAGCTACATTTAGTGGGGAAACTGTGGGAGGAGGAGGACGAGAGGAAAGGGAGAGGAGGGGAAGGAGCATGGGCGTAGCCAACCGGGGGGGCAAGGGGGGCGCTTGCCTCCCCAGTTCTCAGAGTGGGGGGGGGCAAGGCATGGGTTTTGCCCCCCCTGAAACAGCCGCCACTGAGCAGTACGAACACTGACCGGCGGCGCCCAATGGATGCCAAGGGCACCGCCCCCCCGGTTCTGGGGGGGGGGGGGGAGGGAGGTCTGGTTTGCCCCCCCCCCCCCTCCCTCAATATCAAGTTGGTACGCCACTGGGAAGGAGGAGGGTGCTCCGTGCCCTCCCCTCCTCCTCCTGCGTACCTTCCCGTCACGGTATGTCGCAAAATCAAATTACCTCAAGGACTGTGCTCTAATTTCGCATTACAGAGATTAATAAACCTCTCAATTTTTATTACGTTTCCTTTAGCGCAACACGAGTCTCTGTAATGCACAATTTTCTAGTGTTTTGACTTGCTTGCTTTGGTATTCAAGGTTTTCTTTTTCTCACAGATCACCGTGCACATTGCGTTTTTACGTGTCGTAATGATCCATCGTTGTACGGAGGTGGTCGATCGAGGTGCCGCGGCGCCGACGCCCCATTCTTGCGTTGCGCCATCTGTCTGGAGCACTTCGAAGTGTGCTAGCACCGCCTGCAATGCTGTTGTTCGTCATGCGATCACCCAGGCTCGGCGTCGTCGGTGGCATTACTGGTTTCGTGATAATCGAAATAAGTGCACTTGTGACATTTTGTTCGTGCCGGTACGCATGGCAACTTAGACTACACTAGGCCACTTCTAAAGCGTAGCTCCCACGGAATGAATTGCTCGCTTGTGAACCAAGAGCCGTTCGCCAACCCCCCCCCCTCCCCCAGAAAAAAAAAACAAAAACACAAAGTAAATTAAGGTAAACATAGGAGAACCGGAAGTATCTCGCTCCCCCTGTCATGGCGGCCGGAAGTGACGCACACACCATGTATATCGCTTCGAATTTGGAAGAGGTCTTTTCAATTCGAGCTTTTCTCCAGTGAACTTATCTCCGGGATTTTTTCCGGCGGAACTATCAAAAACATCTTAAAATTAACCTGATAACATATACTAGTATGACAGCCTACCGGGATTACACGGTGCGCTTTCAAGTGTCAGCGGGCCTCGACAAGAAGGCGGTGCGCCGGCCAAGGTATGGAGCACCCGCCATCTTGACAGGGCAAGAGGCAGCGAGCACGGGCTGGAATCCAGGCGTTCGAAAAAAAGGCCCTGCCGTTCTGTATGTTTAGTCATAATAACGCTTTCACAATGCGAGTATCAGAGGTCTGAATATTTCTCAATAATGATAATAATAGTCTTGATTTGCACAAGCAACAAGGCTGTGTCCTGGAGGGCGTGCGAGGCGAGGCAGAAAGGCAAGAGCCCGTACGCAGGTGCGTCTGCTGGCCGGCCCCTAGCGCGTCCTCTATGATAACGGCAGCACGAGCTATCCACCTTCGACAATACTTCGGTGCCTCGAATATCTCAATCCACGTAGCACCCAATGTTGTGCGAACATTCCCTAGATGTTCTGAATGTTTAAGGAACGTTAAAAGACCATTCAGAACGTTCGTATGCGAACGTTCCCTACAAGGTAAGCTGCCCAACATCCTAGGAACGTTCGTTGGCGAACGTTCGTATGCATAATGTTCTCGGAACGTTCTTTTTCGAACATTTGTGTGCGCAACAATCTTGGAACGTTCGCTTGCGAACATTATTAGAATGTTCGCAGGTGATGCCAACTTCACGGCGCTCTCACGCACCCTGTGGTTCGAAGTCAAAACACCATCCACTAAATGCCACTTTGTGCCAGAAATATGCAAATTAAGTGGAGTTTCTGGAAACTTAGGATACGGGATCAGTTTTATCTTGTCGAAGTCTACCGAGGAATGTGATATCAGGCGTAGAAAAAAAGCAGTGGTTTTCAAAACTTGATAATGAAATTGGCTCTCACTGCGTATGTAGAGGGGCAGTTTTGAATGGACCAAATTTTTGGTATCTGGGGTTTAAATTTTTGAAAAAGGTATTTCCCAGTTGAATGTGAGATGCCATGTGTAATTGTTCTTAAGCTCGGAGTGAGTAATCGGTTATGTGTACAGCCGATCTTGAATGAGAAGTTGACAAGTGATGGGAAGAGTAAACCGTCATTAGTGCGTGCTCAGGCTGGTGCGCTAGGAAAGCGGCTAGCTTGTGCTTACGCCTTCTAAAAATATGTTCGATTAAAAAAATATTGCCCCGTGAGGAGCTTTATCACATCCATATATGTAGTGCGGCTCATTGGGGCTGTAGCCTAAGCAAGAAGTAATTGTGGAATCTTTGTAAATAGTCCTCACTCTCAGAGAATGTTGCCTGAATGTAGCGATTTTTTAGTCCGCGATTCGTGGGCAAAGTCAACAAAGTCGCGGAAGCGTGCAGCCTCGCACAAGCGCGAGTCGTGCCAATGGCGAGATTAGCGGCTATCAACATCCGACCATTTCAGTTTTAAATTCTTAACTGCGCCGAGCTCAACTGCGCGCGGATGCGTGACTCTTTTATGTAACGCCGGGAAAGTGCCCGTTTCTCCCCTATAACTAGGTTTCCTGTTCGTGGTTTATTTCTTATCCAGGGATTAGGGTGTTTCTCGGCGTCTATTTATTTTCGTTGGCGGACAAAAAATGAGCGTTCGTACAGGGGCGTGGGATTCCCAGACTTCCAAGTCATGAATATAACCCGCAGACCCCCCCCCCCCCCCCCTCCCCCTCGAAAAAAAATTTACCGCATCTCCACGTGGTGAATGATGTTGATTGGGGCGAAGATCTGGTAATGCTTGTCTGCGTAGACGCTGAGCCGCAGCATGCCGAGCCTTTCGTTCGTTTTTATCCATATCAGAAAGAGAATGTGTGGTATGGAACGTGGTTATATACGCATTTGACCGCAGCGCCCTCTCGTCTATAAACGTTGAGCCAATGCATGCAAAGTTTAACGCGATTATATAAGCATTTGACCGCAGCGCCCTCTCCTGTATAGACATTGAGCGGCTACATGCAACGTTTCATCCATGACATCCCCAGCTCTTGAGTTACTACCACATCTCGGAGCCCCCTACTCGTCCCGCAGTCGTGGCCGAGTAGTTAAGGCGATGGACTAGAAATCCATTGGGGTCTCCCTGCACAGGTTCGAATCCTGTCGACTGCGCAAACACATTTTTTTCATAATTTTTTTTTTCATCTTCACTCATCATCACGAGATTCAATCATCATCATCATCATGAGATTCAATCATCATCATCATCATCCCTTCATCATCATCATGAGAGCACCGGACGCCGGACGGATGGACATGGCTAGCCCCTAAGTAGCTCCCCTAAAAAAAGCAGTTTACACAGAAATAAAAACACCGAAATGGACGAGAGACAGACAGTTCTTTCATCGAGCAACGACACCTTTATATGATGTCCATCACACTACGAAAACGGCTTTGGTCAGATGAATTGAAGGCAGACGAAAATACTAGGAAAAGATACTAGAAACAGGTAAACATAGCTGAATTTAACTCCCTGAAAAAAACCGCTTTGGTCAGGTGAACGAAAGGCAGACGAAAATACTAGGAAAAGACACAAGAAAAAGGTAAACATAGCTGAATTTAACTCCCTGAAAAGGGAGTTAAATATATCCTTCGTCCATTTCAGTGTTTTAACACGCTCTGCTACGTGTATCTAAAAAAAAGTGAAAGCCGTTTACAACTCCCTGTAACGCCGAATTAGAGCGCAGCTCTTGAGGAGGAGGGAAGGGCACTGAGGGGGGGTCATGTGACCTCAGGGGGGGGGGGGGGGGGTCACGTGACATCGGGGAGGGGGTCACGTGACCTTGGGAGGGGGGTCACGTGACCTTCCTCCCCGAGGTCCTCGGGGGGGGAGGGGGGGGTCGCGGTTACGCCGAAACAGGCGCCAAAGCGCTGCACTCAAAAAAAAAAAAGAGGAAGCTTTGAAGACAGTGCAGTACAGGCTGTTTAGGATCAGTATATAATAAACCTGTTGATGAAGATTTCTTCTCCAGAAGCTTGAGCTTTCTTATTTCCAATTCGGGGTGTTTCGGTTTCCCCCGATTTTGATGAAACCGGCTTAAGGCCTGTCCAAACAGGCTACTACAAAAATCGTCAGGTCACACGACTCCTTCAAAAATCGTCAAAATTGAAGCGTCCGATAGTCGTCGGTCGTATGTCAGTTTGGACACCGGCCAAGCCAAATTCACGACTTTCCTCCTCGCCTCCTCCACTTTTCTTTGAAGTCGGTGGTCGTCAGACTGACGTCACACGCCACCTGCCAATGGTGTGCCTGCTGCTGTCTATCTCCTGCGACTCACGAAGTCGCCGACCTCGCTTCCACCGTCGCCGGAAGGCCAAAGAGGTCCGGCTTCGGGTGGATTTGGGAGATCGATGGATGGATGGATGGGGCTGAACCCTATCGGGCGGCGGCTTGCGCCACCTAGCCAGTATTTTTTTTTAAGCTATTTAATTTACGAGTTACAAATCTAGATATTTAGTCTTAAAAGCTACGGTCCGTACGACGGAGGCGCCTCTATGCAACCGGGTGCACACACCTTCCGCAGAAAGGGTCGCCCAGTAGGGAATAGGAAAATATTCACCCTTCCCTTGACCTATGCCACCAGTCAGATAATCTCTTCTTGGTTATCTCCACCTTCCGCATGTCTATTTTCCCCTCACTATCCCTAAATCCCAGTGCGGTTGTTATATTAATAGGTTCTTCAGCCACTACAGAATGAAGCCCCTTACAGTAAAGTACCAAATGTTCAGCCGTCTCCTCCTCCTCTCCGCAAGCTCCACACACGGTGTCTACCTCCTGATATCTAGCTCTATATGTCTTAGTCCGCAACACTCCCGTTCTGGCTTCAAATAGCAGGGAACTCCTCCTTGAATTATCATAGAGACTCTCTTTATCGATATCTGTTTTACACAACCTGTACATCTCAAATGCTGATTTTGTTTGCATACCGGCTTCCCATATACTTCTCTCTGTTTCCTTAACCTTCTTTTTAACTGTCATTTCCTGACCCACCTCCCCACTGTTGCCCACATATTTAGATCTGAGTTTTCTTGTTCGCTTTCTCCATTTTGTGTTAATACCCTTCATGTACAGATAGCTGAACACTCTTCGTGCCCAACGTCCCTCATTCATTTGTCTCAGTCTATCCTCAAATTCTATTTTGCTGCTTGCTTCCCTTCCTTCGAAAGACGACCACCATGTCGCCCTGTACCCCCTGATTTGGTGTCTTCCCATGCGCTCCGAGAGCCAGCCTACCCACCCCTCGTTGTTTTATTTCTAGCCTTGCCTGAATGTCAGGTTTCATACATAGAACTGCATTCGCAAAAGTTAGGCCTGGCACCATAACTCCCTTCCAAATCTCCCTGACCATTTCATACCTGTTATAGTTCCACAATGCCCTGTTTTTCATTACCGCTGCATTTCTATTGCCCTTGCCAGTTGTGTCTCTTTCATGTTCACTGAGGTAATCCGTATCTTCCTTGATCCACACGCCTAGATACCTATACTTGTCGACCCTCCCAACATTGCATTCTTGTATTTTAAGGACTTCACCCTCGTCATCGTTAAATATCATAATCGCCGACTTGTCACTACTGAACTCCAATGCCAATTCATTTCCCTCTGCACCACAGATACTCATTAGTTTTTGTAAATTCATCCTGTTGTCCGCCATTAGTACTATGTCATCTGCATACATTACTCCCGGTATTGACTGTTCAATCTTCTCGCCATGTCTGTAGTATGAGGTGTCAAAGCCAGCTCCACTCTTTTCTAGTCTCTCCTCTAATCCTTGGAGGTACATCATAAACAGTAATGGTGACAAAGGGCACCCTTGCCTAAGGCCTCGTTTTATTTCTACGGGTGCTGTCACTCTTCCTTCCCATGTTATAAAAACCTTGTTGTCCCTATAAATGTCCTTTAAGATTTTAATTATTCCATTTTCCACCTTCAAGCGCTTCATTATTTCCCACAGCTTTCCTTGGACCACATTGTCATAAGCTCCCTTAATATCCAAAAAAGCTATACATAGAGGTCTGTTATCTTTAACTGCAATTTCGATACACTGTGTTAATGTAAACAAATTGTCCTCCAACCTTCTTTCTTTCCGAAAGCCATTTTGTAACTCGCCAAGCAACCCCTCGTTCTCTACCCATGTCTGCAATCTGTTCATTATAACTTGCATTACAACCCTGTAGACTACCGATGTCACTGTTATGGGACGATAGTTGGCTATGTCACCCTTATCCCCTTTATCCTTATATATTAAACTCACCCTACTTAACCTCCATTCTTCCGGGACACTTCCGCCTTCAATGACATTGCTGACCACTTCTTTTAATTTCGTCCTGGATTTAGGGCCTAACTTTTTTAATAATCCAATAGGAATGCCATCTGGGCCTGATGACGTGCCACTGGGAACTTTCTGTACTGCCCTTTCCCATTCTCTTTCTCCGATAGCCTCATTTTCACCAACTAAATTACTTTCTTCTAGTTCCTCATTTTCTGTGTACCTTTGCTCCTTAAATTTCTCTGCCATCATTGCTCCTACATGTTTCGCTGCCTCATCCCCTTCTAGTTGCTCACCCTGGGACGTGGTGATGCAATGCTGTTCTAACCTTGTTTTACGGCTCAAAGAGTTCAGGTGCTTCCAAAATTTTTTGGCTGCCTTCCTGTCTTTTTTATTTACTTTAGACAACCATTGTGCCCCCTTTCCCTTAATTTTTTTCATTAATCAAACAGGATGCCTCCTTTCTACATGTTATAAATGTATCCCACTTCCTATTTACTTCGCTTTCTGGTTCCCCATTACTCTTAGCATACCTGTGTTCTCTAGATGCTTACGGGCGTTTCTCTACTGCCTCCTTTACATCACCATCCCACCAGCTCTTTGGTTTGCGTCTTCGCTTCCCCCTTCTTTTTTTTCGCACCTTTGCCAGCGCTAGGTCAAATTGCTTAGTTAGGCTTGACCATTGTGCTTGGTCGTCTCCAGAAATAACTTCTTCTATTTGCTTAGCAGCTGTCTCCAACTGCTTTTCGGTATAAAAGTTTTGGTCCCGTTCGTCGTTCTGCCCCGTTTTTGTGCTTAATTCTCTAGTAAAGCTCAGTTTTATAAGTTTGTGGTCACTACCTAGGCTTTTGACACCCTCCTCATCTATTTTCATTTTTTTTTCAGCTTATTATACATTCTATGGGACATCAGTGCATAATCTATTGTGGACTGTGACCTGCCCGCTTCCCATGTTATTAGTCCTTCACATTTCTCACTAGTGTTACATAGAACCAAGTCGTGCCTCTCGCACATGTCTAACATGTTTCCTGTTGAATCTGTATATCCATCTAAGTCCTCTACATGCGCGTTCATGTCTCCCACTACTATTATCTCGTGGCCTTCTCCTAGCTCGGTAATGTCTCTTGATATACATTGTCATTCTTCTATTTTCTTCCTTGGCATTTGATCCCTGCGTCGAAGCGCGCGTTTCGGCCGCCCCGGCTCAGCTTTCTTTGTCAAGATACACGTTCGTAGCCTTGAAAAAAATAAAATAAAGTGCATTGCGACTTTTAGTTGTATGTAAAAACACTGAGAACTTAAGAATATATATTTTATTTTCGAGGTACGTTGGGAACATAAGAGCCGCGGGAATCCGATTCAATCCACAGAACTGGAAGACGACACGACCTTGGACACGATGCGCGCTTGCCTGGCTTGCCCCTCACCCTAAGTCTCCCCTTTCCCGTTTTCGGGACTTGCAGAGCGGCGGAGGCCTTGAGTGATTGACCGACAGCCAACAGAGCGTGCGAGTGGCCCTCCGGACCCACGTGATGAGCAGAGCAAGGCCGCCGTGGAGGTAGCGAGGGGGAGATTTGACGGGGGGAAGTTTCCACCCCGGCAGATTTGACAGGGGGAAATTTCCCTCCGGCGGCCGGAAGTGGAGCGCCGCACGATTCGTCGGATTCGTGAGGTTTGTAGTATCCTGTTTGGACACCCCTTTAGGGGTTACATTCCGGGGTACATCGAAATATAGAGAAAACATGAAATGCGGAGGAGACCGAAGAGTGGCATTACCTAGCGGCCACCTCTGGAACTAACGCTGTGTGACAAACGAACCCTCTGACCGCAGTCATTAGTGAATTCGCTGCCATGGAAGACGACGACGCAAGGCTCGTGAAGCAACACTTATTTTCTCCTGAACGCATCTAGAAGTAATCTAGTTTCCTCTTGCGTTCAATATCACTGAAGTCTTCTTGGAATGCAAAACAAGCACATGTGTGGTCAGTTGCGTCACACGAGCGGGAAGGGGGGGGGGGGGGACGGGCCCGGGTACACTGCTCAGGGGGTGCAGCTGGGCGGTGAAAAGGGGGCGGGGTTGCGGCAGACCAACACCCCGGGTGCCGCCGACCGTAGTGACGCCACTGTAGTCACGCGCGGACGTGCTGGGCCAGCCGCGTCGTGTCGGCCGCGTGCTGGATCGTGCGTGACCGGCGCGGCGTCCGTGTTTTTTTTTTTTTTTTTTTTAAGATTCACAAAACGCGCACTTCACTTTTCAGTTACCCTGTCTCTCGCGACAATCATGGGCCACATTGACGAAAGCAAGTGGCGCCTTATTGAAGGAGACGACGTGCTCAACTGCGATCATGTTATTGGGTGCAGCGTTGCCCCAGAGCCTACGATCGAAGCTTTCAGCCGACAGGAAACCGATGAAAACTTATACACGGTTCAAAAGCATGCTTCGAGCACTGCGCAGTACGCAGCAAATACGCACCATATCGGTACAAATATGCAGCGAGCGCGGTAACGATGCGGTGATAAGCTAGACGAGTGATAGCGTCGGCGTTGTCTGCCACACAGCGACTGTCTGCGGTTATGATGATATTAGCAGCTGCAGGGGGAGGGAGGTCATTGCATATCCCCCCCCCCCCCCCCGCATTTCCCCACCACGAAGTTTTACACATGCAGACCAGGACATACGGACTCCCCTCTAAATCTGCCACTGCCTTTAACAATGAACATGTCCTATTGTTTTATAAAAGTTTTTTTTTTTTTTTAAATTTACCTCCCAAAATAAAAGACATACCATACCTTTTTGTTGTAGCCATTCCCCTCCTAAGAAGCCATGCAGCGGGCCAAGCACAATGAAAATCAGTTGCACCACACACGGTACATCTAACTGCATCATTTATTTCTTGTCGTCGCCATAAAAAGTTTTCGCGTATGCTTATACACCTGCAGAGTTATACAGTGGAAATAGAATGAAAAAGAAAAAAAAAACAAGCTGCATTGAACAATGCAGCACAAATGAAATGGCCACCATGATTGGAAGTTTGATATGCGAGGTAATGCTATGGTCTTCCATATGGGCTGCTCAAACAGGAAAATGACACAGGCAAACGGCAGATGGCAACATGTCATAGCCGCACCATCCATTCCTTACACGAGGGCTCCAAGGGCCAATATGGTATTACACAATTTCTTCCGGTTCATCAACCGCATGTTAGTAGTATTTTGACGAGCTGAAAATTGCAGAAGCTACGCTAGTATATGCTTGAGGTGTTAGTTATTCGTGACTGGAGAAACATTTATACATGTCAACAAACATGTTCTGCATCCAGTGCGTGCGTCTATCACGACCCTACTACAGCGACGTTCTCTGTATGTACAGGTTACAAAGAGTAGAAATTGTCAGTTTACAAACAAGCCGCAGGAGTTTTACGGAGGAACACATGCGGACGCCCCCAAGCACGTCCAGTAACATTTCAATTGTCCAAGACCTACGAGAATGTCGCCTTCTCCGTGGAACAGTTCACAGCCTCCAGCATATGCGCCCTGTGATGGGACATTTGTCGGTTCGAACCAAGCCCTTAAAGTCACGCAACAGAAATGCATGATATGTAAAGGGTGCAATACAGTTCAAATACAAAATATAGTCCAGATATCACCGAGCTGACACCGATGTTTCCGTTAACCCAAAGAAAATGATATGCAGCACTAGTTGTCCCTAGCTCACAGCTGTCTTCTATCGTGTACATACATCAAATGCTGCCATTTGTAACAAATATCAACATCATAACATTTCTTGTACCACAAACCTGTAGCAATAGTTGCAATCTTGATGTGCCATGTATATTAAGACTACTAGAGTTTTTCTATCTCCATTAGGGATGCTGCATTTTAACATTGGATCAGACTAAGGATGAAAAAAAGAAACTCCATGTATGTTTTTGCAGGGACATCTAAGACATATTCGAAGGTTATTGCTTTTTAACTCTTACACGACAATACATTTTCACTCTCTGCAGAGGAGAACACTTTTCGGAATCTTTCTCACCATGAGCAGCTTCATAAATAGTACCTCTCACAAGGCAGTCATTGCTAGTCAAACCTGTAATGATAATAATGGCAGCAGGCACCTTAATACTGAGGGAATGGCAGAAGTTATGTTTTTATGAGTGAAATGCCTACACATAACACCAAGCCAATATCCTGGAATAACTAGCTACGCAAGCTACTAAATGCAAAGGAGCAAAAATAACAGGTTGATGCAAATGAGTCTAAACAACTGGAAATGTTGATGGGAGTAAATCCTGCGGTATGTATGCCAACTAACATATCAAAGAAGCCAGCATCTTGAGCCTGATGAGCCATCGAACAACTGTGCCTTTTGTACACAAGTACCTGTTCAAAAACCTAGTATGCATGTTCAACATCCTCATTCTTCATTGGGGCATGGCTGAATTCCATTCTCATCTGGCTGGCCTAAAAAAAGACAAAATAGGTTTGTTTGTAATGAAACAAAGAAACAAAAAACAACTTGGCAGAAGTGTTGTGGCACCATACAAACAGACACACACACACACACACACACACACACACACACACACACTGTCAAGGGTGGAATGTATTCTATACAGACCCTATTATATGAGCACAAAGACAGCCATTGCACATGTGGCAAATTGCCATCACTGTTCATGTTCTGGTGACAAGTTTGCAACTGAAGACATCATTTATGAAAGGTCAGAAGGATTTGTGAAGTAAGCAGTGTCATTCCATCTGTTGATTTTATACTGATGGCTCCACGGTGTGAGATTCTTCTTTCAGTAAGCAAATAATTTTTCAGTTGTGTCACACCAGACATTCTCTCTCTCTCTCTCTCTATATATATATATATATATATATAGTATGCCAAAAATTCACCCAGATTGCTTTGTTTGATGTTACATAAATTCTGCAGCTACTACTGCGGAATACAGTGCACCCGCCCATTCCACACTAATCGCCCAAGATCCGAGAAAATAGGCACAGTACCTTTATATGTAAAATTGATGACCGGACAAGCACCCATCCCCCACTTTTTTGCGATTATCTCTAACTTTTGAGCGGGCTCTTGCCTGGTATTTTACAGTATAAATATCTAAACTATAAAAGTGCTCGAAAGATAAATCAAGCAGCCTTGGCAAGTAATGAGAACTGTGTTCTTGACTGAGAAAAACAAAGCACTCTTGAAAACCAGGCAAAACTCATAATATAGCTCTTCATTCAAAACAAATTTCTTACTGTTTCCAGTGAAAGACAATATTAGTCAAATTAGTGCAGAACCGGACGCATCGGTACCGGAAAATTTGGTACCAGATGTTTCGGTGCGGACATTTCGATGCGCAGACGTTTTGGTACACGGTCGTTTCGATACTGGGCATTTTGGTGCGCGGGTATTTTGGGGCATCGCCGGATGTTGCCTCGCTGACCTTGCCTTCTTGAGATCAAATCATATTTCGCAACGTCCCCTTTGAAAAAGTCTTTTGTGCACTTGTCCCCATAAGGGCATACAGGTGTTGGTCACAATGGTGGGTTCTTGTGCTTTTGTTGAAAAGGGTAGAACTATTGTTGTCGCTTCTTTAGTAAAGTTACAGCTTTAGTGTTATGACTATGTACAGAATAACAGGATAAAAGGGCAAAAAGTACCTCACGTAAATGTTTGTGTGAATGAATTCAACTTGTTTGTTCGATTTATGACACTTGTTTTTTGCCTTGGGTTGCAGGAGTATTAGTTTGTTTCTCTGTCAGTCACTTAAACATCAAGCTGCTTATGCGTCGGATATTCGGCAATGGCGTCCTCTCTGCCTAGCAAATGGAGACTATTTCATTTAAACGGTTCAAACATGACAAGCCGCAAGTAAATGCAGACAAGGTATGTCAGAATTGTGTATGTAATATATAGGTTCTAGACCCTGTATTTTAATATTTTTGCTTTCCACATTTTTTTGTAGCTATGCTGTGGAGTGTTCGCAAAATTGAAGACTAGTAGTGTCTCCTTCATCAAAGCGACAAAGTTTCTTGTTAATCTTTTTTGTGCAAATCATTTTGGCAGTCTGTTTTGAAGCGAAATTATCGACTGTACTGATAAGGCCACAAACAAAAGTTCCTTTTTTGATAGTTTACCAAACCAAGCAACCACATACCAAAATGCCTGGTACCGAAACGACCGCGCATTGAAATGTCTGCACCGAAATGTGCAAAAGGTCCCGTAACAAAATGTCCTAGACCCAAATTTTTGTTGTCTTGATACCGAAAGTCCTGCCCAAGTCTACAGCTGCAAACAATAATATTTAACAAATAACCTAAACTTTTAGCTAACTGTTTCACGACATGATACTTACAAATACTAGTATTTACCTTTCTGATTTAATTTGGCTAGTGATAGAAACAATCCCTACTTTTTTGTTCCTAAAGCCATGAGAACATGGGTGTGCCTGAGAGTAGAATGATATCTGAATCAGCAAATAGGTTCTTGTTTTACTTCTTTTAGCAAGAATTGAAAACTCTCCAGTTTTATGCAAGTGCTGTACTTGTCATTAAAATAAACGCAACTCTAAAAATGGCAAGTAGAGCATACCATCCAGCACAATGCTTGTCTTTGGCCATATTAATGAAACTGTTTAAAAACACTATGGTGAAACAGTTAGGATACATGTCTGTCTCTGTAAAATCGAAGCATCTACTTTGTACAAGAATCATTTCCTAGTTCTTCTGCAGATTTTGGCAAATGTAAAATGAAATATGCAGGTATGCCTGCTTCCCAAAGGTACACACCTTGATAGAAGCAGGATGGCACACATAATCAATGTACAAAGTTACAAAATGCTGCCTTCTAAATACCTTAGCAGTACATACCAAAAAACACTACATACCATGCAGAATTATTGCAAAGCACACAAACTCAGTCCACGCCACCACAGACAGTTTGACAAGGAAATATGAGTCATTTGCTCGAGTGCAAGAAAGGGGGGCAGAAAAAGCACACCCCCCCGCTTGTTTACATCGAACACAGTTAGCAGCATCAGCTAAAGCCTTTCCACAACCTCCTCTTGCAAGTGTCGTTCCTGTGACCTAGCCAAACAATATAAGTAAATTTGAAGCTAACTTGGCTGAATGTTTTACCCCAATACACTCGGAACATGGAAAGGATGAAACAGTTTCCTTGAGAAACATCAGAGCAATTTTGGAAGCTGTGCCTTTAGCACGTGCACAGGGAAATAGTATAGTAATTACAGTTACCTACTAAGACCTAAAGTAGTACATCAAGTAAGGCACATAACCCTAGACTGCAATTCAGACACCCAGTGCACTTTTACACCAGGTCAAACATGAAGGATGCAAAAACATTCGGTCGCACCCCGAGCATTGGGGGCTATTCCTGTCTTCCCCACAGAGACCTCCATTGAAGCATTTCTCTCCTTTCCAATTCACGTTGTAGAAACTCGGAGTTAACATATCGTTCACAACAACACGTCAGGCCGAGAAGAAACACACATACCGCAAAGCTCCTGTCAGTCATCACCACTTCCCTCAATATCAAAACCTCATATGAAGACCCCGCAACACAAATATTCACGCATGTCCCGACGTCGGGTTGCGTGGCCCATCTGCAAAATCGCAGATGCAATGCAAGGGTGGTTTCGTGAAAAGGTTCTAGGGTCACTTTTTGCTAACTTTTGATGAGTTCGAGAGAGGATTCAATTTCGTTGATAGAACTACTATACTAGGCGAGGACTTCACAATAATGCAATGGAGACGTGCTTCTTAGTTGGATGAAGCACTGCCGTTTAGCAATCCGGAAGAACGATGCGGCCAGTTGGTCGCTGGCAAAGAAGTTTAAAGCCAACGGAGCCCACTTCTCAAGACATACTTTGCAGAAACAGTGGTGGCAATGGCTGCGAGAAGACAAGAGGTTCTCCGAGTAGTAACCAAACTGAGCAGACGGCACAATTGCGTAATTTCAAAGTCAGTTTGCTTAGAGGGAAGGGGGCAGACACAGATCCCGAAACAAGAATCACAATAGGGGCTATGCAAGACGCTTCATCACAAGTGCAAGTTCCGCTCCAGCTCAGCGCTGGCGAAGTCGTCGTCCTCGCTGCCAATGTCATTGAAGTCGACGATGCCACCTCGGCCGTACAGGCCGGAGATAGCTGTGTGGTGCAGACTGCCTGCATGAACTCCCATCGAGATGCCTAAAAGAAAAATTGGCTGTGCTGTCAGTTCGCTGATACGAAAGAAATCCTGGCTTTCAAAATCCAATGCTTTCAGCAAATGTAAAGGCATTGATGCAAGCATTTTTAGGGGCGAAGCTCCTTAGGGGCTAGCCATGTCCTTATGTCCGTCCGCCCTAGGCAGGCGTCGGGTGCTCGTGCTTCTGCTCGTGAGATCACGTGCTCACGAGCACGTGAGCACATGCTCACGTGCTCGTGTAGGGGAAAAAAAAAAAATTGGAAAAAAAAGATGAAAAAATTATGAAAAAAGAAAAAGAAGAAAAAAAAGAGTAGCGGGTTCTGAGATGCCATCCCATGTCTTCTTAAAAAAAGCAAAAGAAGAAAACCACACATTTTCCTACTGACATGAATGAAAAGGCTCGGCATGCTGCGGCTCGGCGTCTACGCAGACAAGCACCACCAGAGCTTCGCCCCAAGCAACATCATTCACCGCGTGGAGATGCGGTCAATTTTTACACATTTCCATAATTACAATGAAGCAACACTATGCAAAATGCAGAGAAAATAAAACAACCGAACACGCACACTGCTGTGTCTGTTCAATTTGTCTACTCAGTCCTTGCACCCTTCTGCTATTTTTTTTTTTTGTCGGGAATTAAATGCTTTGTTTTGGCCCTTCCAACTTTTAGGCATGATCAAAACTTTAAAGGAGTCATGAAACGCTTTTCCAACTTTTTCCTGTTTAGCTTTCCTCCTCAACTCAGTAAATCGCGCATTCTACCAAACAGTTCAAGAAGACGGAAAGGGGGAGTCCCCTCTTGCTCGGACTCTCGTTTGTGTAATCCGGACACATCCATTCTCCCTCTAGAAGATTGGCCCGTCACTTAAAATTCAGAGAAAAGTTGCTTTCCCCACCCTGTTCACCCCGAAGCTGACAGCGCTGTGGAAGCAACCTGCTCCTTGGTCCAGCCACACTTTTGCCACGTGATCACGCTCTCTCGCGCATACCGACGTGGAAAGGAAGGCGGCTGATTGGTCCGGCAAGCGCGTAGCTTCTACCACAATGCCAGTTTAGGGGTGAAGGGAATAAGTGAGCTCCGGTGTCGTGTGACGTTCGTCTGGGCCCGATGATGCGCTGCAGGGGGCCCAGTGACGCGCTGCGGGGTCCGCGGATGTATCACAGTGAAAAGGCAGAGAGCTTACGAAGGGAAGGAGGTACGAAATAGTCCAGCTGTGTTTTCAAATTTTCGTGCCGAAAGTCAGGCTTTTGACTTTCTACCTTTTTTCTTTTGGCCCACTGAATGATGTGCTATTAGTAAATCCCAATATAAATTGATTTATTCAAGCGCAAAATTCGTTTCATGGGCCCTTTAGAATGGATACCATCAGTCAGTCAAAGGTATGCAATTTGCCAGATATGCTAGTACCACTGCATCGCAGAGCTTTCTCCAAAGGAGTCAGTAAAAGTAGTGTAATATGGATCCTGACTAAAAGCTGTGGCATATACTAATGTGAAAAAAGCAATTGGACTTTGAAGTTTACCGAGCCCAGCTCATGTATAGCACTGACTTCAAGATCTATCCTAGGCCAAAACGCAAGATCTAGTGAGAAAGAGGCATGGTAAAAGAATTACTTACTGGTCGCTTAAAACTTTGGGGATGGCCAAAATAAAACCTCAGCACAGCCACAGACAGCCAGCCATACATAACGATCTCAGCGCTCGCATCGACAGTGTCTGCTGGCATCTAGAGCAAAACCTCGTTCATATATTACCTGCTCATACATCTTACTGGCAGTTATGTCCACAGACGCAGGTCCTGTTGAACTCGCCTAGAAATATGTGGGTTAATTTCCTATTTGTACATGTTTAACCTGCCGGTTCAGAGGTTTAAAAAGTGCCATTTGATGCAACCAATGCGAAAAGTTGGGCTGGTTGGCTGTGGTCAGCCCCTTCCTTTAGCTCTGCATCCCCGCCTCCCCCGTTTTTCACATCTTTGTCCCTCCGCACCTTGCTTGCTCAGGATGAGCAGGTCCTTGGATGAGGATTGCAAAGAATTCATGCTTTCACAACAGCCTGTTTTTTTCTTCCACCTATTTCTCTACGCACACACTTCTGTTCTGCTTGGTTCTCCTGGTTCCAAAAGTTTCACCGCATTTCGACGATTATGACGTCGGAAAAATTCAAAACTCACTTACAAATTAATGAGAACCTTAATTTGACGGTGTCCTTTGTCCCCATGGCTAAACCACGCTCGTGGCCACGTCATTGTCCGAATTTTCGGACAATCAGCCGCTACCGTCGTAATATCAAGAGCAGCGAACTACTAAGCTGCAAGGAGACACTTTGGCAAATGGTTAGATGGCAGCTGCGGTGACAAGACTGCCTCCTACTTCTGATAACATATCCTGATTATCACGTAAACCACGTGTCTCCATGTTGATCTCGTCAAGCTTCACCACTTTGCACCAGCATGTTATAGTTGCCGCAGGATAAGGAAGGCAAGGCGCTTCTTCCTAGTGGCTCTCAGATGCCGGGAGCCCCTGGGAACTAGCGAAAATACGCTGGGGGGAAATGATACTGATGCTACTGAGACATGCCCATCCCTCGCTCGGCGCATCTGATGCTTCTGCCTTTCGCTGCCAGGTGCAGTCTGTGCGGGAGGCCACGCATTCCGGCGTTCGCGTTTCATTCTGTGCTGATGGCAAACGCTCGAGGTACACGAGGTGCCGAAGCATTATCGAAGGTAGGACACTTGCAACGAAAGCGGGACAATGAAACAACCTCCTTACTGTTTTCATCCCGTCGGGGACGATAGGAGCAGTAGGCAACATGGACAAGCATATAGGTTAGTTCGATGGACCTAGAAATTTCGATCACTCATAAAAGTCGACATTCTTCGGTTAGAATTACAGGTCAGTCCCTAAATAAATAAAAAAACAATGCCAGAAAAAACAAAAAAAAAACTAAATTTACATTAAATAACTATGGTGATTCTGCACAATTCTGGAAGTATATGTAAAATAAATTGTTAACTGACATCTGCATTTTGTCTCGTGTACAGCCTCGCCAAAGGGCGTCATCGGTTGTTATGTTTTCCCGGACTGCAGATTCAGACGTTCAGATCATATGTTCCCCCAAAATGTATCAACAGAGTTTTGTATTTATGAACTTCTTAAAATTTTCAAAAAGGAGCTTAAAAATTAGCAGGAGGAGACTGAGATTGGAAGGTGAGAGCTAAACATATAAACTCCCCCTCGTTTACAAGCCGTGCAAGCGTGTCTGCGTGGCCTAGTCAGTAGCGTGTCTGGCTCGAAACCGAAGGGTCTTGGGTATGAATCCCGCCTAACATTCTTCGAATTTTCTCTTTAAGGCAAATGAATTACTTTATAAAGTGAAAACGTTTGAGACATTCAGCGACCTTTCATACACATTACATGTCTTGCTTTAATCCCTTTATTTCACACGTGCATTGTGGGTTGTTCGAAATTCCCACGCAAGGTCATGTGGCTATGACGTCATGACCCTATCGACCAACCAGGATTTTCCCGTCCCACTGACACCCACTTTTCTGTGACACAAGCCCCTTAACGGTCTCGCGTTAAAAATGTGAGTCCCTGCGGGCTCCAGATGAGACGTCGCGTCACATGGCAGCCCAAGAGAAAATCTCTCGCTTTCCACAAGCCACAGCAAAACGGTTGCAAAACAATTGTGTCCGGAGACCTAGCCTCCCTTCTCACTCTCAAGAGCAGCAAAACTACACCATTTGGAAATGGGTCATGCCTATCTTGCAGACATTGTCTACATTCTATAGACCCAGCTGCTGGTTATTGGATCCTATGGAACATCCTTCTGGTTTCATTTGAGTGAAGCACAGAAACTTCCGACAACAAAGCTACACTTCCAGCAGTCAGTATACAGCATAAATTTGCTTTTATTTACCCACTGCACTAAACATTTTAGGAACATGTAACGTTTTGCATTTCCCACACCCTCGTGTACAGGCAAACTTAGTACACCATTTCTATATAAAACTGGAAGCGTACACAAGATTGAACCAAATGCAAAGTGTCGCATTATGTGGTAAGCAAGACCAAATCTGGTTTAGACAGCCCATCTATGTAAACAATAAAACTCGGGCTATTTATTATTCACTGCATGCAACACGAAAGTTCAAGATGCCAAAAGCATTCAAGTCGAGCAGGTAGCCTGGAAAGAAGCAAATGAATGAGGGGCGTGTGAAGACTGAAACAAAAGAAAAGTACCAGTGAGGCAACAGAAGAAACAGAAACTGAAAAGAAACAGTGAAATAAGTAAAACACAAAAGAAAACAGAACACAGAAAAGCAGCTCCCTGGTACAACAGTCCGCTGCAGCGTGCTGTTATGCGAGCTGTAGTGCAACCCAAAAAGAATGAATTGGCACAGAAATTCAAAAGCAGAGTCAAAAGTAGAGCAGCAATCTTTATACTATAATGCAAAATGTATCACATGGCAGTGTAAAGTAAGTGGACTGACAAGAGTACACTTTCCGAAGGTTCTACTACCAACCTAAATCCAACAAGCATAAGACGTCTACAAAGCTATGCAATGGCTCTACCCCCCGCACATTCCTGTATACTCCCGCATATTACTCCCCCATACTCCCAAGTTTATGCAATTCTATTCTGTTCAGATGGTAATGATAGACCACAACCATTGCACAGGGGGTGCGCATGGGCCCCCAAAGAACTGAACTGAAACAGGTAGTTGTTTCAGTGCCCCAGCGATCAGTTCGATCGCTGATGTGCTACCTAAAGCCTTATACTTGCCATGTGAGGGGGATCCTTATAGTGTCTTCCTTGAGATTCTCTCGAAGTTGATTTGGTAGCAGTGCACCCAGATATGCAAATAACTTTAAATTGGGTTACCAAGCCCTCGAGCCAGCTATCGGCGGTGCTCGACGGTACGTCGGAGTTGAAATCGCCAGCCAGGGAGAACACCTTGTATGCAAAAGTCATTAAAATAAAGCCCTTCAAAAGAAAACCCCAATCAGAAAACCAATTAAAAAAAAGAAGCAATTGCCAAAACCAAAAACAAGAGTACGGTAACAAAAGCCAAACCATACAGGCAAAACACATATGTGTGCACAATCGAGGCATTTCGAGTCGTTGCGTCGTTGTCGCTGCTACAAAAAAATGTGGGCAGCCTAAAGGCATTTTTCGTTCTCCGCTCTTAATTCTTGTGCCGTGCCCAACACGGCGTACCGAGGTAGTATATATCTGCGCAGATCTACGAGGAGCATCGCCCCACCTGCGTGGTCGTGGAGTCTTCCGTTCCTGGACGACATCGGCTCCGGCTGGAGTCCCCTGGTCCTCGGCAGCGAGTGTCCGGGCGTCGTGTAGGGCGAGCTGTGTGGCGACAATGACGAGGTTCCCCTGGGTGCTGGCTGCAGTCAAGGAAAAAGCACATTCGCAAACAATTAGCTTTTTTTTTTCTGGAGTCGCTAGCCTTGTGGTGTAACGAAGGGTCCCTCTCAATTTGTGGTTGAGCGAGACCATAGTCACTGACAAGGTGAGAACTGCGGTGCTTCTCTTTCGAACGCCCCCCAGCCTCCAGTACGAGCTCGTTGCTTTTTTCTGTGTTTTTGCTGTGCGTTCATGCTCAAGGCTCGCAAGACGCCCCATGTGCTATCGAACGTAGGAAGATCACGCTGAAGGTGCGTGAATCGAAGCTCCTCCCTGTTGTTCTCATCCTGTCAGTGATTAAAGTGCCACATATGCAATAAAAAAAAAAAAGGAACATTAATTAGCCAAAAAGGTACTGTATCATCCACTGTAATGACCAAAGGCACGTGCATATTGTTTTAAACACCAGTCACCTGTGAAGCTGGTCTTGCTACAAGATGCTACTGCATGTTATGCGTACTGACTGGATGCCTCGTTAATTAGTACCACTACCTGCTACCACTGTCAGATATTATGCTTCTGCAGAGAGAATGAAAGCTTCTCTCAGCACACTTACTGCAGATGAAATGGTAGTGTGCTTGAACATCACAAATGGCTCTTGTTCACAGCAAACCTCAACAAATCTGCAAAATTACCCATCCAAAGGGGTACCCACCTTACTTTCGTAAGCTAACCAATAGCATCGAAGAGAAAAAGACCAAACCCCCCCACCCCCCGAAAAATCTCGATGGTGAATGTTTGGCCAAAGTTAGTCTTGTGCGAATAGTGGTTTTGACCGAATATTTTCGATTCGAATATTGAATAGTTTTTCCATGCCTTTCACTACCACTAAGGTAGCAATTTGGGCCAGTTGGTTCATGATCACCTAAAAAAGCGCTAAAAAAGACAAGGATGAGAAAGTAGACAGAGCGCTCTTGTCTGTCTACTTCCTCATCCTTGTGTTTTTTTGGCGCTTTTTTGAGGTGCTTTCACTTCCATTGCAAAATGCTTAGACAAAAACCCAGCTAAATCTGTGGAGGTTGTTCCACTTGTTCATTTACAAGCTAAGTTTATTCTATCTATATTTATGAACTGTGACCTCAGAAGGTCTGGTGTCTTGGGATGGCAAGTAAACGACAGATTTGACATAAAATGAATCCTATAAAGATGGCCAACTATACCGAATTGAGTGAATTTCCAAATCTTGCTCTATAAAATATTCTTTCTTTAATCTCAAGTTTAAAAATAATTAATCGTGCATGATGAACGCAGGTTGTAAGGATATCTCTGCCTAACATTGTGTACTCTTGCATAACAGTTTAATTTTGAAGCTTTTACTACAATGTAGATAAACAGATTCACAAAGTTTCCATTTATTTTCAAGTACAGTCGGAATGGGTGCACCATCCCGCTTTAAATGTATGCTTTTCTTCCAAGCACGCAATTACAATATTCATACTTTTTCAAGTGTTTATCGCGGCGGGCTACCCCGTCGACTGCGCTTCTTACCTAGCACCGATGTAATGCAGAGAAGCGACACCTGCGAAGCTTGCTTCCGCGGGTGTTGCTTCTCCGCATCACACCGGTGCTTGGTAAGAAGCGCACTCAACGGGGCTAACCCGCCGCAATCCACACTTCGAAAAACGCGAATAGTGCAGTTCTTCTCGAAGCGAATATCGAATACAGTAGAACCTCGATAATTCGATCTCGGTTTATTCGAAATCCCCGATAATTCGCAAATTTTCCACAGTCCCGTGGCTTCTCATGAAAATATGGCCAAATAATCTGAGCGCTCTGCGTGTGCCTACCCGGTTAGTTCGCCGATTTGGTCTTCCAGGTTCCATTTTTAGTTGCAAGGTGGCGCCAGTTGGCATCCAGATTCGGCAGCAAAAACAAAGATGGCGCACGTCTTCGCTGATCCATGCGCTTAGTAGTCCCTTTGTTTTCTTGAGCTTGGCGTTAGCTATGGCGGCTATGGTGTCAGTGATCGGTATTCTTTGCGCCGCGTCGCTGTGTTTCGGGCTGTTACTAAACCGCGTGTAAGCGATTTTGCGAGCGAGGAGACGAGCGACGGCGACATCGGCGAGAGTCAGCGACAAGCGACGGAGATTTCTCGCTGTCGCCCGTCGCGTTGCTCTCGCCTTGGTCGCTCGCTCCCGTCGCTTTCTTGCGGTTTGCCTCGTCGCGCGATTGACCAAGCAACAGCGAAGAGGGTCGTCGTCGCTTGTCTTGTCGCTCGCAAAATCGCTTACATACGACCGGCCGTGGAGTAGGAGGATACCGCTAATGCTAGTGACAGTATTGTTTCTGGGATTGACGATGAGGGAGAAGAGCTTTGCTCCCGCATTTAGGACAGTGACGGTGAGTCGGTCGGCATAAGTTTCACAGACTACTTAAACATGGAAGAGAATGAGTAAACCTGCTACGCGGATCTTGAAAGCGAAATCACTGAGTGTTACTGCAGAGATTGATGACAATGATGAGCCGCCTCAGGCCCCTGCTCTAGGGGAAGTTATACAGTCGCTGAATATCGCATGCAACGGCGGTGATTCTGATATGGTGTGCCTAGTTAGCCTTCTTAAAAATATGACGATCGCTGCCGCTAATTTCAGAACGTGGCAGTTCCATATCGCCGACTACTTCATATTCTCTCGTCATAACTACTCGTTTTGAATAAAATGTTTCCTTCAAGATTCAAGGCTTCGCGCACAATTTTTAGTCGTTTGTGGATAATTCGCAAATTTTTCGCAGTCCGACCGACTTCGAATTAACGAGGTTCTACATGTAGTGTATTATTCGGAAATACTATTCGAAATTTCGAATATTTGCACAACCTTAGCCAAAGTGCATGTGAGAAACATTGGAGGAGCAACATTTACCTCATCAGTTCACAACAGTTCTAGTACCTCCATAAGAGGCAACCAACATCATTAGACACACTCAGTTGGCAAACTTCCTTGTATGCATACTTGCAAAAACTCTTCTCAAGGTTTGTCACCAGCTGATTAAAGCACAAGCATTTTGCATGCTGTGGCTTGTTCTGACATGTTGCAACCTTGTCCACCACTGGCACTGCAAGTCAGTGGTAACGAACACAGGGGCAAAGGCAAAGAAGGGGGGGTTTGTGCCTTGTTGGAAGTTTGCCAACGGAGCTAATCTACTAACGCTCCTTGTAGCTCTTGGTACACCAGATGGCCCCAGCAATCAGTGCTACGAAAGAATGACGTTCCACATTACCCAGCATATTGGCCACCGATGGAAGGCAAAATAGAATGCGAACGAAATCGACGCATAACCAGTAAAAACTTGCTACATTAAGTTGTCCCCACAGGCATGGGGTAAGAAACCTTGTCATCTACTTACACTTTGATCTTACTTGCACCAATGTTTGGGTTTTAATAAACAAGCTTTTTGACAGACGCTTTTTCAATCAGCACATAACCATTTTCCTCGCTTACCAGAAGCAATCAAACTCAAGAAGTCCACTTTGACTTCAAACGGGGAAATCGAATGTGGCGGCATCACTTGCCAAGGCCCTGCGTAGCGTCGAGACGGTTTCTGCGGCGCTGCATCCCGTCTAAACGAGTTTCCCGGCGTGGCTCCCACTTGCCTCGTCCAGGAGCTGCCTGAGCCTGTGCAGCTGTGCTTCCAGCTGCCGGTTGTGGTCCTCAAGAATGTGCATGCGTGCCTCCAGGCGCCCCTTGTGCTGCCTCAGCAGCTTGGCCTCAGCCAGCATCTCTTCGTCCCGGCTCGCGGGGCTCAGGGCGGCCTCTTCCTCCAGCTGGCTCGGCGTGGGACTCAGGCCGCCCCCGTGCAGGCTCTGGAGTTCCTGCAGGCGATCGTACTCGGCCTGCAGGTGCCTGTGCAATGAGAGACAAGCGGGCTTTAGATTCACGCATAGATCTGAATTGGAATGGAGCATTGGTGGGTAAGACTATTTGCGTCTCCAGCTCGTTGCTCGCCCTCCCGCGGCGGAAACGGGAAGTGCTCTAGTGAGGATTCCCCGATTCTCCTGCTCAGCGGGCAAGGCAGAACTGCTCGCGATCATGGCTCGCGAAACGTAATTTCCGAATGCAAACAACACTCTTCACTGCCCCAGCGTAGTGCTGCAGCCGGTATGGGATTGTACCTTATTAGAGAGTTTTAGTATTGTATATAGAAGCAAACGCAAGCGATCTGCGTTTACGTTAGAGTTGCGTGCTCCATGTTGCGCATGCGCATCATCACCATGCTACAATCCAAGACCGCAATTTTGGGCTCTGCACATGCGCTCTGTGGAACACACAAAGCTAACACAAACACACAGCGCTCGCGTTCGCTTGTATACGCAATACTAAAACTCACAACTGTTTTCACAAGCTTTCAACACCAACGAAACGTGCTGCAGTGAGCAGACGTGCAAGCTGGTAGGCACTCCTTCGAACTGGAAAGGCTGAGACCGGCAATACAACGGCGCATAAAAATGAAAGTAACTAAATGTTGTAAAAAAATCTGTAATTAAAAAAAAATCTGTTTTTTTATTTTTGATTTTTTGTTTTGTTTTGGGGCATTTGGTCTGGAAGGATATTGATGGCGACTTAAAGTTTTGCAAATTGTCAAAAGTCTCGACTTTGATAGTAAAATATGCTTTACCCACAATTAATGTAATTTTACATGGATTTCTCACATTACAGTGAAACCTGTTTAGAACGAACCCCCGTACAGCGAATTATTGTCGATATCGAACTCACGAAAAATTTAAATAAAAATGCATGTAAAAAGTATGCTTTATAACGAACAACATATTGGCTATATCGAACTTTTTCCCCCAGGACGGCTTCCAAAAATGCGAAAACAATCGTCTTCTAGCCTGCCCCTTCCACCCAAAAAAGAAGTGGGAAAGAAAAAAATTCCAAAAGCTTAAGTTGCGAACAAAATTGAGCGAAGAGAAGCGGTTCAGGAGGGGAGATAAACTAAAAAACAAATTCTGCACGCATGCAAAAGAAAATAAAACCTTTTCAGCGCATTGTTACAAGGCGGAAGTGAAGAGAAGCTCTCGCCTTACAACGAACTCATCGTAGAAGTTCGTTGTAAATGTTTTTTTGCTGCTATATCGAACTGATCGTAGCGTTTCCTGTTGTTCGCTATAAACGGGTTTGACTGTAGCTAGAATGTTTTCATTGATTTTAGACTATTTTTATTTTATAACTTTGTAATTAAAGATGCTACAATTGGCATCAGTGAGGATAATTAGCACACTTTTTATTGTCATACTTGATTGCATGTTTGAAGTTAGATCATAAGCAACAAATTATATTAGAGCTTGAAAAATTATGTATTAAAATATCTGAATTTTAATATTATTAATAATACAAATCGTGGCAATGTATGCCCCCCAATTAACGGCCACAATCGCAAAAATATGCCATTTAACCATAATAGTCTTTATAGAAAGGTATCATTTTATTTTCCTTTTTAGCATATGAGAAACTCCGACATCGTTATCAAGATTGACAAACAGTCAAACAGTGGATGCAATATGTATAAAGTCCTATGCGTCACGTGTTGCTTTAAAAAACACACACTTCAGTTGTCCGACTCCGATTCCGTCTTTAGGTTGTTGTAGTGAGAACAGCATTTATTAATTTATATGTTTTGTGGACATATCTTAAGAATTGGATTTATTCTGTTATTCTTGTGCTGGGAATAATTCTAAAGCAATTAATCATCTAAATAGCCAGAAACCCATTAAAAGGCCCGCAGTTCATTATTTCACATGACAATTATCTGAGCGAGAAAAGGCAGCGAGAACACACAAATATCAGCACTGATTTTTTCAACAACCACAATATTCTATGTTACCTCTAAGGTGTATGAAAGACCCTTTCATACACCTTTGAAGGGACACTGAAATCTCCAAAATATTTTGAAGTGCTTGGATCGAACATGTATGTCACAAAATAAAGTTTCTGCGAACAACTTCTTTAACTTAATAATTACGATGTGAGACACATCTTGAGTTGTGAAAGAATCTGAAATTAAGAACTATACCGAGAAATTAAATCCAAAATAGAAGTTAGTTTCGGTTTCGCTCCAGAATTAAAACGGGCCTCCTGGCGTAAATATTATGCTAAACACCGTTTTTGTTTTCATGATAAAGAGGTGACCTGCGCTCATAACACTCTAGCTTCCTCGTATTACAGTTGACTCTCATTAATTAAAACTCTCTTAATTCAAACTTGCGGATAATTCAAACTAACATGCAAGTCCCATCCTATGCGTCTCTATGGGAGGAACTCCCGATAATTCAAACTTTGCTTTATTCAAACAAATGTTTGGTCCCCCTCGAGTTTGAACTAATGAGATTCAACTGCACCGGAAATAATTTGTGTCGCTCAGTGAAGCCAGCACACTAGACATGGCTCAGCAGCGGCACGCAACTCCAACCCTCACTATAACCGCCATTTCGGAAAACGAGTGGTGCCACCTATAGTGAGTCAGAGTCGCGAATAAGTCACCGACAAGATGAGAATAGCAGGGAGGAGTTTCGTTGGCCATGCCTGCAGCACAAGCTTCGTACCTTCAATGGTGCTTCGGCGTCTCGTGCACCTCGAGTACATGTGCACGGCCGGAGCATGGCGGAAGGCACGGAGTGCGTACTAGAGGCTGGGCATTCGAAAGACACACCCTGCCTTTCTCATTCTGTTAGAGACAACAGAAAGTGGCGAAACTAGAGTGTACCAAATCAGAGGAAATGTTTTATGAACGTCCACAGTTTGCTAAGGCACTCGGCGCATATGCACTACGTCAGGGTTGCTGGAAGCGTTTTGGAGATGAGGGGCAGACGGGTAGGAGGGAGAAGAATGTATGGGGGGGCGACGCCATCATGAAAAAAAATGTCACGCAAAGACGCCCCTGCATTCCAGCCCTATCAGCAATGATATTTTTAACGCTCACCTGGAACATCGGTTAACTAATGTTCCCGAACATAGTAGGAGTAAGCTTAACTGCTTTCGGTAAACTCTAGCTTTCGCCGTTCAAAGGGTACCCTAAAAGAAACGTTCAATTCACGTTTCCAGATAGCGAAGACGATTAAGACTAGTCAAGAACTTAGAGGAAGTAACAAGCCCTTCAGCTCACTAAATGGGTTTACCTTAATTATCCCATTATGCAGATTCTATCTACACTGAATAAAAAAAAAGCTTTATTCTACACCCTCTCACCACAAAGATTCGACCAGCAAGCAAAGTTCTTTAAAAAAAAAAGAAATTAATTGTCGCCAAAAGAATGCCATGCATAAGATGGCTTTGTACACGTTGCACCGGCGGAAAATGCAGCTGAACAGGTGCTCACCTGTTCTCTTCTTCGAGTTCCTCGATCATGAGCTCGAGCTCGTCCCTCTGGTCAGCATCTATGGTTGCCATCACCTGAGCGGGACTCCGCGGTTGCAGGAACAAAGAGGAGTTGCACTGCACGAGAAAGTCGAGTCATGGGTTTTGTTAGACGGAATGCACGGCCCCAGTTCGGCATTTCAAAGGCGTTTCTTTAGCCGCGATCTTCAAATGGATTACAACTTTCATTCAACGACTCACCATAGACACCGGAAGCTCCCCACTCAACGTCTGGCAGTACTGCGCAATCAACTGGTGTTCGTCTTCGCTCCTTGAAAGACAGAAAACGAAAATGTAGCAAACTTGGAAAGCTTGTCATCGTCCGCCAAACTCAAACACCCGAGTCATCAAGGTCATCTGATCATATCCCATCACACACTAGTATTTTCAGAGGCAGTCTTTTAGACCTGTGAGCAGAAAATAAAACAAATCGGTGATTGTGTGTTTGGGGTGCTAATTCTATGTCATGGCCTACAAAACAATACCTAGTTTGATGCTAATGCAATTGAATGCAAAGGTGCAAGCGAGCTGGACAAGAATGACGAAAATAATCCCTGGAGAAGGGGAACAGAGGGACAAAGGACGAACACCTAACTGTGTATGGAGAATTGTGTTTGTCCTTTGTCCCTCTTGTTCCCCTTCTCCAGGGATTATTTTCGTCATCTAGTTTGATGCAATCCTTTTTTTTAAAAGAAATGGCATCACCATCACCAAACGGCGAAAATTTAGAAATTTGGAATGCATTACTGCTAAACTCAAGGCAAGAAAGAATTGGGCTTCAAATGCTCTAGGAGTCTAAATGGCAGAGGGAAACACCGTACCACATCTGGAGTTGCGATGACAAGAAAATTTTATATGGTGACTCGGACAACTGTTACTGAATATCTTTTGTTTCCATTTTTCCTCGCGAGTCCCAGGCTGGGCCTTAGAAGAACGAGACAATAACAAATGCTTTTTCAGGGAAACCACTAAGACAGAGGATGTGTACCTCTCCGAGCTCAAACTTTCCCATCTGAGAAAATGGCACTTACGAATCTGGAGTGGAGTTGCTCCTTGTCCTAAGTTCAACATCTCCCAACCTGCTGAAATAGAAGAATGACATAGCAAGTTATACAGTAGCAAGTTAATAGCAAACCATTCACACTTAAGCTTCCCTCAGGCTAGAATACAGTAGAACATCTCTGTACTAGAATCAGTGATTTAAGGAAAAAAATCTTTGCAAGATTATCACTATATTGGTACTACCTCAAGTGCCTGTACCAGCAGTACAAATGTACTTCATCTTTACCTTATTATATATTCATATAGATGCTATTACAGTCGATCTTCATTACAAAAAAATTACACTGTAATATAAAATGACATCCGAGGGCAGAGATGGCAACAATGCCAGCTTAGAGTTATTCAAAGTTGCCACAGAGATCATAACATCTTCCACTTGAGTTGAAAATCACCTTTTCTTGCTAATGTTGTAGTTAGGCAACACAGAATGACTTTTGTGCTGTCCATCCTCTTTGATACTTAGCAGTTTATGTATAACCCTGTGACAACTGTTGCACACTTGAAAAATTTTGTTTACTAACCATGTTACTGGTGT
Organism: Ixodes persulcatus; assembly: GCA_013358835.2. Taxonomy (NCBI): domain Eukaryota; kingdom Metazoa; phylum Arthropoda; class Arachnida; order Ixodida; family Ixodidae; genus Ixodes; species Ixodes persulcatus. Next base: position 731,684 of record JABSTQ010009220.1, read on the forward strand.
TACTGCGAAAACTAGTATCAGACCCTTGAAACCAACCTCAAATGAGACCTGGTGAAACATCTGAATTTGCATGCAATGCAATGGTGCATAAAGAGAACACTACCAAGCATGCTGCACTGAGGTCCTTCCTTTGTCATATAAAATATAAAAAAATGACAAAAGCATAACCTTTTGCACAATCAGACCTCAAAATATGTCCTTTGTCCCACTAAAACATTTAATTAAACATACAAGCAAAAAAAAAAAAAAACTTAATGATTCAAGAAGTTTTATGAAAGGCACAGGCTTGTTTTACTTTAGACCACCCCGTTATTCTTGCTTTATTAAAATCAAGAACGGCTGAGGACTGAACTTAGCGGTTAAACTTCAAAATGAAGAAGCATTGCACCGGCATTTGCTAGTGTAACCACTGCAATCGATGTGCATTCAAGCCCTTTGGTTAGCGATTGCACTGCATTGCTTAAATTGCTCCTCTACAGTGCTCAACCAATGTGAGCATTTCTTGAAGGCAGACGGGCCTTAAATTGTTGACACATTCACAATGCAAAATTTTTACAGTTCAGTGAAAAGAGCGAACCTGTTTGCATATTGTTCAAGGCGAGAGTGCATGTCCCTAGAGGAGAGAGTATGCTGGGGCGATGGCGCAGGACTCTCCAGGTCGTCGCCTTCGAGGACGGTTTGCACAGGGAGGTAACCCATTCGTGGGTGCTTCTTGAAGTACCGCTTGGACTTGAACTTGTTCTTCATGATCTTCGTGAAATCTCGCACGTCCTCGCCAGATGTTGTCTTGGGAAAAGAATACAAAAGGAACAAGTCATTTTGCGTGGCTTAAAACTAACATCTCCAAGGGTAGTAGCTGTGCATGGCTGCCACATACGGTATATGACAGCTTTGCCTGCCAAAGTAACATCACTTTTTTACGTACCACCTCGCCGATTTGGTCACAGGATCATGTCCATGGAAGTGGTTCGAGCTATCTTTCTTTCCGTGACTAATGACTGCGCCTAAGACTGTGGACATGATTTGGGTGTCATCTGCTCTTACTACCTCCTGACAATACACTAGATGACATCTGCTGAATTACTACATCTCGAGATTGCTTTTCGGTGCACAAGGTTCACAGTGGACTTTACACTCAAACTCGTTTTCTGCCCAAGTTCAATAATCCATGCCTAAATTCACCCTGCCCGTCCTGTCGCAAACTTTATAAAGCATGCTCAAACGAACAGGCAGACGAAGCTCAGAAAATAGCCACTAGGAACCACTAGTTATCCAGCTGCCATGGTGATGTCCAAGAGCAAAACAGTGATCACCAATGCTGTTTTTGGAGTAATGCATCTAGTATCTTCCGCTAGCGTTGTTACACTGGCAGCTAGAGCTGCCAAACGTATTGACTCAAACTGTGGTCATGCTACTTACAGTGGTACAGTATTCCTGCATTGGATGGGTAACTTTGTGGCTCTTTGTTTTTCTTCCAGAAAAGAAGCAGCTCTGGCAGAGGTCAACATTGAAACACTTGAGACACCGGTATCTGGGAAAAAAAAAGGTAAAACAGGCAGGTTTTAAGTCACTCACATTTAAACTGAGTACCTCAAGCCATCTAAATCCTTTGAAGTACCAAAAAGTGACAGATCCTTTAAGGAGTCAAAAAGAAAACATTCCAAAGCTCAATGCCTCTGCATATATAGTAATGTCTTTATTCTTCATAAAAGCACAAACTCCCCAATTAATAATTGTGAAAACAATATGACAATGAATGCACACAGCATTTGCATGTCACTAAGTTTTAAAGCTTAATAAGACAGCGTTTTCTTTGCAAGCTCCTTATGATGGTGTCTGCACAACTCAAAGCTTGAACAAATTAAAAGCTTTGTTAACAAAGCCTTGAACAAAAATAAGTTCCCCTTCATAAATTTGAATTAAAATGGTGTTCTGGAACTGGAATTGAAACAAATTTTTATTGCAAAATTTCATGTCCATGCAGTTGCATCCAAAAGAAGTGTCATTGGCACTGCTCTCTTGAACATAAACAAACAATTCCTGAGATATCTAGTGAAAAAGTATCAAGGCTCTCCAACCCCCTTGATAATTGTGGTATATGGTTAGAACATCAGACATGCATCTAAATGCACACCAATATTAATTTTGATTGCACAACATGTCTCCAATACAGTCGGTCTTTTTGTAGTCTTGTCATGTATGCTTGCTTATGGCAGGTGGAATTAGGTGGAAAATTGCAAGGTATATCTTTCGAAAGCCTAGCCTCCAGCATTCGATCAATGCCTTCTGGCATCCTTTGGCTGCACATGCATGCACGAGGCGCATGAGATGCCCAGGCGTTGTCGAAACTAGGAAGCTCACGTTGGAGGCAAGACAATTAACTGAAAATGTGCCGTCATTCTCACTTTGCCTGTGACTAGAGACTAGGTATGATTCGTCCGCACCGGTGATGTCAGTCCCGTCGTCATCACTGCTACGTTCTCAAAGAACGTTGTCGGCGTCGTCCAACGAAATCTTGTACTTTTCAAATGACAGCATCAACCGCATCTTCCACTCTTGCTCGGTGATGGCGTTGCATGTCACGGGTAGGGACCGATTGCACACATTTGCTGCATATGTTGCAAGCCAACCCTTAACTCTGGAAGGCAATTCCACCTATCCCGACCTTCGCCCGCGGAAGCGTCTTCGTTTGCTGTCACAGCTTAAGATCCTGCGCCGTTGCAGACGCCACTAAAGCACCACCCGCTCCGACAGGACGAACTTGCGTCCAGCATCGCAGTTGTTGGTTGCTTTTGGATAAAGAATGGCCATCAACGAGCACCGAAAACGTAAACCTCTTGGAACACTCATGTCAATGCAGAGAAACGTAGTTGGCACTCCAGTATGATCTTGACACCCGATCAAATGACGTGCGACCGTGAATAGTGCAAAAAGAAACAGCGAGAGTGAAGCGGTGAGGCTCTTTTGGCGGCCATTCCGGAGTGGCTCTTACAGCCACGCCGTGTGCTGTTTACCGCTGTACATTCGGGCTGATTTGCAAATCAGCCATCAATAAGACTCTTTTGCACAAATAAAAATAAAATTAAAATAAACTTGTAAAATGAGCACACAGAATGGTGCAATGCTACAGGTGCAGCTGGCTAAACTCGTAACAAGCCGAGGTGTTCTTGTTATCACGATTGTTTCATTTTTGTTGGCGGTAGAATGCTTTGGTTCGACTATAAGTCAACACCCCTAGCTTCAGATTTTCGAAAATTGAAAAATGGGTCGACCTACATTCGTGGAAATACAGTATTTGCTTCGACATAAAAAAGCTTAAATTAACTCCATATCAACCCGGTGAAAGCTTCTGGTTTTCAACTTTAGATTGAGGCAAGTTTCTTCTTGACTACTCATCCATACCTTTCTGGCAAATTACATTGGTCTAGTGCACAACACTGCTTCTTCACAATTATTTCAAATTAATTATATCTGTATGCCCAATGGCACAGTACAGTTAGAACTATTTTAGCCAAATGTTACTGGATGCAACGTATGCCACAAATTAAGGCTTTTTATACATATAGTACAAAACGTGAAAGTCGGCAGATACAAAAAATGACAGTTTTTTTTTTGCAGTTTTCATGCCAAGGGTAAAATACTCTGTCATCAAAACTACTATAGTAGGTTACAAGTCAAGAAGGTAGCGGCAAATGCCCCTCAAAGGGAATCATATATCCCTCCGCCACCTCTGCATCCAATAGCGTCCCATCGTTTCCGTGACGTTGCGGCCAACGCGCAAGGAGGGTCTCGCCTTTCTGTACATATTTGCTTTATCTTTCGACTTTGACTTAGCATTGTGGAAGCCACGAGAGGGAGATTAGAGTCTTTCCCCTCCGATGGAAACAAAGACGACTTTCGGGGATTAGCTTCCACCTCCGATTGATACAAAGGCTGCTTTCAAGGGCTCGGTTCCTTCTCCGATGAATACAAAGGTCGCTTTCTTAAAAAGTGGGGGTTGGAGACAAGTTGGCACCACTCTGTGGCCATTATCTATCCATTGAAGCGGAACAAGGAGCGTTTCCAGTGAACTCTTCTTTCGATTGCGGAGGGATTTGAAACCGGCGCACCACGCTTGTGGGAGGAGCTTCTCCTACCTTCTTAACTTGTAACCGACTATAGTGTGGAAGAATGCTGTTTGTTGTTGTTGCTCTTTGAGCTGTGTAAACGGCTAACAGGGACTTGTCAGGCAGAGCAAATCTGTGTTTTGCCTTGCTACCCTTAACTTTGTATTTAAATAAAAAAAAAAAAAATGTTACACATTTAGGACAATGTCATGTGCTAATGTCATCTTCATGTTTTCTGTGCCGCATAGTGAACCACAGAAAGCTCTCAAGTTGCATTGTTGCAAGGCATTAGGCGTAACAATTAGGCATGTCTGAACAGTGGATTTTGAATTCGGAGCGAATTTGAAGCGAATACCGCTTTTGGCTGAATATTTGTGAATCGAATATTGAATAGTTTCTCCAAGCCTTTCACTACTGGGCGATTCCACGTCAGTCCATGCAATGATGGTCCGGGTCATTTTGTTAAAAATATATATGAAAGCCATGTTCTTGGGAGGAACATTCAGCTATATATGAACGCCGTAGCAATTGTTTTCGCTGAGATATAAAATAGAGAAGCTCGAGGCGTGGAAATTGAGAAGATTTCACAATGCTACTTTGCACAGTCGTCATTTCCTCATCGAAGCTTTCACGTCACCATAACTCTTTTAATATATTTTACAGAAGATATACAACACATACACCAAAAATTTAAAACATCAATAAAATATTTCTATGCAAACAAAAAAATCAAACGTGGCATAAAAACGCGTTTAAGAGACATATTCACAATTTTTTTGCAAATAAACCATCTTTCATAATACTTCACGAAACATATCAAAATATGCGTCTTTAAATATTCTTTACGAATATATAAAGATAATATGCTCTCCCCTTAATTCTCTTTTTGTTATTAACGCGGAAATGCGGCTGATTTCTCAAAATGTGGCAAGATTGGGCGTCGATATTTAAAAAACTCCATCTCTTATTTTTTTTAAACTCCCCTTGGCACTTTGCAGTGACTTGAACTAACCTGTGATGGCAAAAGATTGAGTAACATATGGCCTCCGAACGGGAAAGGCTTCGACAAACCTTCACTCGGAGCGAGCCGACTTCTCGTCATAGCGGCTTTGCCGCACAGCACCAAACATTTTGAGCATTAGTTATGGCGTGTATTTTATATTATTAAAATTCTTTTTTTCATAAGGGGTGAGTATAAGTGATGCGAAAAGGGACTTTGAGCTGGAATACCATTAATCGGCTTATAATTCACAGAAACAAAACGGCACCACTCTGCAAATTCGCTAACTATGCATACATAAGCTTAAAACTCTCAGCTGCGCGAGTGGCCATGTATGCATCCGGCCTCTCGGCATATGATGACTTCCACAGATGAGATGTCTGGATTCCTCTCACAGGTTTTACGGTGGTTTACTCCGCTTGCTTCACCGCACGAAACTCTCGAACCCGTTCCGCAGATAGGTGGAACATGCAGACATTTGTTACTTTTTTTTCACGTAGCACTTCAATAAAGTCTTTAGCGGTGACAATCGTTGAGTTGAGTGAAGATCTCAAGTTGGTGAGCGTTGCGCAGTGTTTAAGAACACCACCTACTCCATCACAAGCGCTTTTTCCGTGTCCAGGGGCTGAAAAGATCCATCTTGCCGAAGAGTACGACTTCCCAGACAATTCGTGCAATTGTAAGCGATTCTTGAAATGCGCCGCCGCTCCGTCTAATACAAAAATTATTTCAGAAAAGACTTGGTAATATTCATCAACATATTGTTTTATGGCCTCCGTGGCGAGGAGAGATTGAGCTGTGTCATGTGTCGTGTACCATTGCTGACAACGGCAAAGCTTTGCGTACCTTGCGTGAACGTAACCACACATGTGAAGAGAGACCCTTGAGTTTTTTTCCAATGAAAATTCTGCACTTTGGTTGGGAAGAGTACTGTACACTTTTCCGCAAAATTGAAGTGGCACATCACTGCCTTGGGTGGTAAGGTGGTTCTTGGGTCATGTATCAGGCTTCGTTGAAGGTCACGGATGTAAGAATGCCTCATATACTTTTCGCTCTCCAGTTCCCGCAGGCAGGCGGAAGTGTCCATAACCTTTTGACGAGTTCGCCGGCATCCCATAACGCGAAACAGATCTCCTCGTCTTCGTCGAGATGGAGCAACTGCAGCGAGATGCTCTGCATTTTTGGGCACTTTTGGCAACGGTACAGGAAGCAATCGTTCTGTGGAGCGCTGCAGAGGTAGATGCGCTTGAGGTCGTCTTCAGTAAATGTCTTCCTTGGGGCATTTGTTATTGCCGTTAAAAGCAACTGAAAATTGACGCAATATATGCATGCGCACACCCCGTACTCGGGACCTTTTTTTTACCCATTTTGGTCGTAGGGAATAAAATTTGGAGATGCCTAGTTCTGGATGGGGATAGTCCTTCATAAACAGCTAGTAAGCTTCCTTAATAGAGTGGGTTATAAACCTTTTTACGACTTTGGACATGTCGTTGATCATAGCTTTGACGACATCCTTTTTGTTGGGGCTTTCAACAGAGCATGTGAGGTCGTCGCGTGTGTAGCACTCAATTGCAACCCTCACGTCTTCGGCATTCACCTTTTACCCCATGTAGGGATCACGGGTTGCCCATACACCACCTTTGCGCTTCAGTTTTCTGGTTTGATCAATCATGTATGCAGTCGCTTCCAGCACCAGACGCAATATAATTTTCTTCGAGATGCTTGGTGGCAGAAGCGTGTACAATCGCTTGCGTTCCTGGTGGGAACTGCATGCCTTCAGCGCTTCGCGGAACGCGTCAAACCACTCCACGCAGTGCTCACAACTGTCTTTGAGTTCGAGAGTTTCGTGCAGTGAAGCAATCAAAGTGGACCACCGCAAAACCTGTGAGAGGAATCCAGGCATCTCATCTGTGGAAGTCATCATATGCCGAGAGGCCGGATGTATACATGGCCACTCGCGCAACTGAGAGTTTTAAGCTTATGTATGCATAGCTAGCGAATTTGCAGAGTGGGGCCGTTTTGTTTCTGTGAATTGTAAGATAATTAATGATATTCCAGCTCAAAGTCCCTTTTCACGTTACTAATACTCACCTCTTATTAAAAAAAGAATTTTAATAATATAATATACATGCCATAACAAACGCTCAAAATGTTTGGTGCTGTGCGGCACAGCCGCTTTGACGAAGACGTCGGCTCGCTCCAAGTGAAGGTTTGTCGAAGCTTTTCCCGTTCGGAGGTCATATGTTACTCAATCTTTTGCCATCACAGGTTAGTTCAAGTCACTGCAAAGTGCCAAGGGGAGTTTAAAGAAAATAAAAGATGGAGGTTTTTAAATATCGACGCCCAATCTTGCCACATTTTGAGAAATCAGCCGCATTTCCGCGTTAATAGCAGAAAGATAATTAAGGTTGGGCATATTATCTTTATATATTTGTAAAAAATATTTAAGGATGCGAATTTTGATATGTTTTGTGAAGTATTATGAAAGGTGGTTTATTTGAAAAAAAATTGTGAATATGTCTCTAAAATGCGTTTTTATGCCACGTCTGATTTTTTTGTTTGCATGGAAATATTTTATTGATGTTTTAAATTTTTGGTGTACAGTCGCCGACCGATTATTCGGATTTTGCGGGGACTGAAAAAACGTCCGAATAATAGAGCAGTCCGAAAAATCGGCAGATTGAAAAACTTGCCTTTATTATTTCCAAGTGGGCTTAAAAAAGCCGTAAATGGTGCCTCGTTTCAGGTTACACCTCCGTTTCCGTTGGGCAACTTTCTGTTAGCTTGAGAGTCGTTGTCTTCTTTTCTAGCGTTATGGTCGAGTACTTTCTGCGCTTCTGAACGACACATCGCGGTGGCAGAACAGATGGGGCCATGACGTCCAAGCCAGCGTTGTCCGAACAAAATGAGAGGCGCAAATCCGCGAGCGCAAAATGGCGACTGGCGACGCGAAGGAACGGAAAAACAAAGCAAAACGATAATGATGATGATGATAACGTGCAGCTAAATGAAAAAAAGGGCTAGCATAGCGTCACCTAGCGGTAAAACTCAAGAGTACTCAAGTAGCGCTGCCGAGTCAAGCCAATCCATTTGCAGCCAACATAGAATTCAAAATGGCCGCTTCTCGGTGGTGTTTTCCGCCGATCGCTCGCGACGATTTTGTCCAAATAATCAAACTTTCGGACTTCAAGCTGTCCGAAACATTGGTCGTGAATATACACTATTTCTATGGGGTAAGTCACGGTTCCGCCTTTAGGTCCGAAATATCGAACAAGTCCGAATTATCGGAGTCCGAAAAATCGGTCGGCGACTGTATGTGTTGTATATCTTCTGTAAAACATATTCAAAAATGAAAGCCGTTTACAACTCCCTGTAACGCCGAATTAGAGTGCAGCTCTTGAGGAGGAGGGGAAGGCACGAGGGGGGGGGGGGGGGGGGGGGGATCATGTGACCTCGGGGGGGGGGTCACGTGATCTCGAGGAGTGGGGGGGCGGGGAAAATTTTCCGCTAAATTTAGCGGGGAAAATTTTTCCGCTAGAATTAGCGGGAAAATTTTTCCGCTAAAATTGGCGGGAAAATTTTTCCGCTAAAATTGGCGGGGAAAATTTTCCGCTAGATTTAGCGGGAAAAATTTTCCCCTAGATTTAGCGGGAAAATTTTTCCCCTAAATTTAGTGGGAAAATTTTCCGCTGAATTTAGCGGGGAAAATTTTCCGCTAAATTTAGCGGGGAAAATTTTCCGCTAGATTTAGCGGGGAAAATTTTTCCGCTAGATTTAGCGGGGAAATTTACCCATCATGCACCGTGCGGTTACGCCGACGCCGACGCTGCTCAAGCTGGAAACGGGCGCCTAAGAGCTGCGCTCTAAAAGTTATGGTGACGTGAAAGCTTCAATGAGGAAATGACGACTGTGCAAAGTAGCATTGTGAAATCTTCTCAATTCCCACGCCTCGAGCTTCTCTATTCTATATCTCAGCTAAACAAATTGTTACGGCGTTCATATATAGCTGAATGTTCCTCCCAAGAACATGGCTTTCATATATATTTTTAACGAAAATATCTAAATTATGACCCGGACCATGATTGCATGAACTGACGTGGAATCACCCTACTGTTGCACCATGCTTAAACAAAAACCCAGTTGAACTTGTGAAGGTTGTCCCCAAGCTTCCATTTTGTAAGCTAAGTTAATTTTAATAGAACTATATATATGGACTGTGGCCTCAGAAAGTCTGATGCCTTGGGATGAAAAGTGAACGACGGATTTGACATAAAACTGGACTTCTAGAGATGCCCAGCTGCACTTAATTGAGTGCATTAATATATCTTGCTATATGCAAATATTCTTTCTTTATTGTCGAATTTGAAAAAGAAAAAGAATCACAAATGATGAATGCAGGTTGTCAGGACATCTCTGCCTAACATAAACCCTTAGATAACAGTCAGTTTAATTTTGAAAATTGTACTGCAACATAGATATCAACATTCACAGTGTTTTCGTTCCTTTTTAAATACACTGGGTGTGCTCGTGCACCACCCTGCTTTGAAAGTGTGCTTTTCTGCCAAGCAAGCGATTGCGATATTTATACCTTTCCAAATGTTGATCGAGGTGGGTAACCCCATTGAGTGCGTTCCTTACCGAGCACCGGTGCTCTGCAAAGAAGCACCTTCAGCGAAGCTAATTTTTGCGGGTGTTGCTTCCCCGCAGTGCACCCATGCTAGGTAAGGAGTGCGCTCAACGGGGCTAGTCCGCCACAATCAACACTTTGAAAAATATGAAAGGGGTCATGAAACAATTTTTTTACTTTTTCCTGTTTAGCTTTCTTCCTCAACTCATAAATCGCTCATTGTACCAAACAGTTCAAGAAGACGGAAAGGGGGTAGTCCCGACTTGCTCGGACTCTCGTTTGTGTACCCGGACACAGCCATTCTCCCCCTGGAAGATTAGCCCGTCGCTCAAGATCCAGACAAAAGTTGCTTTCCCCACCCGTTCACCCCGAAGCTGACAGTGCTGTGGAAGCTACGTGCTCGTTGGGCCAGCCACACTTTTGCCACGTGATGATGCTCTCTTGCGCATACCCACGCGCAGAGAATGAGGTCAGGTGACGAAAGGAAAGCGGCTGATTGGTCCGGCAAGCGCGTAGCTTCCACCGCAGTGTCAGTTTAGGGGTGAAGGGATTAAGTGAGGTCTGGTGTCGTGTGACGTGCGTTTGGACCTGGTGACGCGCTTCAGGGGACCCGGTAATGCGCTTCGGGGTCTGCGGATGTATCGCAGTGAAAAGGCAGAGAGCTTACGAAGGGAAGGAGGTACGAAATAGTCCGCTGTGTTTTCAACTTTTCGTATCGAAAGTCAGGCTTATGACTTTCTACCATTTTTCTTTTGGCCCACTGAACGATATATGCTATTAGTAAAATCCCAATCTAAATTGATTTATCCCAGCCCAAATTCGTTTCATGGGCCTTTTATGATCGCTCTTCATCTCGAAGCAAATATCGAATGGTGTATTATTCGAAAGTACAATTCGAAACTTCAAATACTTGCAGAACATTAGTAACAATACATTATCATTAGAAAGACTGTGGCATGCTGCAGGCTTAAGATAGCAGGGCAAGCCAATCCAATCCCACAAAGCCCCCTGCTCGCCATGATTGGTAGTTTCCTGCTCTCCACTCGCCCTGCGGCAAGACTAGGGGACTTTGGGGGAGTGGGAGGTTTTTCCTTATATGTGCAACAGACCATAACAGCGGTATGTAACCAAGCCACGCATAGTCGTACCTAAAGCCGACGATGGGGTACTGCTTGCAGCCGTTGCACTTGGCCTGGTGCCTGGCCGTCTCGGCGGCCGCCAGGCGGTGCAGCACGGGCAGCCAGACTAGGCTCTGCGGCTCCTGCAGGAGCCAGTTGAGGAAGTGGGCCGCCTGGATCTCCCTGCGGCCGGCGGGCGCCGCCTTCTCGAAGCAGCTGCGCACGCTCGGCTCGATGTTGGAGCCCCCAAACGCCGCAATCTCCCCGAGCAACCGCGGAAGCTGCACGCAGTCGTGGAGCAGCAGGCCCAGCTGCCGCTCGTCCGCGCAGCCGTTGGCGTCCGCAATCAGGCGGAACAGGTCTGGGAGACAACAACAAGAGATCCAATTTATTGTACGGAATCGGTGCTTGTAACGTGGTACACTCAAACCCGTTTATAACGAACAGCAGGAAACGCTACGATCAGTTTGATATACCAAGTAGTTCGATATAGCAAAAACCATTTATGACGAACTTCCCCGATGCGTTCGTTGTAAGGTGAGAGCTTCTCTTTCTTTCTCACCTCTTCACTTCCGCCTTGTAACAATGCGCTGGAAAGTTTTTTTGTTTTTTTTTGCATGCATGCAGAGTTTGTTCTTTTAGCTTATCTCCTCTTCTGAAACGCTTTGGGATGAAGCGTTTTTTTTTTTCTGTGCGTGCTGCAGACTGTATTTTTTAGCTTTCTCCCCCCCCCCCCCCCCCCTTTCTGAATCGCTTCCCTTTGCTCAATTATGTTAATTTTTTTCGCAACTCCAGCTTTTCAAATTTTCTTTCTTTCCTAATTCTTTTTTAGGGGAAGGGACAGGCTAGAATACGATTGTCTGAGCGTTTTTGAAAGCCTTCCCGGGGGGAAAAAGTTCGATATAGCCAATATGTTGTTTGTTATAAAAAGTGCCTTTTCCATGCATTTTTATTTAAATTTTCCGTGAGTTCGATATCGACAATAATTCGCTGTACGTGGTACTAGATGTGTTACGCTGTACGTAACACATCTAGAAAGATGCAGTTACACCATCAATCACTAAAGCAGTGGTTCTCAAAAATGTTTGATACGGGTGCGCTGTGTCCTCGTGCGTCTCAAATCAGGTTCTGCAAAGCCTACATCTCAAACCTATATCCCCCCCGTCCCCCCTATCTTCTTGAAAAAAAACTAAATTTTTTGTTGACCCTGACCAGATGGCGCAAACTACCGCCCATTATAATGGGTACAGCTGTTACCATCTATCCATCCATTAATCCTTTAACTTGATGCTTCTTACTTCTCCAGTATACAACAGTAAAGGAAGCCCTTTTCACACTCCAATTTTAACACACAAAAAAGAAGAGATGGGGGAGCCTTGCATGGGGTCCCCCATCACTTTGGTGGGGCCGTAAGGGGCTTCTGACAGATCCATGCTTGAGAAGCACTGTACTAAAGCATAGAAAAGAAGCATAAAAAAATCACAGAGGAATACCTGATAGGATAGAAACATATACGCACATCGGAACTTATCTTCCAAATTTCCCTTGCAGAGGAGTATAATTCCCACTTTGAAGGACAGGATGCGGATGTATCCTGTTCGAGTAGCTCTGGAAAACAAAACAAGAGAAAGGACTGTCAATATCCTAAGGCAAAAGTCACATTGTAACAAGCATCAATCCTAAGCATGTTTAGCTTCAAAATTAGTATAGTTGCCCACTGCTTATCACATTCAATGGATAAACTTGTTTCTTCAGATAAATATTTAAAGTCATTGTTTTGGCTTGCTATCCTTTTGTACCTTTTGTATCCTTTTGTAGCTAAAAGCAGCTAATAGGAATGCTGTTCCAGCAAACATTAGAATCACTATTTTAATATCCAGTTATCCACCTACTAAACTAGAACCAGTAAAGCCCTTTCTTAAAAGTCACGAGCACAACCAATCACAGAATTTGGTAATTAATTAATTTTATTTCACTATTTGGCTTATGGAAAGTTTGTAGCAGCTAGATATTGGAAAACTAAATTTTGCAAACACATGGGGCAGTACTATCGTATAAACGTGTGTAAGGGCCGCAATGTCTTTTTCTTCACATTTTCAGGCCAATTTTTTTATGCGTGGCCCATACACAGATGAAAACAAAATACTAGTTTTGGATGTCCTTAAACAAACTGACAAATACTTGCGATCGCAAGCAGTGGTCTTGAGCGCCTTTATTTCGGTCTAAATTGCTGTAACCTGCGGTATCCTTGGCGCTCTAGTCTGATCAGCGTCAGCAGTGGACAGAGTTTCTCTTTTGAGCCATCCAGTAAGTGCCTTTTCGAAGTTCGTATTAGCCATTTATTTCATAGAATTTTACCTCAACGTCCATTTTGATGCTGACGTCAAGCGGCTGCAGCATACCAGTGAGCCTGCCTTGGACCACGCACTCTGCCCAGCACCGTAAGCAGGTCTTGTCGACACCGTTTTCGCAATCCATTGCACGCCTGCCGCACTTAAATAAGTGACAGTTCAAAAGTACTCGTTCGCTGCTTTCAGGTTGTGGGGCCCGCATTAACCAACTTAGCAGAACAAAACATTCACAAAGCCTAACGGCAACATTCAAAAACCCGGGTGTCCGATTTTCCAGCAGCTACTGTCACATATCGGTGGAAGGCGACCATGGATGATACGAAGACCATAAAAAGGATAGATCACCAAAGCCTTTATTCCGTAATTTTTCTTATCTGCGTTTCAAAACACTGCAAAAAGTGCAAGAAGAGGTGCGTACACGGCGGGGTAAAGATAGCGGAGTGGAGACGCGGAGTGCGCGTCACACTGCAGAAGCAGTCGGCGCGCCTCGTAAAAAAGGGGGGTGCAGGAAATACACAAAAAATGTAAACACCCTTTTTTCTTTATATTTTGACCTAAATATGGGGGAGTGCGGCCCTTAGACGAGTGTGGTCCATACATGCAATTATAGGGTATGTCTCCATGTATTCAAGCGCTCCACTGGCCGCTGTTTTCCCAATCGAAAACCTAAAAAAATTGCTTTGAACCTTGAATCAGATTTAATTATATAAGCTCTAGAATGTTCGCATCTCACCAGAATCCTAGCTTCCTGTAACGCATGCATGCCCACAGATTCCCTCGAGAGTAGAGCGCAAGGGTTGCTCACGTGTCATAGAGGTTGAGCAGCCAGTTGAGGCACAGGTCGATGCAGAGAGGAGCCTTGACGAGGTTGGGGTGCTCCTGAGCAATGCCCTCGTAGATAGTGGACAGGCAGGTGATCATCTCCGGGACGCTGATCAACTTGTCGTTCTGCGCCCGCAGGCCGTGCTGGTCAAACGCGTTGATGGCGTTGTTCATGAAGACCAGGTCCACTGAAAATGTTCAGAGTGCCACTCGCAACCTCGCAACAAAATGTATGGCACAAAGTAACAGTTGCTGCATTTAGTCCGGTGAGGATAAGGAAATAGGGAAGCCATGTCGAGGTATTGAATACGAGCAGTTGAGGTACCGATGTGCAGAAAGGCACTGATGTAGCGACGATTGTTTCTTTTGACAAAACTGGCTTTTATACGAAAAGGTTAGGCTATATTTTTCGATTTTCAGCACAGACGGTCAACTAGACACGCTGTGACACGACGAAATGCGAGCGAGGAAGTTGAAGCCAAAACACATGCACCCCACAAATATGTACTACCAAACAATATATTAAGTGCAACTTTAAGCTCATTACTGTTTTTCAAATACGAGACACTTCCCAAAGAAGAAATTCATGCAGACATATGATAATGCGAGGCAGTGAAATTCTAACTTTGGCGAGGGCTAATGTTTAAGAAGCACTTTAGAACTTACGGCAGAGGTTCTTTTGAATTGTCCTGATTTTCATCGACGTCCTGTACGCAGAGTATCGAACATCGTTGAATTCGACTAAGGAGAAACAACACAGTTGGAGATTAAGTTTTTTTCAAAGAACATAGCAGAAGTACTATGTATTTGAAGAAAAGTTATAGTGAAAGCAAAATAATATATCACTAGCTTTGTGAAACCACCAGTCTTGGGCTTTTTGCCAGAATAAGTAATGCACTGCTCAACTCTTCCTGAATCACAATACTAAGATTTTTACTGTCATGCCTGGGAACACCAAGGAGCACTATAGGCATTATGCTGCTCCTTAGTATCATTAAAATGTCGATTTTAAAAATCATAATCATTTCTTTTCCGAATTGTGAGCATTAAATGAAAAACGAAGCAATATACATTGTTTCCGATGCAGGCGACGCCACAAGCTTATGGGTCCAATTAAGCATCATCACAAGTGCAGGGCCTTTTCTGTTTATGATTGGTTGAGCTATGATAGAACACAAACAAAAAAACGGCGAATACCATGATGTTGCGCTTTTGACGTCCGATTGGCCCCATCAGCTCGTATTGTTGGATGCGTCTGGACTTTAGATGGAATCAAGTTTATAACTTTTTTTTTTTTTCCAATACAAACCTATTAGCAATTTTTTTATTTTATATTAGTTAAAGTTTGAAGGGATTGAATACAACTTCCTTTGAAAATCGTGGTTTAAAGATTTTCATACAGAATACGTTGCAAATCACCGGCTTATATATCTTCTATATTTAGAGCAATATAATTTACTTTGGTAACATGGTAACTCAAAGAAAAAGCAAGGCATAACTATAAAATAGAAACTAGAATGCAAAGAATATTGCTTAAGGGCTCACCCAGAGAGTCCATCATTTCCATCATCCTCGGATGATCCCAGTGAGTGGTCTCCGAAATATGGCTGAGGAGAAAAAAAAAAAAGCCTTCAGTGATGACTCTGTATCAACATAGATCAAAAGGCAAGACCTTAGTCAACTTACTTGATGTAGTAAGGCACTTTGTTCCCTGCTACAGCTCTCTCCCATGGTTGCTCAACAGAGGCTGAAAACAACAAAAAAGGGAATGCCACATATTATATAGTGCAATGCATAGGTACTAGCACCATAGAAACCTCAGTGACAGATGACATGTGTTTTTCATGTGTTTTTATTCTTTTATGTTCAGCTGGTAATGCTAGAAGCTAGGTCTCGTGGCAAAGCGTCATCCGCTATCTCCGAGGCTTCCACAAGCTTCTTTATCAAGTTACTCCTACCAGCTTTGACTGCATTCACATGTTTAGAGAGCCTTAATAATGCTATAGAAAGCTCAGAAACTTGAGGACACTGGAGAGGCCAAGTAGCACATGAGTTCTCAAACTTTTTGATTTTGAGAAACTCTAACCTGCCTTGACTGATCGTGGAGGAACCCCTCCTGGTCTTGCCATTATTGCAATAAGGCAACTCAAGAGCCTACAGAGCTTGTAGAAAATAATGAACATGCTAGGAAGTGTTCAGCTGGTAACTATGCATCAACGAGTGACTTGGATCCGCTAAAATGGTATTTAATTTACTTAGGCTAGGGGCGGTCGAGAAAACTTGGCAGGTCAGGAAACCTGAGAGGGTACTCAAGGAACCCCATGTTTCTATTCTAAAAGCAAGTCGTTCGCTTCTTGTGCAGGGGTTGCGGTAACATCAGAACAACGCCGAGTTCTGACTGGCTTTGATTGAAAGGAAAGTGGGTAGGCCTCAATGCTAGATGCCTTGAGGTCTACCCACTATCTCTTTTTCAATCGGTCAATAAGAGGTCGGCATTCTGGCATCATCACAACCCCTGTTCAAGAAGCAGACAAACTTTTGCCCTGCATAGGAACTTAGTTTGAGACTCGGATCCATGTCTCTGCGAAATGCCGTCTGTCACTCCGAGGCTTCCAGGAGGTGAACCAGCTTTCTTATTAGTAGGTGGAAAAAAGTGCAGAAAGAGGACACAGAATAAGGGAACAGAAAGAGGGGCCGACCATTCAGAAACTGCTGCTGAGCCGATCCCTGGTCAAGCAAGGCGTGCTCCAGCTGCCGGCGCCGCTCATCGATGGCCAGCTGCAGGAGGCGCCAGCGGCCGTTCAGTTCCTCCAGCCGGTTCAGGTTGTTGTGCGACAGCAGCACCCCGCAACTGGTGATGGCCCCGGCTGCCTCATTCAACGACTCCACCTGGAGCTGCAGAGGGGCTAGGCGATCCCGGAAGGCCTGCGGAATCGGGTTGGCGTTACATTCGGCTGAATGATCTTTAAAGCACGGTCGACTCTCGATGATTCAATCACTTTGTTTGAATATTTAGTTAATTCGAAGCGTGGGTGCAGTTCCGGTAATCGTGTGTACCGTAAAATACCGGGCAAGCGCCCACTCAAACTTCAGAGATAATCACAAAAAATGGGGGATGGGCACTTGTCCGGACATCAATTTTACATATAAATGTACTGTGCGTATTTTCTCAGATCGTACAAATTTGGGGATGGGCGTTTAATGTGGAATGGGCGGATGCGCGGTATTCTACGGTATATATAAAAAAATATATATATATTCGCAGTAATTAGAAAATTTAGCAGTCCTGTGGAAGCAATCAATGAAGTGGCGACACGAAACGCGTGGCCAAAAAAGCTGAGCTCGAAGAATTGCCCAGCACTCGGAGACTTTTCATCCGCCGAATACATCAGTGTCAATGAACATGCCATAATCTGTGGTCCGTTTTCGGACAGTGAAATGCGGAAATGGCTAGGCCTAGGGACCTTCCAGAACAGGCTGTCAGAAGTGCATTTGAAGTGCAAACGGCAGAAAATGATTAAAGTTAGACTTCTTTAAGCAATAAAAAAGAGTATGACGGGGCTTATTTTTATCTTTTTTTTAAATTAAATCTTTGAATAATTCAACAAAATTTCATGGTCCCCGGGAGGTGAAATGAAAGTTTATAGTACTGTAGTAGAAAAGTGTGTCTTTCATCACATACACTGCAAACTTCTGCAGTTACTTTTGGAGAACAGGGCACCTATAGCTATATCAACTGACGGCATCAACAATAAACAAGGCATAAAATATGATTCAACAGTCTGTAGTGTGTGCATAATTGAAATGAAAAAATAGGAATCAAGCCACTGGACAAGGTCACAAAACCTGCTACTATTCAAACATTCTGCGAACATTACTTTGCTTTTGTAAATTTAGTGCTTTTTGTATAAATGAGAAACTTTTTTGTGTAAGTGACGTAAAGGGACAGCCTTGATATCCATATATTTTCACTTACACCTGTGTAGAACCATTTATTGGCACAGTTAAGATGTCTCAATTCAAGAGCTGATATGCTTATGTTTGTGCACAAGAAAGATATGCTTTGTCATTTCTAATGTCATACTAGCACCTTGAGTTCAATTTTTATCAAAGTTCTCTTTGGCTGCTAGACTCACAACAAGGGAATTGTCGGTATTGTTAAATAAAAAAAATAAAAATATAAACAAAATATATAAAGACCATAAAATGTCAAGCCGATCTGTCCATGCGGATGAAATCCTATTTACTGGTTGGGTTTCAGTTGCACGACTGCAGCAGCTTACAGCGGAAACAGAACAAAACGGCGCGCCTTGAAAAGGAGTTCACTGACCCTCAGGTCGTCGATCTGGCCAGACAGCTGGTCGAGCAGGAACTCTGTCACGCTCGGCCACTGCGACTTGGCACTCTCGGCGACCTGCAACCTGGCACTCAGGTCGTCCATGGCTCTCTGCAGCGACTGCATCTTCTGCGAGACGCAATAAAACGGCACGGAGTCGTAATAAGAAGTTAGAAATTCACAGTTGTGCACAGACAAGACGAAAGAGCAGATTCATAATTACGTGGAGGACATCGTCAAGCCTCTTCTGCCTCTGATCTGAGTGGCTCAGGAAGCCGTTCCAGTTGTCAGACAGCTTTTTCACTTCCCTCCGGATGCTGCGCGTGATCTCCCTCGCCTGCTCGTCTGCATTCCTGTATCCCCTGTTGTCGTCGTAGTCCTTCGCTGTAAAAGACACGGCCCAAAAACTTCAACTTCGGTGTCTTGGCGAACGAGCAACCAGATTTGAAAAGTAAATCATCAAAAAGTAAAGTTACAATAACAAGTTTGTTAGAACCGTAACAATATTGTAATTGTGCTTTAGCACATGTTAACATATACATCAATAATCTTTTCAGTCACTTAGACAGGCCTTGGACAGATTAGGACTAAAATTATGAAGAAAAAGCTGCAAGTTTTGACACGTTTTCTTAGAAAGGTTTTCGTTTTTTTAATTGAGTTTGCATTTATTGCCTCGGTGCATGCAGCAGTCTTTCGTTTGGACGGTCATGGTTTGGACTGAACGGGACTGGTTTCGTTAGGCCGCAACGTGGTTCCCGCCATGCTCTTTCCGCTCCATTCGTTTGCTTGTTACGTCCACTTTCCCTCGCTCTAGCGGGGGACACGACGGGCGCGACTACATGAAGCGCCATTCACTGCGAATGCGCCGTCGTGCATCTCCCGAATCACTGAGAAGTGCGCGCGCACGGGCTTGGCTGTCCCGGTTGTTGTGTCGTCTGCAAGCTCACGTCCACATTGAAACTGCGCTCGTGCCATAAAATTAATGCAACTACACATATCTAAGTGGCACACACAATGTCCGAAGGTTCAAGAAGGTTCCTGCTCGTCATACTACAGTGTAAGATCTACATTCCATGGAAAGTGAACAGTATGCGGACCGTAGGCGGCGATAGAGGAAAGCTGTGGTGGCTGCATCCGAAACCACCAATGCTCCGGGAGAACAGACCGGCTCTTTCACGACAATGGTATGCCGACCGTTGCAAGGTTGGAATTCCCATTTTTCGCTGACTCGGAACCCGTGCACCAAATGCTAACAAGTTTTGTCGAGAATCAGTAACAACAACGGCAATTTTGGCATAGTTTTTATTTTCTTTGTGACTACCAGGTCGTTCCTTACCCAAATGAGGTCCCAACTATAGGGTCAGAAGATACGCTTCGAAGTAACGACACATGAGCCATATCGGTGGTTAAAATCACCGTTGCCACTTATCCGAAGCTTTATCTGAAATTGCCAGAAACGCTTTTCTGTCCTCCAGATACGTCAAAATGGTCCGCGACGGAACAAAGCAGCATCACCCTGACATTGCATCTAAAGCTCAGGAAGTTGCATTTTCGAATTATAACGGTCGCCAATTGCACCCACTCTGCACCAAAATGGCGGCGACCACACGAAAACCAGGGAACGGAGTCCCAATGTTTTAAGCATAGGTCATTGAGTGACTCTAGTCATGCGACGGCACTCCCCCATTTCCATCTGTTTCCAAACGGGGGCTTTCTTTGGGGGCCATCCCTTTCCGCCCCATTTTTCATCGAAATTCGCCGCTCTTTCTCAAATAACGAGTTAGTGCAAAACCACGAGAGGCTTTCGGACACGTCAATAGTCTCGGAGCTCACCTTCCGAGTCGCTCGTGTCCGAGAGGGGTGGTTCCCTGGCGATGTACTGCCTGCCTGCCAGTAGGCTGCTCTCGATGATGGGGCGCTTGTCGTCCACACCCCTGCGGAAGGCCCGGTGCTCCTCCTGCTGCTTCACGATGGTTGTCACGTCGCCCCCGATGGCCGACTGCGCCGACAGCTCCGTTTCCCGCTTGATGACCCACTCAGTGAGTTCCCGCAGCGACAACAGCAGCTGGTTCCAGTGCTCCGCATTGCTCTCCAGTCGGTTCCTGCGGTGGGAGGGGCTCGTCCTTGTTCATTGCAATGTATTGTTCATGTTTTATATGACTATCCAACTAGGCCATTAGGACATTTGAGCACTTTCTATTAATGAGAAAATCAGGCAATAGTGAAATGAACAACTATTTGATAACTGTTTACAAGGAGAGACACAGCCCTGTAGAATCAGATGTCTGAATTCATGATTTGTTTCCTTTATTCGTCTTTCATTTATTCCCATTGAGAACAATACCTATGGAACCATTGCAATGGCATATGCTAAACAGAGCATGTTAATGAGAGTCTTAGCAACTTGAATTTGGGCCGAAGACATCAACTTTCTCTGCAGCCTCATAAACACATGAACAAAACATGTAACTGAACTAAGCTGGTATTACAAAAAAAAAAAAAAAGTTAAGTGTTTTAATATTTTAATTTAATGGGAAACAATAAAGTTCTATGCATTCCTTTTCACTGTTCATAAGGGTCAACAGATACAATTCTGCAATGGGCATGTTCTTTATTATAGTCATAGTCACATACAAATTTTGAACTAAAACTTTCAAAATGTACACCGATTAGGTAACTAGCTGGCCTGTCAGCACTTCATTAAAGAGCTGCCGCTTGAGCGACCAATTTTAAGATTACGAGCTTCCCAATATGCAGCTTTTCCAGATTGCAGCAATGTGTTGGGAGAAGCACCTTTCACGATGGAAAGAATGCGAGGGTTGCCAGCATTTCATTAACCGGCATGGCTGCGCAACTTAGAAAAACACTGCCCATCTGTATCACTAGTGTTGAGTTAAAAGCTTCTGAATAATAATACAACTTGGTACAAAATCATGTATTTGACTACTACTTTCCCAGAAAAAATAAAATTACAGTCGTGCAAAGGAAATATATAGTAAGGGTGCAGGCGAGCTGTTAACCATGCTGAGTTAACCTGAGACTCGGGAAGAAGAGAAACATCAATATGTAGAAGGAACAGAAAAGACACAGGACAACATCGAGAGGTCATCCTGTCTATTTTCTGTTCCTTCTATGCATTTATGTTTCTCTTCTTCCCCAATCTCAGGTAAATTCAACATGGTTACCATCGTGCACTTCTTAATCACACAAACTTAAAAATTACAAAATACTGCTTAGTCAAACAGTTGCAGGTCAGGAATGCAGAAGTTGAGGCTGAACATGACGGGGCCTGAAATCTCACAAGTAGCGAAATACGTAGAAGGAAAAAATGGCTACAGTCAATACCCATTCCGGAACCCTTGGATGTCACACAGTGTACCTAGAGTGTCATGACAAGAAGCCACACATGGGAGAGAAAGGTCATCCAGTTTCCTGCCACCAGCTTCAGCTTCACAGTCCCTCTATCGAATGATGCACAATGTTGATCCATGTCTGCTAGTGTCCCTGAATTACTGGTACGAGATACAGGTCAAGGGTGCTAATGAGAAGGATGCTGCCCAAATGAAACACAAGAGTGACTGACGCTAACAGAAAGAACCTCAAACGGAACTTCTTAGAAACCTCCAAATAGCAGCTGATGTCCCTCCAAGACACAGCCTTTTCAGGAGTAGTAGGTCTCTTACTCAGAAAGCTAAGCCTCTAAGCTAAGTCTCTTAAAGGACACACAGTGATGTGATTGGCCTAAGCCATTTTGGCGCACGTTTCGGAGCAACCAAAACAGTGTTTTGGAGCAGCAAATGTGGCCTTTGGAGCAACCAAAACAGTGTTTTGGAGCAGCAAACGCATCGTTTGGAGCAGCCAAGACAGTGTTTCGGAGCAGCAAAAGTGAATTTTGGCGCAGATATTCTTAGAAAAATAAAAATATTTGTTTTAAGTGCTGTACAAACGAAGGGCACTTTGTGTTGTGTTGTGTTGTGTTCTGATGTGACGCGTTGTGCCGGAACTCGCTGCTTCTGTTTTTACTGCTCAGACATCCCACAAGTGTACTGTGCTGTTGGCATTCCCAAGCAATTTGGAAAAAACCGCTTGCCACCGTTTTACTGCTTCCCGGTGTGCTAGGTTTTCGTCAAAAGTAAGCAAACGTAAAACAATGAATTGTAAGCGTCTCAGCTGGTGCCTCAGTCACGCAATCATGTCCGCATGCACGTGAGGCCAACTTCGGCAGGCTTGCTGTTGGGTATGCTTTGTCGCGCGAGCGCAGACAACGGCTGTCCGATCGAAACCGAAACCATGCCCGTCAGCTCCGTCGCTAACTTACCCCCAAAATTGTACACAAAATGTAACTTTCGATCATGCGACAAAAACAGTCTCGTGGCGCGTGCTTGCCAGGCCGGCAAACAAGGTACAAGCTAAACACACACAAAAATAAAGAACCCGAGTGCATCGATGCAAGACATTCCGAGCCAACCTCAAAAGGTTCTTGGAGCGCTTTGTTGAACGACTGAACTCGAGACAAACAAGCACGCTGTGCGGGTTCAGCGTGCAGACATTGTCTTCTTTGCTTTAGCTCACTTCTCTTCAACTTTCTTTCACGGCAGATTTTTCACGTACTGAGGTCCCTCTCAAAAAAGGCCCACCAAGAGGAATCTAGATAATCAATATTTTGACAGAGCAGTCTTTGAATCAAAGATGGATTTTTGTAGTAACGTACGATTTAAACAAGAACAGGAATGTTAATGAACATGCGGCGGTACTTAGTTTCATTTTAGAAAGTACCATATCTGCAGTGATGTGGGGACGGCAACATTCGACGTCGCGCGACTGTAGTGACTGAAAGGCAGTGACCACATATAGTTTTCCCACGGCCGTTGCTTCAGCTCACAAAGTAACTCTCGCCGAGCAAAAACGTGATTTCGTTTCACAGCATGACGGCATGGCTGGTACCTGGCACGCTATCGTCGGAGCGTCTGCACACATCCGCATCGATCGCTGAAAATATAAAAAAAAAGAGACGAGAGACGAGACCCACAAGACGAGAGCGTGAAACGCGAGACGCCGGGAAAACCATGCAAGACCAGGTGGACAATTGATGCACAGTACTTTGTGTCAGGCGGCCGCTTGCGCCACATAACACACGCCTGCTCAATTACAGTACTCTGTTTAGCTTTGGTTTTGAAAGGCGACCTAAATTGGTCCTTTGGCGCACGCTTGTCGCAAATTACCCATATTTTGGCGAAATGTAGCAGAATGTAGCAGGGTTAGCTTCTAGGCGCAGTTTGGCGCAATTGGCGCAGCAATCACATCACTGGACACATGCAAAGGAAAAAAAAAAAAGCTTTTTTTTTTTTTTTAAACAGCCTGGTTGTGAAAACAAAATTATAAGACGAATTTACAATGAAAAAGAAACATTTTTAGAGGTATATTTACGGCGCAATACGAATTTGTAATTGGCGCCCGTGGGCGCCGCGGAAAAGTGGCCGCTATTTGTCACGTGGTGCTTCCGCTCTTTCGGAAGCTTCCTATGGTCTCAAAAACTCACTCATTGATCTTCGTTTGAAGTGCAACAAAAAACGAAGATTAATAAGTAACTTTTAGAGCCCAAAAAGAAAGCTCCTGAAAAAGCGCAAGCAGACGTGATAGACCTTTGCGCCGGTCAGATGACGGCGGCGGCGCCCCGGAGCAGACGAACTTGCGCGGCGGCGGCGGCGGCGGCGGCGGCGGTGGCGTGGAGAAACGCGTTGAACCGGCGGCGCACCACGCTCAGCGTGCGGCAGCGGCGTGACTTTGAGGCGACGGCGGCGCAGCGCGACGGCGCACAGGTCTATTACGTGATCCGCGGCGGTTTTTAATGAAACTTTACTGCCATGCTGAGGCTTCTAAGAAGACCTTTTTCAAAGAGTTGCAATGGGATATGCAAACTTGTAAGAAAATCCAAATGACAAAAGAAGTCATACCGTAAAGAAACGGTTCTCATGCGCAGGTTGTTCCAGCGGCTGTTCATTTCGTCGAGCTTTCGGCGCAGGTGGAGCGCTTCGTCATTCCTGGTCATGGACTGCAGGACGTGGGCACTGCGTTCATTGATGGTCAGGTGCAGGTCCCGCTGGCTGTCGATCTCACGCTGCAGTTCCTGCAAGAGAGAGGGAAGAGGGTCGTGAGACACTATGCAGTGACTGCTGCCCTTGCTTCTGGTTACGATAAATATATGATACACAAGGAAGAAATCTGAAGGAAATTAGCACTGACAGGCACAGCAGAGAGCTTTGAGATATAGGTATTCTGATGCCCTGTATGCATCCCTAATAGTTTTGTTTGTTTTAGTATCATAGCTGTCACACCCGGCCGTCTTTGCTTTTAGCTCGTGATATCATGTGCAATTGATAAAATCGATGTTATGATACCATGCACCATGTGCAACGGGTGACGATGATGATTATTGGACGCAGCAGCAACATATTCCATACTATGCCAAGCTAAATTCATATATCGTGATGCTGTTAATATAAGCAAGTGATCGCTAGTTTTTCTTATATTTCTCTTAGAACCGAAAGGATGGTATAAAAACTACCCCTGTGGCAGAAAGTCCTCACCCGGGGCACTGACCAAGGTGATAAAATTTGGTACCCGTCAATACACTGTCCAAGTAAAATACAAAAAACAGGTGATGTAATGTTCACTATAGCAATTTTGGCAAGGTGTAAAAATTACATGATTTGTGTTGGAATAACTCCAAAGTGATTCTTGTAATTGTTGTCTCTGTTTCCGAAAAAATCCGGACCAGGCGGATTTTTTCGGTCGCGCACCAGTCACCTAGCTATGTTTGGAGATTTCTGTTTGTCCTTTGTCCCTCTTGTTCCCCTTCTCCAGGGATTATTTTCATCATTGTGTTTGCACTTACCTCTTTTTTTTTAACTGAACGCACACTATCCTACAAGACAACCTAACAGGGATGCCTTAATTTTTGTAAATAAGCCATTCCATTCAATCTGAAACAACCATATTGAAGCTGAATACGTTATTAAACCTTTCTCCAGAATTACCTTTCGGCAATGCAGTCTTGTGTATGAAATTTGAAGTACATGTCAAGCTTAGAGGTTAGGCAAAGGAGCGAAGGCAGGTTAGCTTTAGGGGCACATGGTAACACACCAAATGAAGGGTACAAGGGGATATGGGTTGGGGATCCTTTGAGAGCAGAGAGGCAACAAGTCTGACCAAAGGTTAACTGATACGGAGCAGATGAGGTGGGCAGCTGAAGTATACAAGTTCCTATAAGAGAAAAGCTTGAACACACATTGGACGAAACGAACTCGAAAGCTCGGAAACAAATTTTTACAGGCGGGAAGTAGAAAGCAGTTAAGGATGCAGAGAGAGAGAGAGAGAGAGAGAGAGAGAGAGAGAGAGAGAGAGAGAGAGAGAGATGTAGGAAGGTAGTATGCAAAAGAAATCAGCTTTAACTATGTGCAGTTTACAAAAAGAGGAAATAAGGAAAGAAACTGATAATTCTCGGGGGAGCTCTTTACTGTTTGAGGCCAGAACGGGGTACTCAGAACGAAGACTTATAGGGCAAAATTCGAAGATATAGATACTGTTTGTTGCATGTGTAGAATGGAAAGCGAAACTATGGAACATCTGGTTTTGAGGTGAAAGAGGCTTAAACCTGCCCTATTTATTTACGCATACTGCGACCTATGTGAGGTCATTGCAGGAGTGGAAGATACAGAAACAAATTAACATTCAAACAGGACAACATGCCCTTGAACATAACAGAAATGAAAACGATGACGTCATGCGTTACTCAAAAAACAATAGGCAGAACCGCGCTAATAAAATCACCATAGGGAAGAGTACGTATCTCCCCATCAAGATCATTCCAAATTTCAATACTATGTGGAAAAAACGAATATTTAAAGCAGTTAGTATGAAACTGAAAAGGAACAATATTTAATGAATGAGATCGTCTGGTGCGTGAACTCGTAGAGAATGAAATATATTTATTTCGCTCTATTCCACAGTCCTTATTAACAATTCTGTGCAACATTTTAATTCTATCAACTGTTCGCCTTCTAGACAAAGGCTCCAACCCCAGAGATAAAACAGCCGAGGAGGGCGAAAAATTACGGTCATACCTATTCAAAATAAAGCTAACAGCCTTGGCCTGGATAGATTCAATGAGATTAATGTCTTTCTTAAAATAAGGATCCCAAACAACAGATCCATACTCCAAGGTGGGCCTAACAAGGGTCTTATAAGCACATAGCTTAACTTCTTTAGTAGAGCATTTAAGAGTACGTTTAACATAACCTAATTTTTTTTTTTTCGGTGGAGAAGATGGAAGGGTGGATTATAAAAGGTTTGAGGTAAAGAAAAGCATGTTAGAGCATTGGTGAAAGGAGACTAGGGGAAAATTAAATTGGTAAAAGCAACTAACACAACTGGAGACAGGGAGGACAGAGGAAAATTGGGACTCCCTCCCGCGTGGCTCCGGCCCAAAGTATCAACCCTGCCTCTCAGTGGGTCTGTGTTTTGGAAAGGACCCCAATAAGGTTGACCAGAGGAAAATTGGCGACTCCCTTGCCGGGGGAAGAAGGCGGGGGTACGTTTTCCTTTTGTCTTTCCCCAAAGATCAGTCTGGTGGTTCATTCCCCTGGCCCGGTGATAGTTGCTGGGATGTAGATTTATGTGGGGGAGGAAAGCATTTTTCCAGGCTAGGTGGCGCAAGCTCCCCACCGTTACAAAGGGCATAGCCAATATCATCCATTCATTCATCGATCAGAGATGTTAGTTTCGGTATCAGGACGGAGAACAACGTTCTGCGTAGTGCTGGCGCAAATTCCTCACAACTTAGCAGAATGCATCAGAAGGTAGCCGGGTGAACACCTGAGCAGAGCTTGGCATGAACGAGGCACAGCACCCACTTTCCTGCCAGTAGGACTAAGCTTTTTTGGAAGACGAAAGCCACCATTTTGTGTCCACATAGGATATATAACTCAACATATGCACCAGAGAAGTGAGAAAGGAAGTTGACATAGTACAAGAAAAATATGTGTGATTTCCAAACTTCAGGGCAAATTGGGTGCTTCAGCCACGTTCCATCGAGACGCGGCGCAAGTACCCAATTTAGCGCTACCCTTCTCCCACAAAGCTTCAAAAATAAATAATAAAAAAACCTGCAGACACGAAAACAAAAATTGCTTCTTCAGAATGCCTAGAAATCTCTCCCGAGTAGAAGCATCAACCCTAGCTAGTTGAATCAGTCACGAACTGAAAGGAGCTAAAATGATTTACGTACAAAAACTTGACACAGACAAAAAAAAAAAAAAAAAAAAAAATCTGGAATTTAATTAGGACTGTCATGGTAGGTAGCGGCGGTGACATATCCGAGGGGAACCAGCAAAAAAGAAACGATGCATCATCGAGAAGCCAACCATAAATTTTTAGAAGTAGTACGCGAGAAAAATCCACGATGTTTCCAATATCCCCAAAAATCAATTTGTATGCGCGAAATGTCGCCTCCATTCTTCATGTGGCTTTCTTTCCGCAAGAACTACCGCCCCCCCCCCCCCCCCCCCCCTAAAAAAGAATACAGAAGAAAAATATTGCGTTAGGCTTTGACTATCCAGAAAGAAAACGAAAATGCACGAACCAAGAAAAAAATTGTTGAGAGAGCAGGGCTAAGACATAGAAACGTAGCCACTCAACTAAAAGCGCGAAGTAACGGAGCATTCACTGTGCTTGATTGGTTTAGCTGGTGCTGATAACAGACGCCAGGAATGACGACGAACGCCGTGAACGACATGACTTTGCGCTTCTGGCGCAGCCTCACTGGACCCACCGGTTCGTAGCGTCGGCTGCGCTCTGACTTATGCCGAAGCAACTGCACCCGGAGAGCAAGTCGTCTGCTTCTTGCGCAAGAGCTGCGGTGACGTCAGAAAGACGTCGAGCTCTGACTGAAGGATAGTGGGTAGACATCAAAGCCAGCTGCCTTGAGGTCTACCCGCTATCTTCCATTCAGAACCAAACCGAGCTCGGCGTTCTGACGTCACCACAGCCACGGCAAAAGAAGCAGACGAACTTGCGGTCCGCATAGACCTTCCCAGCACGTATAAACCGGACAAAAAATGCCGAGTCACTGAGCTGTGGACGCATGCGCAGCGTCTAATATACTGCACAACAGAGCTACAGCGCACGCCGAGAAAGCGTTCCACAGCCCAGCAGACAAACCAATAACTGCCTGCGTGCTGCCATCTTTGTCTAGTGGGCTAGGGAACGCGTTTTGAGCGTGCGGAGTAGCTATCTTCCACGTAAAATGAGGCGCCGCGCATGCGTCCACAGCCCAGTGACTTGGCCATTTTCACCAAGATCCGATTTTCACCAAGTCAGTTGGGAAACTGCAATAGAGCCTTCTTTGAAACAGTGGCTCCGATCCGTACTCGAGAACCGAACTAAAGGCGATCACAACGCCGCCATTTCTCCCGCAGCGGCCACTCCGGGAACCGCACGGGTCGAGTCGCGCAAAAGCCGGTGGCGCCATCTCGCAGTGCCATTTCGCAGTAGCTATATATATCAACTTTTATGTTTTGACTCGTCGATTCACACGATGGACCGAATCGCGATTTTCGTCCGCGGACCCTGTATTAGCCCCGAGAAGTTCGCGTGGCGCCCCCTTACGGCGAACCGGGGTGACGTCACGGCGAGGAGAGAATTTTTCCCCGACTCGCCCCGCTCGCCCTGTGGAGGCTGTGACGACGTTAGCTTTCGGCGCGCTCGTTTCTATTTATTTTTTTTTTACCGTGTTTTTTGTAGGAAGTGTTAATTTTTATATGGGGCTTTATTGAGGTATGGCCTCTAGCTGCAGGCGAAACTTCAACCAACATTTTAAGCATGGTTGACAGGGCAGGCGACGCATGAATCACCGCTGGTATATGAAAATAAAGAAATATGGCCACAATTGCAGGAGCATTACTATAGATTTACATCTCACACAATAAATGCTGCTGATGGTCTAAATGAATTGGCAGGTTTTGTATACTATTTTGTTTATCTGTTTTTAAACAAGATCGCCGAAGCAGAAAAGCTGCATGCTACTCGAGCAACATGCTAAATACAGTCTGGGCCATGGGGAGAGAATCATAAGTAAGACAGCCCAAGTGCAGGGGCAAAGTAAAAAAAACAAGGAACATTTATTATATACACTGCTCGCATTTGACCTTTGCTGGATTTGGATAGTATTTCAATGGACTACACGGGTGGTATCTGTGGACTTCTTTATATCAACCCTCAAATAATGTATAACAAACGTAAGCGAAGGTGCCTAGCTCGTTAATAGTCCCTTAAGTCCTAAAATAGAGATTGTACTTAAATCGAATTGTCCTGAAGCTAAAATACCAGAAGTTTTTCGCACGCAGACTGTCACCCTTCACAGGTTCCACATTTTCTGCTACTAGTGCTGCAACTACCACTGGACAGACGTTCGAATGCTTGCTTTTACTCCTGTTTTCCTCTGTTGTCAGAGAGTCCAGCTGTAGGGAGTTTGGAGGCTGAGGAAGCTTTTGGGAACCTGCAGCAGTGTCTCTTTTAATTGGAAATAAACGACAATTCAAACTAAACGGTGTATTTTCCGAATACCCAAGGCTGGAATAAAGAATTTCAGGAAAAAGTATAAAGATTACAAATTACGGTACTATTGCTGTGCATATTTTGGGCAGTTCAATACATATCATACAGGCAACGGGGGGCAATTCGGCCGTTTTTCCTGCTACCATACAAACTAACTTCCAGTAATTATGCATCTTCTAAGAAATATGCCTGCATAGGTTTATAAACTATATAATTAATTCACGAAGAAGCTACATTTATGTAAAACAACCCTGTTCCACGAGCACTTCAAAGATCATCAGACGCAGGGCCTTTAAAACATCTGCGAACCAGCGCACGCAGAGTAGCAGCGCAGAGTCGGGGTCGCGAGCTAATTTGCCGACCACCCAAAGGCCCATGATATAAATTCCACTTCGAATGCCTTGAAAGCGGGATGTAATATCGTCCTAAATCATGAACATGCAAGGAACGGAATTCCAGCGTCTGAAACAGTTGCGCCACCGCTTCACCGACCCCTCGCAAAATTGCCTTCTGTCGTGTGGGGACGGGGAGGTTCATCGGCGGAATCGCCTCCGCCGATAGCTTTCGGGATTTGTAACCCAATTTTAAAGGTAAAAGGGACAAGCAGGCTTATAAAATGTACGGAAGCACGTCTATATCGGCCTAACTCAACGTCTTGTACACCGGGTGAAGGGGTGTCCAAACAGGACACTACAAAACGCACGACTCCGACAAATCGTGAAAATTGAAGCGTCAGGCGTCCGCTTCAATTTTCACGATTTGTCGGAGTCGTGCGTTTTGTAGTGGCCTGTTTGGACACCCCTTAAACGAGGTCCAGCTCCTCGAAGTGCTTGCGGCACACAACGCCAAACCAGGAAACCGGAGCTGGGAAGCGAGCCGATGCGAGATCGCGGAGCGGAGTCCTCTTCCTGACGTCACGGTACACCTCACCCAATCAGGGCGCGGCGACCGCAGCGACGCTTGTGTTCGCTCTCGGGGCTAATACCACGTGACCGTCACGTCACCGATTTCTGCGATCCGCGCCTCGTCCGCGCACGCGCGGACTGATAACGTTGAGCGCCTCTTCACTCGCGGATTTTTGGCGTGAGACTGACTTGAACAGCGTTTAGTCTGGGAACGGATATAAGTCCGGCTTCAGGGCGCCGCCATCTTGCTCCGTTGGGGTGCGCTTGGGCGCGGCGCGGCCATAATCCGACACCTTAACAAGGCTTCGTAATCGGATTATGACGCGTCCAAGCGCACCCCAGCCGAACAAGATGGTGGCGCCCTGAAGCCGGGCTTGCAAAAGAGAGTTCGATGCCCCGTTCAGCCGAGACGGCATCCACTATGGGGAACTGACGGGGATGCGGGTGGGGCGAAGGATGGTTGGAACAGCAAAGGTTTTTTTTCGGAGCCCGCAGAGCCCTCCGGTAGCCGGCTCAAATGCAAATGAGAAGGTTGGGAGGAGGCCTCGTAGAAGGATAAGAAGCAGCTCAATAGTTTTAGCGAGTCGTTTCTCGAGCATACGGTTCCGAAATCACGAACGGTGCAGCTGGTCCGTTCCGTGAAGCGGTACTTTGAAATTTGACATATTTTAGCGAATAGTGAAACTGGGGCAACCGTGTAAGCGATGATGACGATTGTGTTTGAACGGTGGCGCCATCTTCTAGTAAACATGTGAAACATTTTGCAACGTGTAAATGCGTGGCGGCTTGTGTTTCCGGCCTACTGACTGATGTAAACAAGACGGCTGACGTAACATTTGCCGGTCGGAATTGCAAGAACTGCGAAGCTAGATAGAGTAAAAAGTATCTGAACGACCGTAAAGGTGTGTGGTGTGTCTCCTTCATTTTGAACTTGAACGATCGTCCACATTGTGTGCCGTCGAACCAAATCATTTCGTCTGCTCGCGGTCGCCACGGCAGCTAGTCTGCCCGCAGATCGCAAAAATTTACTAGCATGCGCAGTTTACAGAATTCACGATCGCTTACCGTTGTGAGCAGTCCTCGAAATGATATGCATGGTTCAACCCCTTAAATGAAGCAGACTAACAGGATGGCAAATCGCCGTCCAGCTGTCCTAAGCCTAACGGTCGGCTCGGTTGGCGAAGTCAGTCGCCGAACCGACCAGCCATCTTTTTTTTTCCCCGAGTCGTGAACGGTGCTGGCTGCGTTGCGGTGTCGACTCCAGCGGCCGGAATGGGAGAAACGAACGAGAAGAGCCTCCCGACGCCCCGAACGACTCGAGCGCGCATGCGCAGTGGCGTCGCCGATGCGTTCGAGGGCGAACCGTTCGAGTGGAAACGACCTGCTAAAACTCCCTAATATACGATTTATAAACAAGCAGGGGGGCAGAAATAGAATGAAGTGGGAAGAGATCGCGGAACAATTAAATTATGAAAATTTTGTATAATGTATGGATTGGCAGAGACGCATCAGAGATATAGAGGAACCACCCTGCTTGGCAGGTTATTTCTGGGTGGGATGCAATCGATGTGAAGGGGAACGGAAAGGAGGTTGATTGGGAGGGCTAGTGAAAGGACAGGGCTGGGAAAGGGTTAATGAAAGCTACAGAGAACACATGTGATTAAAAGGTAATGTCAGAGGTGTAGACATGCTCATAGGATTTGTATATCTGAAAACCGGAACTGATCCGGAACTGATTCAAGAGAGGAACATGCACAGCACTTGACGTGTACTTCCAAAGATGTTGGAGAAATTGGAACTAATCGGGAAATAATTATCTTAGAAGACATGAATGCGCACTTAGAAGACTGACGGACATACAGATCCCACAGGGAGGATGCTTCAAGAATTCTGCGATGCTCTTGATCTCGTGCCTGCTAACGCCCAAATAAAATGCGACGGAAAAATAACGTGGGAGAGAAACAATTCACACTCAACAATTGATTACTGTGTAATGCCTAGCAAACTGTATAACGGGTTAGGACACATGTAAATAAATAAGGAAGGTACGAAAAGTTTAGGAAAGTTGTTCCTTCAGTCGATGATGTGGCAAGCTAGCGCCGCCGGAATTTTCATATCGAACTCCGCACTGTTACTTTCTCTCAGGCACGTAGCCAGGATTTTGGTTCGGGGGAGGGGGGGGGGGGGGGGGGGGGGCATGACAAAATGCTGTATGAGGGGGAGGGGGGAGAGGAGGTCCCAGCAAAATGGAAGATTTCGGGGGGGAACCCGGGCCCCCTGGCTACGTTCCTGCTTTCTCTTAGAAACAGTGGAACAGTCTAGAACAGAGAGACAGACAACAGCGAAAGCTCAAAAGGCGGAGGAAGCATCCGCGGTGGCGCGAACAGTGACGGTTCCCGAGGAGGGAAGAGAGAGTCGAGAGTGGTGCTCCAAATTAAATTCGCCCGTGGCAGCGGGATGCCCAAAGAAGAGCGAGCAAGCAAGCAGAGGGCCCCGAGTGTCGGCTCGAGTGGCTCCGTCGACGAAAGTCTCTGGCGCGCATGTCCCCACAGATGGCTCTTCGCTAATGAAAAGAACCGGCAGCGGCGGACAAGGGGAACGAGAAGAGCACCACTCGTCGCAGTCGGGCTGCCGGGATTTCCTTTTCTACGGTCGTCCCTCTTTCAGCGAGAACTTCTTGGTACGTCCACGAGCCCCAATCTACAGCATCTCCCGCGGCGGCGGACACACCCGGAAGCCCGAGGCAGCAGAAGAGATCGAAGCGGGAGACGTTCTTCTCGGGAGGGGACCATCGAAAACAAAAGACGCCATTCAAGCAACGAGGACCGACTTTTTGTTGCAGTTTCTTTTTACGAGGGAGGGGCTCTCCATTCTAGCGCATGCGCGAGAAAACCTCTCCAAGACAAATCCAAACGTTACGAGTGCGTTTCCAGCTGGACGACGAAGTACAGCACGCAATCTGCCAGCATTGGGGATATTTTTACGCTGGCCCGACTGTTCTCACTAATTGATTGTGAAGAGTGGAAGTATTATTTCGCGGATTTCGAACTAACTGGTCTCGGGGTGCCGCCGCCACGAGCCTTTCGTCGAAATGAAGTTTCTGTACCGCCAGGCTGTCACGGTGACTTCTGGGGAAGAACGCAGAAAGGCAGCCGAAGTTATTGCCTGTCTGAATATTGTAGCAGCGCCGTAGCCAACACAGCAAGCTTGCACTCATTTGGAAAAAAAAAAAACGGAAGGTTACGCGAGGCAAGGGGAGATGGACGCTACGAAGACGCGAGGATCTGAAAGGCGTTGTGAGACTCGTATAAAAAGCACCCAGAGCGGCTTTTGTCAAAGAACGAGTTTCGCGCGTGGGAGTAGAGCGCAGATGCACAATATACACAGACAACTTCGGCAAACACACAAAACGTGTCGTTATACCGCAGCCTTGTTCTTTCACAGAACTTGCGCGAAACGATAAGAAACGAAATCCCCAAAGTCCCGATTGCCCCCTTCTAACAGCTCACTCCGCATCCTCCCCAAACTCCCATCCTCCGGATCTCTAACCACTATCACCACGGGATCAGCTCGCTCGATCTTTCAAACCCGTTTGAAGAAAAATCCGAAAGAACAGACACACACGCACACGTAATAATAAATAAAGAGAGAAAAGCGGCCCTCCTCTCCAATCAGGAACAAACAATGCACCCGCCTGTTCCTCCCTCCCTTCTCCAGCCCCGTCTTCCGCGGGCGAGGTTTCCAAGTCAGGGACCGAAGGCGCCCATCGATCTGGTCGCCAACATGCCACTTAGGCGTGTCGAGACTGCACCCGTTTGGCCTCCGTGGCCAACTCTGTTGACTCGTTCGAGCGGGGTTCGCACCCTCCCCCTTTCCAGCTCTCACCCAGCGCACGCCTGGTTGCGGCGCAATGGTCGGCCCAGCTTTCCAACTCGCTTGGCTCCACCTTCTTTGGCCCATTAACCCGGCCTCCCTCTCCCTTTCTTTCTTTTCATTAAAGCGTGGAAGGTCCTATACACCAACACGCGAATCTGGTTTCTACGCACGCGCAGTGCCCACTACCTCGTGGCGGCTTGTTTGTAAACAGCGCTTGGCCTTGAAATTGTCCATCCGTGGGATAGCGCATAGCCCATAGCACGTGACGATCGCACTGTCAAGTCGTGCTGTAACGTGATGCCACGACATCACGTGACCTGCATCGCTGTCACGCGGCAGCACGACCTGACGGTGTGACGTCACGTCGCCCAGCACCGTGTCACGTGAGACCACGACCTGACACCGTGTAACGTCAGGTGACGTTTCATCTAAATCAATCCACGGATTATAGAGGACTTTGGAGCACAAATCACTTCCAATTTATTTTTCCTGCTCACCTCATGGTTCGCCAATAGAAGTTGCGCATTGAAGCCCGATTGACAGGTGACGTTATCTAATGCGGAATTCGCATAGCTCTCAGCCTACCGAGATATATTCCACGGCCGCATTCACTAAACCCGATGTCTAGCTCTAGCGTTCGAGCGCCCTGCCGAACCGTCAAGCAGCGATTGAACAGTTTTAGCGCGAACGGGACTTCGGCGCTTTCCCTAGTTTTACTCAGTCAAACATGACCACACTACCAGCTTTAATCGTATACTTATATATATATATATATATATATATATACACGGTGAGAGGGTTCAACGGGCCGGTTGGACGTAAAACGAAAGTTGAGGAGTTCCAGGAGGGCCTTTACTTTACCAACGTTTCAAGCGGGGACCGCTTTTCTTCAGGGTGGGATGGCAAATATATATATATATATATATATATATATATATAGCCGATGGCACGTCCGCGCTAACCGTATCGTGTCATGTACAGCTCCAAGTGGCCCTCCTCGGCCACCAGTCGCTGACTAGCAGCTGACCGCAGCGCCTCCCCTTGCTACAGTTGAATGCGTCCCCATACGGCTCTAACTTCCCCGAGACAGTGACCAGGACCTGTGGGCACCACGCTTGCGCTGAAACCCCCCAGAGCAAAGCATCTACGGATGAGAAAGGCGGGGCGTTTCTTTCGGATAGCCGCCCTCCAGCACGCGCCCGATGCCTTCCAACACGGCCTGCTTTTGCGTGCACGCTCGAAGCTCGAGAGACGCCCAAGCCTCGTCGAAGGTAGGAAGCTCGCCCTGGGGGAACTCAAACTCCTCCCTGCTGTTCTCATCCTGTCAGTCACTGTATTTATTTATTCATTGAAATATCTTAAAGGCCGATTAAAGAAGGACATTACATAAAAAGGAAGTAGAATTGCCAAAGCAATAATATAAAACAATCAATGTTCACAAAATCAGTCGAAGTAAAGACTCAAATCAATCGATCAATCAAATTATTCGGATCAAAATCATAAACACAAATCGATCGAACCCAAAACATATAATCCGCCAATTATTAGAAATAAGAGCCCAGAAACGTTCGTGATTGATATGAGATTAGGGAGGTCATTCCACCAGACGCCAATTTTTTTTTTTTGGGGGGGGGAAAAAAAAAAGAATATTTGTACGAATGTAGAGAGATAATGTCATCGTCTCGTCGTGATCTCAGAAACATTATTTTGTGTCCATACTCCATTTCCCCCTCCCTACGATGGACAAGCCACCCCAGCCAACACATGAGCTGTAAACATGTCACGTGACTATAGGCGTCTGGCGCGTTGCTGCGCCACTCCCGAGTGTCACGTGACACTCGCAAGACACCGGATTTGCTCGATGGATAGCGTCCTCCGTGGTCCATCCCTAGGTGAAACGGTTTGCCCGTAACGTTATTGCACCACGCTGGTGCTCCTTCCTGGTTCTTGCCACGAAAAACAAATTCGGTGGTACGAAAGGTATGCTGCAGGAAGTACTCACTCAGCAGCAAGACCACCACAATGGCCTCCGATGTGACGTCGGTGCAAGTATGGCGCCTGCAACGCGTCTCCGACTGGTGTGTTTACTGCGTCCAAAAATGTGGTCCTCCATCGATTTCCGCCTGATGACGTCATACAAGTGTCACGCTGTCGCCGGTCGCGATCCTGGCGGTGTCCCAGCAGCGGTGATTGACATGGAAGACGCCTGTTCTGCTGCGGGTCGCTCTCCAGTTTGACGGTCCACGGAAGATTCCGCAGCCAGGAGTTGGGACACCACGACGACAGCGACACTGGCGACACTCGCGTTTCCAGGTGATTTTTTTGCCGGAAATCCTACGACCAACCGCCAGGATCGCGGCCGGCGACAGCATGACTCCATGACGTCATCGGGCAGAAGGCCACTGAGCCCTGGCGTTTCCCCCGAATTTTCTCGTTTTGACGCGCATATATTCGGAGGATGTGCCTGTGCCGGAAACTATATCTCCCGCGTGGAAGAACGGACTGTTCGTGGCAGCTGATATAAACGTGAGAAGGAATGCAAACGAAAGCAAGGTGGCACGGTACCCGTTTGTTTCAAAAAAGAATCGTTCACACAGACGGACCGGCCGCCGTCAGGTTCTCAAGTGTCCAAAAACGCTACATCACTTTCGTGGCACGCGCCGCTGGCAAAGGCGCCCCCGATCCAGTGACAGCGTCAGAGCGGGAAACCAACACCCGCCTGATGGAGTTTCTTGAACTGTACAATCAGTTTTTTTTTTTTTTTTTTCTTGCCTCGGGACTTGGGAGTAAAGTGAGTCGCAACCAAATTGCCGTTTTATTTTTTTATCTTTTTTTTTTTCTGGGAAATTACGTAAAAGTGAGTATCCGAGAGGTACACACAAAACCAAAAAAGTTTTGAGAAAGAATGATCTTTCATAAAACTCGTTCTTTTTATTTTGTGTGTGTGTGAGGTGGGGGGGGGGGGGGGGAGTTTTAACACGTGGTATGAGACGCACGCGTGCAACAGAAAATCACAAAATATCTGCTCGGTGAAGTCTTTTCCCCGGCTATTCTTTTCTTTTCCCCACCAATCGAACATACAAACAAGAGGTAAACTAGAGTGCGGTAAATTAAGAAGAGACACTCGGTCGTTCCTTCATTGTCAACAGCTAGTTCTCTGCAAAGGTTATGGAGACTAAGCAGGACCAAGAGTGTGGCTTTAGAAACTACTCGATTTCATCACGGGCTCTCGTAGGATGAAATGAAGCACTTCGAAGAGCTATAAGACTGTTTTTGCGCAAGTATTTTCAAAGCACTGCAGTCCCAGAACCTCTTGTCGCAGTGAGCAGTAGTGAAGATTGCGCGGATACAGCTTCGATCGGCACTCTTTTTTCGCGGGCGCACAGTGGACATAGCTTTGACTTTGTTGCCCAGCGCCAGAAACACGTGTCTGGCGCGTGCTTCTCTCACACCGTTGGACGGTTTTTACAGCACGTTCAACTATTGATTCTTGTAAACATTAAAAGCACTTGATAAGGAATCTCCTGGGAGCCAGAGTGACCTCAGAACAAAGCCAGAACGCAGAATCTTCGCTCCACGGCCTGTGCCGAGCCATTTTCCACCTTCAAATGTGTTTGTAGTCATTGCTAAAGACACTGCGTACGATACGGTTAAGGACACTGCGTATATTGCGCGTACGTGGTGGTGGTCGCAATGCACGCGGCTGACATGCAAATCTGACGCGGATAAACCGGGTTCGAATTTCGCTAGTCTAGTTTTAATTTTTACATCTGTTACTTCAATAGAAACTTACAGTACATTTTTGTTAGTTATCGTGTGTTCTCGATTAGCACCTTCCCGAGTTTAAAGCACGCATAAAAGTTGACGGCGCAGGGCGCTGCATCGAAACAGAACTCAATCCAGCTGTCTCGCCGACATCGGCGCCCGCGACGCCCCTTATTGTTATTTTGTTTAGACGGAAGTTCACCTCATTTAACGTTTAGTTTCCCCAGTTATTCCTGCCTCGTGCCAATATACGGTCACGGATGACAATATTCAAGATCCGACAAAACCAACTGACAAACAAACACAATCTGGGGGTCCACTTCTGAGCAGGGTGGTGGACACAGTAAGTTATAGACTTACAAAGCTAGGCGCCGGCGGTAAGAAGAACATGTGTTACAGAAAGTGGTGACACGTCTAAGCACAGTACCGCACTCCCGTTCATCGGCTGAGCGAGCCTGGCATCCAAGGCGGCGGTGACGGGCACTCGCAAGGACGGGCGGGCGGCGCAGAGACGACGAGACGTCCACTCGAGAAGTCTGCGCGATCGAAGCCAGCGCGTAAGCAGCACGCGGCCAGGAGACGCGATTCCCACGCTCGAAATTGAGCAAATATGACGCGTGCATGCAGAGCATCGCACGAGCTCAGCGGGGATCCATCAAGAGCGCGCATGGAGCAACGCCGGGACGGGAGAGCTCCGCTCCCTGAAAGGACACACAATCACCCGAGGAGAGCCCTGCCGCGCGTGTTGACAGAGCGCGCTGCTGCCAAGCTACTTCTCGTCCAAAAAAGAAAAAAAAAAAAGGCTGATAAACAAGCATCAAAAAAAAAAAAAGAAAAAAAGAAAAGTTATGTCTGCAGTCTTGTTCCCGTCGCTCAGGCGCCTTTCTTTCCGACTACTCAACAGTCCCGAGAGCATACATATGCCCCAAGTTTTGCACCGTTTCGGCAAAAGCATCGGTTCGAGGCGCCCAACAACGTACAGACGGAGTGCACCGATCCGGAGAGCTGTCTCGTGTTCTGATTGGTCGTCCTGATTGGCTCACGGGAGCCGTAGCGTTTGCCCCAAGTCAACCAACTGAGAATGCGTACA
This sequence comes from Ixodes persulcatus, assembly GCA_013358835.2. Classification (NCBI taxonomy): domain Eukaryota; kingdom Metazoa; phylum Arthropoda; class Arachnida; order Ixodida; family Ixodidae; genus Ixodes; species Ixodes persulcatus. Next base: position 771,293 of record JABSTQ010009220.1, read on the forward strand.
ACTGAGAATGGTCTCCAACGATTACCGGTGCACAAAATTACCAAGACACTTTTCACTACTTCGCCACACACTACAAACTTTTACACTCTGGAGGACATGTACGCACCCTTTCGGCACCCTTATTTCGATTAATAAAGTAAGGTGCCGCTTCCTGGAGCATCCATCACTTGTTGGGGGGTTAAAAAGGGTGAAGAAAAGTGTGCTGCTTTACAGTGCGGGGAAGCGAAAACACAGGACAAGCGTGGGATTGAAAGGTGCGGGAAAGGGCACCAAAGCACCCTTTCCATGCCCTTCAAAAAGGAAGGGTGCTACATGCGAAAACAGTACCCCGTTTTACTATCAAGAAGGATGTATTATTCGAAATAAGAGCACCGAAGGATTGTTGCCACGGGTGCGTGTAATTCACCTTCCACGCACTTAAGGGTGTACAATTTTTTAGTGTGCGGCGCTGGGGTACCTTCAAGTGAGTTCCGAGAGCACAGCGATAAGCGGTCATTAATGCAATAAAGTAAAAGTCAAGTAAGTTTTTTTTTTTTGCGAGAGCCGGATTATATTATTACGCACTTTTAGTTCTTTTTCCCCTTCTTCCCTACCCAAAGAAGCAAGCAGCCAGACGGATTTATTAGCTCTCATCTCGGCAAAAACGACAATAAAAGACGCGAGCCACGAGCGTCCATGTCATCACCCCATACGCGTTTACGAACGCGACGTGCAGAGCGATCGCGATCACACCGAGAGACGATTGCTCTAGCCCCACACGACCACGGCTTGGACAACACCCAATATGAAAAAAAAAAAAAAGGATTGAAAAGAAAGAAAGAAAAGGCGGACATATATTTCCGGAGCGGAACTGGTCGACGCCAGTAGGCCATCCATCAGCCGGGGGAGCACCCGGCCCCCATCCCCCATTCCGGGACCTCCGTCGTTCGGTCGGACAATGCAGCGGCGTCGGCGGTGAGCAGCAGCAGAGAGCTGCCGCGACATCAATCGCCGCGATCAATATAAATTAGTCGGAGCGCTGCCGCTTGATGCCCCCGTCAGCGCGGGTCTTGGACCGGACTCGGGAGCGTCAAGATCCGCGAACCCGGGCAAAGTGAAGCCGCTTGTCCCTTGGTCCCATTCCCGGACGCCCGCTCCCCAATTGGACAGTGCGATGGAAGCGACATACTCGCGTTGGACCGGCCATACGCCCGTCTTTCGCCACGTGATCACGCTCTCGCTCATGCCCACGCGCAGAGAACGGGGTCTGGGGATGGCAGGGAGCCGGTTCATAGGTCAGGCGAGTGCGCATCCAGGTCAGCTTTGGGGTGAAGGGAATATATATACACGAGGGTCGCCGCTGACGACAACTGCCGTCTTGTAGTCGCGATGGCGTGTCACTTCCGCTGCCGGATATGAAGGGGATCGTCGAGGATCAACCCCGTCTAGATAAGACCGCAGTGATGGATTTTCTACGTCACCCACCGGAGGCCAGGGCGGGGCACAGATTGGATACGACTGCTGCGTCAGCGTTCGGCTCGGACTCGTGTCCACCAGCAGGAACACGAGCCCCAGGCGAACGCTGACACTCCTGCCCAATCTGCGCGCCGCGCTGGCATTCGGTAAGCGACGTCACAATTCCAGCACATCGGCCTATTAGCTGGAAGGTGATCCGACGATGCTCCGTCGTTCGCGGCGAGGCACGCCAAGCGACCGTTCGAAAGCGCAATTGTCGAATGAGCTAACGAACAACTAATCTTGTACACGTTACAAAAAAAAAAAAAGTAATTGACAACAATTATTTTTGGTTAAAAAAGTATCCAATTAGATTACTTGATTGCTAGAGAAGAAAAGTAACTCGCCTTTTTTTGAAAAAATAATCGTTACTTTTCCTGATTACTTCAGATTTTCAAATCGACAGATTTTGCTGCCGGTTTGAAAACGGACCTTCGTACTGTCCGTTATTGAATTATAACCACAATGAGGAGCTACAAATATTGTCAATACGACGAGTTTGGTCGACAATTCTAATGTCGGAGACTTGGTTCGAGGAATTCTTCCTCGGTAGGAAACTTGCAGGAACAAAGGACGTTATTAGGAAGGCGAAGGAAAAAATCGTAACGGTTACAAGTAATTTGGGTACTTCCAAAACTAATCAGGTTACTCGTGTAATTACTTCTTGATAAAAGTAATCAAATGATTACAAAATTACTACAGAAAGTAACCTATTACAAGTAATTTGACTACTTGTAAATGAGTACAGCACAAAACTGCGTACGGTTCAGCACACAAGGCATACTTCCGGCTATAGTGAAAAATCTGTAGAGTTGACAGGAAGAAAAAATAAAAGTCACAGAGACGAGTGCGAGCCCGCTTCTTCCCAGTGAATTGGGCGCTTAGACACTGCTTTACACACACACACACACACACACACACACACACACACACACACACACACACACACACACACACACACACACACGCACGCACGCACGCACGCACGCACGCACGCACGCACACAAATTCATATACCTTTATATATATCGGTAAAAAAAATGACACTCCAGGCATAGCTCCAGGGTATCTTTCTCCGGAACACCGGCTGCGCAATCAGCGTCCAAGGCACGAAATTTAAAGACCGTTCAGCGAAGGGCCTGGCGCCAGATGGCCGCAGCATATCGCGATCCTTCGACGCGTAAACGCGGCCGACGCACGAAGCGGAGTGGGGAATGTGCACGGATGTGCCTAATATGTCGAGGAGAACGGAACTCCAGAAGGCGACTAGCAAGTTTCAAGAGAACACACGCAAAAAGAAATAAAAAATAAAAAAGGCGTCGTCAACAGGCGTTAAGTCAAAACGCGTTTTGGGCACGACGCGTGCGCAGTGGCGACGACACCATATTTCTCGTTTTGGGCACGACGCGTGCGCAGTGGCGAGGACACCATATTTCTTTGAGTGCGCAGGGTACGCTATTCTCCCTATTTCCTTACCACTTGGTTCGGAGCAACGTCCTCCCCACATCAGCGCAACCTGCGGAGCACTATTGAGAACTCTGGCGAAGTCGACGGCACCAAGCGGCTAGAAAAGAAAGCTGTGGGTTCGTTCACCAGCCTTCCCTTCCCCCTTTCCCCCCGAGCGAATCCGATATTCACAGCGCCTGGCGGTCCGAAGTCAGAACCACACGATGAAAATCGCCAACAGACACAAATTTTTGACGCATTAAAGCTAAGAACACGAAACGCACAACATGGCGGGACCAAGCGCGTCCCACAATGCCCGCAGATTACGGAATAGCTGGCTGCTCCCCAGGCGTCGTGCATGGAGCCGACAGAGCGGAGCCGGCCTGTACATCAGCGTCCCGTGGAGCCGCATATCTGCACGTCCGGCGGTCCTGCAGTCGGCCGGACGGGCGTTACAGACACGCCGCGGAGCAAACACTCGCATTCCAGCGGCTAACACGGGACGCACTCAAGACCAGAAAGCCACTCTGCCGCGCATTTTAAAAGCCCCTCCCGACGGGTGGCGGTCGAGCGCTTTCAAGCGCGCTGGAGGGCGTGCACACGCCCAGCGCATACGCGAGCCGTGTTTGCTGCGAGCAGATAACGATTTGTCGGGATTCGTTCTTTAGAGATCGACAAGCTTACGCGGAGGACGCGAGGAGAAGGACACTGCCCCGGACGCGATCTTCACCCGGTGATTCACTTATCACCATTTTGGCAAAACACCTGAGACCGCCAAGATACGCGAGTCAATCAGATGTAATGAACCAAGCAAAGAACGACAAAAAACAACGTTGTCTTCCGTCGTTCTTTTCCAGTTTTTTTTTTTTTTTTTTACTTTTGATTGTTACAAGTATCTCCAGCCAGTCTTCACGTTCCTGTTTTGTTTCTTTTTTAACTTTTTATTTTGTTTCCTCCATTTTTTTTCTGCCTCTTTTTGGCTTCGTTACGGGGTCAGTGTTCGCGTTTCCCAAAGGGGGACGTGTGTGGCGCTTCCCAAGGGTCATGCTAAACCATTCCCTAAGAATCTACCAATGGATATTACTTTTTTTTTTTTTTCGCCGTCTAGAATGTTTACTCCGCGCCTGAACGGGTAGGAGTACATGCTCTCTCTTGAAGGTGATCACGTCGATTACGGGGTAGCTGTGGTAGCGGAGTATCGCGGTCTCCTTTCGGGCTCCGAGATGCTCAGTGTCTAGCTCGGCTGGCCGCATTTCGGTCAGCCGAGCTGCGCGCTGCTTCCGCTCCCCTGTCTCGCTCGCCCGCCTTGCGCGCTTAGCAGCGGCATCCGCTGCCCGACGCTGCTTTTGCTGTTCACCGGTTTTAGCAGCCCCGTCTCCTTCGTTCACAATCCACCCTCTTTTGCCGCCTACTTGTACCAGCGCTAGTACTTGGTTCACACTCTATTTTGTGGCACAAACCAAGGCATACGCTCTCCACACGCTTGCAAGTTCAGACTCGCCCCAGCATCCGCACTCCCATTGGCTTCCGCCTCGTGACGTCACTTCTTCCTCGCCTTTGTCCTTCACTACCTCCTCCTCTCTACGCTGCGCGCTTCCCTTTCCAGTTTTGTCCACAGGCGTACGCCGTCAGCTCTTCCTTGTCATGTGGGTACTAATGCATTGCCAACGCATAAAAAAAACAAGAAGTTCCGCCTTGCCACCAGGCGAAAGTTGTGGAAAAGCCTCGAAGCTGAAAACTACGGCGGAAAAAAACGGAGCAGCGAGAGAAGGAACGGCGCGTACCATACGGCAGTGAGGTTAAAAGGACGCCGAAATACATCCGCGTTCGAGTTTTGTGCCGCAAGTAAACAATATAACTCTTAAATTCTTAATATAACGAACCCAAAACCTGATTTCTGCTGTAAAATTTCGAAGATAAGAGCGGACTGTTTCTTTCTGTTCTTCGGAAGGCTACCTAAACTTTCAGGGATGCGTCCATGCTCCCAAAAGATGACGCTGCCGGTGTAGTACGCTGAAACTACTATCACTACGGTAGTGGTTATTGCGTCCGTCGAAATCACCACGGTACTTGTTTTGGACTATACGCAAGAACCACTACAGTAGCCTCTTCCCCGTACCCCATATTCACTACCCTCACGCCGAATTCAATGCCTCTAAAGTTTTTGGGGTTGGCTTTGAATTTTGCGTAAACTAGCGAAAGAACGTTCCGCAGTGAACAACCACGACCAAAATGTGTGGGTACACGGCGTCAAGGCATGCGAAGGCAGAAAAGTTTCTTCAGCTGTGGTGCAATTAAAGGCAGCAGTCTGGTGGTTCAAACAGTTCAAAGGCGGGAGACAGCCAATGGCATTGATGCGATCGAGCAGCCGTGGTTTGGGCGACGGAAGTTTGTATCGTTTTATAAAAAACAAAAAAAAAAAAACAAAAAAAAAAAACGCGTTTGACAGGCACCCGTTTTGTCAGCAGTGATGTTTGGTGGAAACTTGCTTCGTGAATCGCACGCTCCCGCTACGTTTAGGTGGCTTCACTTCGCATGTTATCGTAGTTGTGCCTGCATGTGATTGGGGGTTCTCACAACCGTGGGTTGCATCTCCGGGTTGGCCGTGGGTTGCACGGCCGTGACCCACGGGTCCTGGGCCAGAACCAGTGGGCCACGGCGCTCGTCCTGGGCCGAACTCTAACAATGCCTGGAGCTCAGCACGCGTTTTCTACTTTGCCGACCTCAGTTCGAGGCTATGATTAACGTCGGCGGCATAGGATAGGCACCAAGCTATACGTGGTCGCTTGTTCTGGCTCCGAGTTGAGGGGATGAACGATGCTCATATTTCACTGCCACTCCCTAAGAAAAAACCAAGGAAAGTTTATTCAGTCATTAACGTTAGGGAGCGATTCTGGGTAGTACTTAGCAAAAGCAGAAAAATCGTTTTATGGCTCGTGTGAGCGACTTTACACCTTTCCAGCGCCCATCGCCCAGGTCAAAAACGCCGAGTGATTGGGCTGTGGAGGCCCGGCAGAAGAGAGCTAGAGACGTTTTCTGTTTTTTGTCGTTCTCAGACACGTGGGTTCTGTATCTGGTATGCGGGACGAAAAAATAATAAAACATTTCAACCTGCAATATCCGAGAAGATATAGTTGAGGGACTTGAGGCAAAACAAGAATGTGTGACATTCGCGCATTTTTTTGTAAACACCTTCCAGCGGCGTGAAGAGATCAAAACGATGTTTTACCGCATACGAGACGTGACGACATTCAAAATAGCTGCGCCCTTGTGGAGCAGGTGTATACAACGCATATCCACACAGCGTTCAACAGACCAGTTGAAAAAGATGGCAGCTCGTCGAAGGCGAATATTGGAATAGTCTATAGCACGGTTCACAAAGAACAGAAAGAACCTCTTTTTCGACGTAACCCAACCCAACCCCGAGACTGCAGGAAGCAAAAACGACTCACACACACAGTCTCTAGTTTGTTAGTTTGTGTGTGTGTGTGTGTGTGTGTGTGTGTATGTGTGTGTGTGTGTGTGTGTGTGTGTGCTGTGTGCTGTGTGTGTGTGTGTGTGTGTAGAGAGCTTGTGTGTGTGTGTGTGTGCCCGTGCGTGTGCGTGCGTGCGTGTGTGTGTGTGTGCGTGTGTGCGTGTGCGTGTGAGTGTGTGTGTGTGTGTGTGTTTTCGGGCAGTCTCGGGTTCGTTACGTCTATCCACCAGCTCGTTTGCACTCTGGCTTTCTGTTCATCTTTTTTTGTTTCCTTTTCCGCAATAAAAGAGCTCCCGGTATCTCGAGGTGCCACTTGTTTCCCGAGACAAACAGCGCCGTGCTCTCAACTGTCGAGCTAGTACTAAAAATAACTTTCGGAACGTATAGAAGCTCGAAAATAAAGCATTTCTTTAATTTCTTTTTATTTTCTTTTGAAAATTGCACTCACCCCAGTGTCACAAAACAAGAAGGGGAAAAAAAAAAGAAGAAATATGTGCTGCCCATAAAATCTTGTTTTTCGTCAACAAACTCTTGACTCATGCCCGGAGGCACGATGAAGGGTACTAAAAACCGTTGGCGCCGTACGCCAAAGCCACCGAAACCCGAGCGTGAAGGCGTTGACGCGCGAGGGCTAGGCGGCACACCCGAACGACCCTACGCCGTTTGATCGCGCCGAGTCAACAAGGGCCCTCCGAAAATACCACCGCCGACGCTTCTGGAGCACTAAACACGAGCAGACGGCTGAGTTCTCCGAGAAAATTGAAGTACAACAAACAGCACGTGACTCTATATCTCATACTGCTGGTCGAGTGATCCGACAACGTCTACAAATTCCCATACAAAAAAGCGGTATATTAAGTTGTCAACAATGCGCGATTTGGCCAGACTATGTAACACACAGGAAGGTACGGCAGAGCGTAATCGTTGCGTGTGCTTATGGAAAGTAAACTCGCCATGCGTATATTAGGCCGGCACGATGGTACATCGATGTGTTTATTTTCCATTTGTATATATATACGTTCATACTGTTCTTTCCGATCCCATATCAGTTTTGAAGTGGCCACGGTCTCTAAATGTGGAACAATTCCATCGTACACAAACGTGTGAAGGAATGTCTCGGTGTATGCACGCAGCCCGGTAGAGAATAGCTTTCGTTAATTCAGGCGTTCGTATACGGTCCATGTGGCGTTTCTAGAGTACTTTCACACCGGTAAAGACCACACTAAAATTTGACACCCTTAAGGTCATTTCAGAGACGTGTACATACATGACTACACCCTGTTGCAACCACACGCTAATTTACACCCTGAAGTGTGTAATATTGTTTTTTGTATGAAGTTGTACACAGCTAGGATATGGAACACAGGCAAGGCCACAGGCACGCGCCCTTAGCTTTAGAACCTGCGTCCAGAGCACGAGCATGCCGGATCAGCGCCTTCCAAAATTCCGACCTATCCACACCCGTAGCGTTCTCTGTGCAACGGCACGACGTACACATTCACCGCTACACCCGAGACGGTCGAAACTCCGGGTCAACGACGATTTCTCGTCTGGTTTGACACCCTCTCGTTCCTGGCTGGTCACCTGCCTCACTAGACGTGACAAACGTGACAATGCGAGTGCGCTGGTTGCGTGCGACTGCGAACGGCGCCCCAGTGGGCTTCCAGCACTAACATTTAAGATACAAGCTGCGCCACGTCGCACCAGTTTGGCAACCGCTCCAATAATGCAAACAAACGCCGAAAGATGGCCCAATATGGAAATCAATCAACGACGTGGGGCCTGATATGGTTTCCGAGACCGGTGTGTTGGTGACCGCACCACCAGTTCTGAAACGTGACGGAGGACTGTGCTGTCAGGCAAAGGGTGGCCTTGCATGATCATGGTTGACGGCACAAACCGGGCAATGCGCACGTTCCCGACGCTCCCGAAGTCAGATCAGAGGTATACCGATAATGCTACAAATATATAAAGAGCGTGCAGAACGCCTATTCGAGTTTTTACAGACACCACTGTCGCGAAGGTAGTCGAAGTTATAGTTGAAAAGCAATCTCCCAAAAACCGCCAAATGGCAGCCACTCGGAGCATTTCGAGAGAATCCTTTTTAAGCGGGGAGCTACTGGCTTAAGTACTTTTATTCAAGTACGAGGAAGCACGTTAACGACATTGCGCCGAATCAAACTTCTGTTCTTATCGGCTTACAGAAAATATATTTTACAGGCTTACTTGCCTGGGTCATAACAATTCTACTATAAATAAATTTAAAAAAATCTATCAATAGAAAAGAATACACCGGTCAGAAGCACGCCACTCCGCGACATTCAAATCACCTCAGAGCACAAAGAAAAGCGCGGACGTTTCGAGGTCTCTAAGTTGAACTATACGTAAAATACGATCAATTTGCATGCGCAAGCCATTGTTAACGATGAAGACGAGTTGATCAACCGCTAAGCAACGCTCGTACTTGGAAATCGAAGCCGGCATCGATACCCCGAGCCGCAATACCAAAAACGGGAATCCCGACCTCCAGCAGTTTCCCCGCCCACACCCACATCACGGCGAGCACTACAGCCATTCTTGACCCCTCTCTCACACACATGTAAACACAAACGGACGCGGGAACAGACGCGTACCAACAGCGGCGGCCCGAAGGTAAACAGTTGCTCGCGCATACAGCAAGCAAGGAGCACCGCCAATTGCCGCGACGTACACACACAGGAGCAAACACGGCTCGTGCCAGGTTAGTGCACACACGCAATCGCCACCACAACGGCAGCCTCACCAGCGGCACGTATCGCGAAGCACGACAGGCTCAGAATCCGGGATCAGGTCGATCGAGAAAGAACCTCCCGAACCCCACACAACTGGGGGCTTCCTTTTTTTTCCCCTTTTCCACCCTGGTTCTGCTCGAAGCTTCTGACTCCAGGAGCACGAACGTGACCCCAGCCCCGTTCTCCCGAAGGGGAGGAGGAGCTCCCACCACGCGCTCTGTTTCCTCAACGAACGAACCCGAGGCTCAAAGCCCGCTGAGCTCCCCAAGAAGACGAATCTCACGAGGGATGGAAGGTGGTGGTCGGTGGGAGATTCGGCCTTCGGCGCCGCAACGTTACGCAAAAGGAACGCGTGGAGGTATCTATACGTATGTTGTTGAATACTTTACACGGTCGATGTTTCTTCCTTCCCTGCTCTTAACTTTTCTTCAATAGATGTTTTTATGTTTGCTTTTTTTCCCCTCCAGTTGATTTTCTTTTTCTGAAATCCGTCTCGAGGAAGGAAGTTCTGATGCGTTCCTGTATGTATATATAGGGTGTCCCAAGTCACCAGGCTCGATCTAAAATGGATCGTAAAAATCGACGCCTGCACGTAGCAATCTAAACTTTTAGTCAAAGGTGTATTTCACAGGTCGGTTTTTTTCTTGTAAAATTAGAAAGCGTACCTCTTTTTTGTAAGAAATAGGGCCAAGAAACTTGCCAGGGTCAACGGCGGGCAGCGATGCAGACAACCAAGTCGAGTTGCAGGGACTGTTTGGCGCTCGTATTAACAGATGGCGCTACCTCTTTATCGAGATTGCTCGCGACCACCGTGGTTTATTAAAATGATATCTTTTTGTAATGTACCTTTGGTCTAAAAATAAAGGCGGACAAAAAATCAAAACCTAAGTAAAAAAAAAACGCGTTTACATAACGACGGCGCTTTTGCTGCCAGCCAACGTTATTAGATTAGCTCAGTTACGGAACTGCTCATGGACGCTGCATGCACGAGGAGTACCCCCCCCCCCCCTCACCAACCACAACTCGCCTCCCGTAGTGTTGCCGAATCGTGGGAAATTTCCCAAATTGTGGGAAAAAGCATGACAGCTAGGGAAAAAGGGAAACCAGAATTAAAACACATGTAAAACGTGGGAAATATTTTTTTATTAAAAAACTAAACCGAAATTTTGTAATTTTCTTATCTACATCGAACACGAGAAAGGAAGTGGCACAAGCTACTCAGACAGTTTGCTGTTTTGAAGAGCCAATCTAATTCATCCCGACTTACATCATGTGCGTGCTGCAAGCCTGCCGCTCACTTTCCTCACCGCTAGCTATAGTACGCAAACACGTCCTCTGTCAGTGCGATGGATCATGGATTGCACAGTGGGTGGGGTCCCTTTCACATCACGAAAACGAGCAGGCGATTTCAGTTTAGTTTAGTTAATGGCCTGCTTGCCTTCTCTTAGTTCCCCTGGTTTATTCAACCAACGGTGCGGAAAAGAAGGGGAGGGGAGACCAGTTTGCCGAATGTCAACTTCTACATTTCGTAATTTATGCGATGCAAACTTCTACAAAACAAAAACATAAGGAAGGTGTTGCTGCATTTGAATATACTTGGCGTCATGCGTACCTTAAAAACGACTCCTGTAACTAAAATGGTGTTGTGGAAAAAAAAGGCACTTTTCGCCGCTCGACAAGGGATAAACCGATGTGGCAGTGCGGTAACACTGGCCCCGGCCCCCTCCCGTCGTTCGACGCGCCGGACAGCTGCTTTGGTAACTGCAGTGTATTCTATGGGATACGTATGTTTCGAAACGCAGCGTCTAGATGGCGTTCCACCGTACTCTATGAAACACACAGTTCGTAAACGAAGATCTAGATGGCACCTCGAACGACGGGAGGCGAAATGGAGTGAGTGAGGGGGAGGGGGGGGGGGGATGTTCCCCCTTCCGCGGGAGTTCCACAACTGAGTGTCGTCTACTATCGTCTGCTTCCTTTCACTGGTCGGCTACACCTTCGGACGCCGCTCCCGAAGCCATCTATCAAAACGCATGCCAAACACACACCGCAACTCGACTTCGTCGTCTGCGTCGCCGCCCGCTGTTGACCCTGGCAAGTTTCCTGGCCCTATTTTTTTACATAAAGGGAGCTACGCTTTCTAATCTTACAAGAAAAAACCGACCTGTGAAATAAACCTTTGACGAAATGTTTAGATTGCTACCTGCAGGCGTTGACTTTTACGATGCATTTTAGATCGAGCCTGGTGACTTGGGACACCCTATATATATAAAAGAAACATCAAAATGGGTAGCTAACTGTTGTACACAAATGTAACAAGTAAAAAAAAAAATTCAACATGATGATTGGGCATCACGTTCCGAAGAAGCGGTTAATCCACCTGATCGTTCATCTAGAGCCCCTTGCTTCAGAACGAACATTTTTTCTTCAAAATATGGGACATATAACACCGATAGGTCATATATAAAATCCTATTTCGCTCGACTCAGGGCGTGGCGTTTACCTGTGTATTAGGGTAAACACTCATATCTAAACAAACACAAAAAGACCGAAGGCAATCACATTTCCGAGTAGAGATGCCTCTCTTCTTCTCTTTCTTTCTCTCTCTCTACATCCTCAACTAACTCATGAGTAACCTGCATATGCCCATATCAGCAATAAAAATGCAGCTAACATTTAGAATGTGCCGAGGTGACGAGATTCAGGCCGGATCTCTGCCTCGCGTTCATGCGCGAACTAAGCTACGAAATAACATTACGCAGTTAACGACATCGCGCGTCATCCTCAATTGGTCGTACACGTACAATGAAGCTATTCATGTATTCAAGCGTACACTTATATTAAACAGACGAGACGCATACCGCGCCCGCACAACGGCAAAAGAACAACGACAATGAAGAGAAACGACGCCACAAAGGCAACAAACTAAAAATTACTTACGGTAACAGGGTTATAACACCAGACTTTCGCAATCCTCGACGTCAGCCTTCTCGAAATGAGATATATATATATATATATATATATATATATATATATATATATATATATAAAGTCTCATTCGACAGATTCGATGAGGACGTACTATATGTACATACAGTGCGTATTATAAAGCAAGTCACGGAGGAACAAAGAAACATAAATAGTTGATTTAAAAAGCAATATCATGTTCTTCTTTATTGTTCATCCTTCTGCGCGTTTGGACTTGGTGCTTTGGGAAGACGTTCCTTGATATATGCACGCAGAAAACAATTGGGCCGAGGGGTAGAAATAGTGTGAGAGAGAGAGAAAGAAAGAGCGAAACGGCATATCTAAACAGCTTTCAGCAGATTTATATGCGGCGACCGATCGTGCGCATCGTTTGAGATTCTAAACGAATTTCGACACAGTTTTTCCCCTTTTGTGCGCATGCGGGAAACGTTTCTTTTGACAGCGAACAACGATCCGTCCCGCTCCGAGCGAGACAAAGAAGACCGTTTTGAAAAGGACTTGGGCAAAAAAGAATCCAAGCGGCGCGGCGCGCACTCGTGACCAGGCGACATTGTTTTTCTTATCCTTTGGACGGTCTATTTCGAGCGAGCGAGCCAGATATACTTTCGAAACACAATGGCACAGACGAAATTTTGCGCAAGGTCGCGGCAGAGCCTAATACCTCCAGTTACGGTCGAGAGAAAATCCGGATTTCAAATTACAAAGAAAGCAAAAGTCGTAGTCCACGCAAGCTGACAGTGCGGTGGAAGCCACTCGTTCGTTGGACCAATCAAGCGTTGATCTTTCGCCACGTGATCCCGCTCCCAGCCATACGCGCGTGCGGAGAGCGAGTCAGGCGATGAAAGGAAGGCGGTTGATTGGCCCCGCGAGCGCGTAGCTCCCACCGCACTGTCAGCTTAGAAGGTGAACTGAGCATGGAAGGATGATGAGGTCACTCTACGCCTGGCATACATAAAAGCAAATATGACAAAGAAACGTGACGACGGTAATGTGAAGCTTCTTATCCTGTTACGAAAAATGGTTTTGTTGGTACAGGCTCAAATATAAGAAACTAACATTACTACCCTAAAAGCTAACATTATTTACCCATGCAGCTACTCTTAAAGAATACATTTGTACTTTGCGCGAATACCGCTAAGAAGGAATCCCTAACACGTACACTGCGTACCCTCCCCCTCCCCTTCCTCCGTACCCTCTCCTCCTCCGTACCCTCTCCTGCTCCGCGAGCAGCGTTTAACCCCTCAACTCGCAGCCAGAACAAGCGGCCACGTGATCTGGAGTGGATTCGGAGCCGCCAATGCTGATCATAGTCACGCGCTGGGGTTGGCAAAGCACAGGACATGCGCCGAGTTCCGGAAAATGTTAGGGTTCGGCTATTGTCATTAGCCGAACCCGGCTAATGACAATAGCCCGTGTTCATTGAACACGTGCAACTACCCGAATGCTTGTGGAGCTATTGATTATCACGAGTCTAAATGAGTGCTCACCCAATGCTCGGGTCAAATCTATGAGCCGCATTAAAATATCGTCACTGGAGCTGAATGCAACCCCCAGCTACGTCATCAAGTTTTGCGAAGGAGAGGTTGAAAGAAAACGCTCGCTTTTGTCCTTGAAATTACACCGCAACAAACGAGTTTCTTGGCGAGTGGCGTTGCGTGCGAGTGCCAGTAAGTGCCAGTAAAGGCTGAACTCCATGGGACGAATATGCTGCGAATAACCGACGAATTTTGCCCAGCGGCGTTTGCTCTGCACGTGGAATCAACACAGTGGCTGCTACGTTATTCGTCGCATAATTCGTTCCATGGAGTTCAGCCTTAAGCTCGCGTAAAGTGAAAAACATTCCGAGGGAATATCTTTGCACGGCCCCTTTGAGAGAAGGAGCAGCATGTACTAGATGCTAAATTACTAGATGTGTGAGGTGGCCCAGCACAGATTCCTATCAAATGATGCGAAGCGGAGTGCGTGGGGAAGCTTCATTCCGTTAAATGCAATGAAGCTGCAATAGCACCTATAATACGCACTTTCTCCCCTATCACGCAGTGTGTGTGTGTGCGGGGGGGGGGGGGGAGGGTTTTAGCGCACAAGAGGAACATAAAATGGGCGCACGAGTTCACTGGCGGCCATAACTGAGTCCGTTAATGCCGAATTTGACCTGACGGCGGGAGCTTCGACAACGCTATGGTTGCGTTTCATAGCCAGCGCAGTAGATATTTCGCTAAATTACCCGAGCACCAAGGAGAGTGTTGGAAACATACGTAGAAACGTAGCGCGCACTCGCCTTATCGGCACAAAATATTCGAAGTAAATAATCGAAATAGGAAGCTGACGAACACACGCACACAGTGCCATTTGTTTTAGATGTCCGGTTTAGAACAGTTACTGCTGCCGATGCCAGCACGTGCGACGCCTGTAACTACACACACGGCATTCTCCTGGATGCTTGAGTAATTTAGCAAACGGTCTACCGATTTAGCGTGACGTCAGCTAGCACCGTGTATCAGAGAGAGGATATGGCCCGTAGCCTTTGGCTTGGCGTGCAGTGAGTTGTGCCAGCCATATAGCGTCCGTACACTCGTCAGTCCATGCGGTTCGTTCGCCTGCCAGAAAGATAATAGATTGCGGCTCTTCCGGGAGGCTTCAGGCGCAAGGCACCGCGGCCCGAGGGTTTGCTCGCGTGCGGCAAGAGCGAGGCCAGAAGGGGCGGGCGGTCCCGGTATCGATGCTACGGTTTGGAGCCGGGCTGCCTTCAGCCAGCGCACGCTAGCCGCGCCGGGGCCCCGCCGCGGACTCGTGGGACGCCAGACAGATGGGACGGACCACGAACACTATCAGGCTTGCAGTTCGCCCTGAATTTCGAGCGACGCTAGCAGAAAAGGCAGCAATAGAGGCGAGCGGAACGGTACTACATCTCGAAGCCCTTCGGTGTTCGCTTGAAATGCATGAGAAATACCATGCCCCTCACAATCACCGATTTAAAGTGTGCGCCAAAAATCGCAGCTCAGTTCTTTTTATCACCGTCCCGAGAGCTTGAGAGAGAGCCCCATAATTGAAGCCAAGCGAGGGAGATGTATAGATATCAGAAGCCTGATTGATTGGTTGAGCTAGCGAGTTTGAGTGGCACAAGGGATATAGCAGAAGCCATCAGTATCTTGAAAGGGGGTCCAAAACGATATACGAAGCTAGGATAAGGCTGGTAGGAAGTGTCAGAAAACAAAAATTTCCTGGAAGCTTCAGAGAGAGGACAACTCTTTTTGCGTTTTCTCCACCAGCCTCGTGTGTTGTTTGGACCGTGTACAGAAAGCACACGACGGGAAGACGCTATTTAACATCCGGCAGTATACCCATCGTCATGCGGATTCCACTTGTCAAAGCTACGCTCTACGTGTCTTGGCTGGTGGCCTAATGCGATTTTGCCGCCCGGAGTTCATTTATATGTTTACACACTTCAACAGAGGATGTCTCCACGCTGAGACGGAGAGAAACAAGAGCACCCCTTGAGACGAGTGCCACGGCACCCAGAGCATGGAGAGTATAGGACATGAAACACAGTCCCGCTCAAACCAAACCACGGAGACGGCACGCTGGCATAGAGAGTCCATAACTCGTCGTCAGCCATCGGCTTCGAGAGCAGCACAGTTGACGCATCCACAGAGTACGAAACAGGGAGAGAGGAGCGAGTGTGATGGAGGCTATCAAGACCACCGTCGGCAGAGGAAGTTGTCTGGAGGGAGACGCAGCCGTCGCCGGCACGGGTGGTCCTCGCCGGGAAGCTCACGACGTGGTCCCCTGCGCCCACGCATCAACTTGAAAGGCGCCCCGCTGCCATCCATATCGGGACCCCGGCGATTCAAAAACCCAACTTTCCTTTCATGCGCGGCGGACGGAATAAGCTCCCGCCTTGTTCTTGCCGATAGGCAGCAAAGAAACTGCCGTCAAATGTTTTTGGGTTCGAGCTTCGCGAACCGCGTATGGGCCTATAACATTAACCAGGCGGAGCCGCCATTCTTCGTACGCCAGCAACCTCACCCGACACTTTAGTGCACGTTTGGGGTGGTCACGAACACGCCGTCCCATGGTGCCACCACCCATATCACAAAACCTCTAAGCTGGAGGCTTCGGGCAGCGCCGTCATTCGCTGCATGCTGAAACTGTGCCTTCTTCAGACTTGCGGTGCAAACGCACATCTTGAAAAGTTGGTGCTAGTGACCGACTCCGAAAGGGAAGCCGTATAGAGCCTGAGCAACAGGTTGAAGCGAATCATCGAACGTGCAGGCAAAATGTCAGACGCCGCGCATGCGCACACTCAGGACGTGTCCTAGAGCCCAGAAGACAACAATGTTAGGGCACAGAAGACGATTATTGGAATGGTCCATAGACCGCCGTGTTTGCCAGCACTCGCGCGAGGCAAGTAGCTACATTATTTCTCTCCGAAAGGAGGCACTCGCATCAACGCTTCTCTCAATTAAGAGCAGTGCAGCTCTATTAGTATATAGTACAACGCATTATTTGAAATCCTGATTCCCTGCCTCACTGTTTTGCACGTCAAATATACGAGACCTGCAGAACCAGACAAGAGCGTGGCGAGGTTTCGGAAGGAGACAGCCACCGCCATCCGAATTCGCCTAATTTCTCGAGGAAAAACGAATACGGAGCGAATATCGGGACGAAGCAACACGCGGCGCCTAGCAATTCCGTCTGTCCACAAGTCAACACTCGCGTTTGCTCAGTTCACTACATTTCCGTTTCCTAGGACTTCTTGACGGATAATAATAAAGAAGAATAAAACAGACCAGAATAAGTGCAGTTTTCACATTTCTGTTTCCGATGAACCCTTTCACGCAGCTTGACATAGCCGCGGGAACGAGCAAAGTTTAGCCGTGTGCACTTGGATTGCTCGCAGATGTGCTAAAGAGCCTCTGATAAAGCCTTCGTAGTTTTACGGATATTGAACCTAAAAAAAACGTAGTCATAAAAACCACATGTGCGGCAGAATATTGCGTCATATTTGTCACACAAGAGCTCTCGGTCGAGAAAGCTCTGTAGACATACCCCCCCCCCCCTCCCCTCCCCTTTCTTTTTGATTCACATCTGCATCTGTACAAACACACACACGCACACACACAAAGTACGTTTTCATTTTCACCTGTGCAACTCAAAAAATAAATATTTTAAACGAAACTTGAAGGTATGCCCGAGATTTATCCATTCCTTCAATAAAGACGTTTTCTCACTCACTCATATGACCTTTGGATACTAACGGCAAGTTTCTTTATCATCTTGTTTCGGTTTGATTTGACTGTGTTTGTCATCAGATGAGTCTTCAGCAAAACAGTAGTGATTGGGACGTGTTCTTAACCTTCTACTGTTTTCCCGTCTCTTTCAAACAAAACAAACGCGCGCGCACACACACAAGCAAACACACAAACAAAGTTTCACCAACATCAAATTAAAGGGATTGTTAGGTGATATCCGGAAGTCACCAAGCTTATGCGCTGCTCGCGTAGAGTGGGCTGAAATATAGTCAGATGCGATATTTCATTAAAAGGCGCCTCAATAGACCTTTTGCTAAATTTCCAAGCGCCAGGGAGCATGATCCGAGTGTAGTTACACGCGCTGCACGTGCTGGCGTCAGCAGTAGCAGCTTTTCTAAAGCAAATGTCTAAAACAAATGGCATTTGCACGCGCGCTTGTCAACGCTTTATTTTGGTGTTTTACTTCGAATCTTTTATACGGGGAAGGCGAGCGCGTGTGGCGCGTGTCCATACATTCCCATAATTCTCCTTGATGCTTGGGTAATTTAGCAAAAGGTCTATATCTGTCGAATCAATTGTCAACATCAATACGGAACTGCACGCCAAATTTCGCAAGTATGCATGGCTGGCCGTGTCGTGGCGTCCTATTAGGCATGGTAACGTCAGAGATCGGGGGCGTTGACTTATTCCCGGTTTCGGTCAACATGGTTGATGGTGCGTACAAAGATCATCATCGAAGAACTGAGCTTCCCTCCACACCGTCAATCTTGTCTTTCTCAGAACAAGATTGTTTTACTGAGACAGCAGTCAAAAGGCAGTGGCTCTCTTTGCATGATGTTACATCAGAGATTCCGCTGTTGCCAACAAAAATGCCGTGCGTTTTGCGGAGGCAATCTGAGCAGTTTGGTTCTGTGTAAAATTGAATTACTTGCGCGGAGGAGGGTTAAAAATTCGGACTATTGTTTGGAAGATATTCGTAAAAGCAATGACAATATAATTTAGTTGTTTTCTGAAACACAATGTTACCGGATAATCCCTTGACAGGATCCCCCCTTTTTAATTCTTTCTTTACTCACTTTACCTATAATAGTAAAGAAAAAAAAAAGAACGAGAAGTTTCTTTCGGATTTCTAATTACTTTTGCCCACCGAACCAAAATCAAAGAGCAGGGCAATTAAGAGCTTTCAAGCAGTTCCTGGGTTCAATCCCCGCACCTGCTGGTTTCGATGTGAACGGGCATATCGTACTGTCGTGTACGTGATCGTCAAGGCTCCAAGTTAGTATGCATATCGTACTGCACTCGCCAGAGTTCTCTTCTCCGTCATTGAACCAGTGCTCGGAATCTCAAACTTAAACAGACTCGTCGCTTTTTAAACGTTCACAAGGCCCTAATTCGCTTCGGCCTCGGGGTAAAGTCGCACTTTGCACACATCACCAATGGGGTGCGGCTCGAAACAAACTACAGCCACGATCGTGTATTTGACAGCTTTTAGAAGAACCTTTCTACAAGCGCCGATCCTCGGTAGGAGGCATGAATCTCCACTAGTCTTCGGTAAGCGTACGCCAACGTCGAATTGAAGGAAAAGAAAAGAGACTCCAATTCCTCTCAGACCCGATAGCGCAGCGACTGATCGTAATGGCCGTCCGCCCACGTTCGTTACTAGCGCGGTGGGCGTTCCTTGACCCCCTAGAGGCCTTGGCGCGTTATGCAAAGCGCGAACGTACAGCAAAGGGGACGCCGGGCTGGGTGCGTGCTATGTAAAACTTGGTACAAAGTCGTTTTTCTTTTTTCTTTTGTTCGTTATGTTCAGTTTATTTCGAGCCTAGTTTACGACGAGGCAGCATTTGCAACAAACACTGTTCATTTATTTCTTCTATATATTTTCACCGCAACGGCTCCCGGAAGAGGAGATGTTACGTGAGTGGGTGGGGTACGAAGTCCGACAATTGTAGACAAAATCAACAAACAAATTACAACAATGACAACGAATTACAGCGAGTCACCTCGCCTGCATCTTTGATTTATCCCCGACGTTAGTGTTTATGTATTCGCCTGAATCGACAACACAGGGATACAGCACTGGCGAATTTGTGTGAATAGCGGCGAATAAAACGCACGTCCATACCGTGCAGATAGAAAGGACGAAATAAAGCCGTCTGATTAGATTCAAGCTTTGTATTTCTTTTACGTCAGCCTGTTGAGCTGCAGAAGGTCGCGCAAGCACATTCGCGCCACCCTCTGTCTTTTGCATTCGAAAATATGCAGATTAATGAACCGTACTTGATCGAATGGAACAAAGCTTGCGATGCCGCCGAAAGACAAAATCTTCGGCGGCGCCGGGATTCGAAATGTGGCTTCAAATCCCGGCAGCCGCTAAAGATTTCGTCTTTTGGCGGCCTCGTAGCCTTTGTTTCATTTCGGCGGCTTCAACCTTTGCTTGTAAAGCACAAAAGAAACAAAAACAAAAAAAAAAAAAAAAAAAAAACGAGGCAATATTAGCTGAGAGCCGACCATCTCCCTTACAAAGCCGGGCCATATAACGGTGCAAAGCGTGACAGGTAAATCGTATTTCTTTTGTTCTTTGTACTCCACTAAGGTTTTATTTTCCCTTTTCTTTTCTCGAGGTTACAGCTAAACCTGGTAGACGGGAGCGAATCTATTTTTCCAACTCAACGTATTCGCAGTCACGGTCTGCAATAAGAACTGCGCTCGCCACAATTCTAGTCCGCCCATTGTTTCACACACGCATCAAATGTTCAATGGAGCGCGCGCAAATGGCATAGGGAGATCGAACACTCGTGACTCACGAAATAAACGAATAACATAAAGCGAGAGAAACCTTCGAATTTCTTTGGCGCAGAACTACTCACAATTAGAAAGTAAAAAAGCGAGATGCTCTTGTCGAGAAACACACCAACCGAGTTCTGGGAGAATGCACGTTCCTAAAACAAAGTAGCGAAGTACCGTTAATCGCTCAAATAGTGAAGTACGCACGTTGCTTGTTAGTCGGAAACAAACGCGTTAATTTAAAATTTTCGTGCTCGAGTAATCGGTGACCGACGTCAAGCAAAGGAAATGCAGACGCGAAACTGAACAGAGCTGAACGTGAGCGCGTCGGTTTTCAATAACTTGTTAGAAATAATGAACAAAAAGGACGGACAAGGACACTAAAAGTAACCTTGTTTGTGATACTAAATGTGATACAAAAAGTAACTAATTTCTGAAAGGTCAAACGAACAAACCTCTTTGACTTCGCATGTTCCGAGGCTTGCGAAGGTAAATTAATTAAGAACGTTCGGATGGGATTGGTTTGTTCGGCAACGAGCGCAGCCAGATTACTCCCGAACTTCGTGGAGTACGCCCCTCCCCTTTTCTCGGTTTGGCGCTTCTGGATCGTAATTGAAATACAGCACACGAATTGGGACGGTATCAGGCAAGCTGGTGCTGCCCATCTTCCCTATAATATGTTAACTCAATATCGGTTTACTCGTTATTTAGTGAACATGTAACTAAAATAAAGAACTCATACCTCTCGTAAGAAAGAAAAAAAAGTAACGAAATCGGCACTTCGTTGCCGACAGTGATGGAAGCAGTCTTTGACCTTTTGTAGCAGGTTGTGTAGCAGGTAAAACATTAATTTGGAGCACTCGGGTCACTCGCATCACTCGAAAATGAAAAGGTGATTGCATCGCGAAATGAGTTCACCTTCGATATTACTTAGGGTTCCTCTTTCATCCTGGAGCCTATTACTTCTTACATTTTGTAATAAGAATAGATAGGCCGCCAAGGAAACAAAGAGCGTTCCTCTTAGAAATAAGGCTCTAGCCTGAGAAAGTTCCATTTAAAATGTGTATAAATACATAATGAAAAATGAAGCATAGCGCATCACTTCAGTTGGGATGAAGCTTTTTTCTCCTCGCACTTTTACAGTTGGTAGTTTACTTCGCTTGTATATATAAGTTCTGTATAATGCCTGCAAAAACCAGCTCGTCTATCAACAAAAATTTGCCCTCCAGGTCTTATGAACCTACCAAATTCAAGACTAATATCATAAACTGCCAAAACAACCATCCCCAAATATTATGAAAAACTACACGCATACAAGTGGCACTGCTCCCTATCGGCGTTGGAACCAGAGTGAAGTTAAAGTTTGCTGGTCTTTCGATCGACAGCTGCACAGGAACAAGCTTAACCACAATTTATTCAAATATATATACCCGAATTTCTTTTCTCGGCGCTGATTTTTAAGATTGGATATCAACTTAATCCTCCCCCCCCCCTAAAAAAAAAAAAAAGAACCCGGAATAGTATTGAGCATAATTACTGAGCGAATCACGCTAATCCAGGCTCTCACCCATGTTGGCCGCTGCTCCTAGCACTCCGGTGCAAAGCGGTGAAGCTCGACATGCGCGCGCTGGTGAGAGGAGGCACGGAGGCATGCGGCAGACACGATAATTAAGCGATCTCATCATCAGTACAATAACCTGGTTCTGCCTTATCACACTAGCCACCTTCATGCAATTTGCCAATGTTTTCTCGCAACTTCTAGCTCCTCACATCGCCGACGTTGTCTGAAAATTTAGGCGATGTCGGCGACCAATCCGCCGGTGCGGTTGACGAGCGATCCCGACACTTCGTTTCACCTTAATTTAAAGTGCAGCCGCTGTTACGAGCCAATGGGACAAACCAGCGTCAAAGCGCGGCATCATAGCATTCGTCCATCCTCCTTTGCGTAGTCTTTCATCGACTAAACGAATCAAATACAGCGACTGTCTCGTGATTTGTGCTGCTAGTATCTGCTTGTGGTTGTATATGTTCGAGCCTTCGACTGTACTCTGACACAAGATAAAACAAACTATCCGGTGAGACGCTCTGAAATACATATTTGTGGAATTTTCCTTTCCTCCTATTTGCCTAAATGTTAGAATCAACCAATAACAGTTTTTTTTTTCGCTTTGTTTATTTTGGTGCAGCTGTGGAGTAATTTTAGCAAAAAATGGTACGTTGGTGCAAGATGTAGCAGACTTTCGTTCATGGCGTAAATAACGCAGCGCTTCCACCACAGTACCGAAGACAAGAGTCAAACTGCACGAGACACGTGTCTTGTTACTTAGGGAGGCGCAGTTGTCTCGCATGAAGCTCCAGGGAGCGGGCGGAGAAGTCCACAGAAGGATAGCCCCCAATCTCAATACGCGCGCGTTCAGACACATCGGACCATGGGAAGTGCAGCTTGCGGATCCCCAGCGGTTCGGTCGGCCGAGAAACCAGACTCCCACAGAAAAGACGGACCACAATCTGCGGGCGCATTCACCGAGCAAAGATGGCTCGAGGGAGGCCTCGAGAAACGCCACGAGAAGCAGCCAGCCCCAGACGTCGCCAGTTAACGACGTTTGCAGCAAAGCACCGAAAAGGGAAACCGAATATGCCAGCTAAGAACAGCCCATTTAGGATTGTTTTAGATATGAGTGTCTTCATTTCTTTCCTTTGAGAGAGACGCCGTTCGTTAGCAGACAGAAGGCGAAGAGAAGGGGCGATAAAGAAGTTCACGGTCCAAATGATGACTCCTAACTTTTTTTAATTTTTTTATACTTTGGTTTTGTACCCAAGCTCGGCTCTTACGGTGAGTACGAAAAAAAAAAAAAAGCAACACGCCAACTAACAAGGAAAGCAAACCGAACGACTGTTTATTTTAGAGGGTCTGCGAGGTCGCGCGCGGGCATGAGCAAATAAACATTACGAAGCGAAAGTAGTTACTTTTGGTACCGACTTCGGAATCGCGTCAGAGGAAAGCCATTCGCAGAAACGACCTACCACGTCCGTTTTCGCTCTCTTTTTAATTTTGTGCGAGTCTACGTTGGTCCACGCCAGCCGACGTTTCTGACAGGACTCGGTGACGCTGGCTTCGTTCTACGAAAACGGTGTTTCTGCTTACTTGCTCTGCTCACATATAGCATGTTTGTTGACAATGAGCTGGCCTGGGGTCCTGCTTCGGTCACGACTCTTATTTCGCATAATATAATGATAAAAATAACGATAACAATCGCTGCGGCGTATAGTTGCGAATTGACGAGTTTCGAATCGACCAACGCGGAAAAAACGGCGTCCCAAATTACACGCCAAGGAACGCCAGCAGGCCGCAGCTTGCTCAGCTGTCAAGGTCAGTGTCAGTTTACGCGAGAAAAAAAAAAAAAAAAGAAAAGGAAAATATGTGTTTTTTCTTTTTTTGTGTGACGTCAGTAATCCAGTCGTTAGACGTCAACGCCGCCAGTTGACACACCTAGGCATACCAGGAGTCAGTTCTTTCTACCTATGCAGTGAGCTTTATGAAGTGAGCATAAGACTCACGGTGGTCAAATCGCGGCTCTTTGCGGGCCCAAATGCAGCTCGCGGCTCGCTAGTGAGCGCCCCCCCCCCCCCCTTTCACCCTCAGCTAGATCGGGAGAGGTATGAACAACAAAATAGCGTGCGTTTCGCCGGCCTTCTGTCACCATGCGCACATCTGACCGCTGACACTCAAATTCGTCTCCTGCCCATGATAGTGATTATACTGCTAGGCTCACCTATGGGACGATAGACTACGCGCTACTCTACCATCACTGAAAATAATTTTCGAAGAATCCACCGAAGACGGTAGGCTCCCGCTATAAATGAATTTTCTATCAGCTATTATCCCCCCTCCCCCCCTAACTAACGAAGACCGTTCGGCCCTTGGCTGTAACTCCCACGTTAGTATTTCCTCTTTCGCAAGTCTTCTCTCATAAATAAATAACTAAAAAATCTATACCGTTCCTAACGTGTCAATGAACCCGACGCGAACGACATGCCATGTCGGAGCAGCTTAGGACGTACACCACAAAGCGATCCGTACACGCGGATCTATGACATCGTCCGATTATCATGTCGGCCGCCCGCCCCCCCCCCCCCCCCCCCCCGCCCCCCCTTTCCTTTCTCTCCAAACTGTCTCACGCAAACGCCAAAGCACAGTAAAGCAGCACCAGCCACTTTTTTTTTTTTTTTATATACTCCGAGCACGACAAAGGAGAGCAGTTTTGTGTCTGCACATAGACGCACGCAGATACACTCGGAGAAGTGGACACCCGAGACACACTTAGGACGCCCCGAGAGAGAAGACGAGCCCCATATCACGCGACCCGCCGCGTCAGCTCGTTAGCGTTCGCGCGCCGAACCACGCCCACCTTCTCAATGTTCCGCAGGAGCCTGTTGAGATCGACGGCGAAACGGGCCATGCTCCTGCGCCAGGCGTCCGCCTGCCGTGACAGCGACACCTGCGCACCGGGGCACTCCTCGCCGGACGCCGCGTCCCCTCGGCCGGGCCACGACGACGGCCGAGACGCCCGCAGCGCGTGGACGGCGACGGCACGCGCGGATCCAGCATTGCCGTCGACGGAGAAGCCGTTCGCGGTCGGCAGGCCGCGGCTCTTGACGGCAGTGCACGCCACGAGGCACATGGAGGCAGCAGCAGGCCCGCACCCGGCACTCGAGACGCATGCATTGGCTGGCGGTCGGCCACTATCTGCCGAAAGGGGGTTTCCCCTCTCCCTCCCACCCTCCTTCGCCCCTCAAATTGCGTGCCCGAGTTTCCTGGCGGCTGCACACCGTCTTCCTCTTTTGTGTATGCGTACTACGACACGCATTTTTGCCTTCTCCCCTCTACCTCCACCGGCGATGTTTGTTGCGTCACTCAAACGTCCTTCTTTATGAGTTCCTGCGTTCCCGTCTCTTTCTCTCTCGCCACTCTGCTTTTTGTGCCTCGGTCGGTCCTCCTGCCACGTCGGAAACTCATTCGACAATTACGAAGAAATAAACATAAAAGAAAGCTCTATATGGAATGCGCACGAGGATCAAAGAAAAAAATCGAAACAAATTGGGGACTGTGAATGTTCATAGAACGAGAGATCGATCTGACCTTGAGATATGACAACAAAAGGTTCAACGATGCGCAGGAATAATATAGTCATCGCAGTACGACTGCCAACCCGAGGTCTAGGACGTGCAATCACGCGCTAGTGATTACCCGACCGCGCCGCCGGTACGATGAACGATGTCGAAACGGGAGGCTAATGCGGATTGGGCAACACGTCTTTGTCGTCGGAGCTCACGGCTGTCTTTTTGTTTCATGAACCCACCAAACTAGCAAGAATGCTTCGCCGGAAACCGTCTAAACAGACCGGAGAGAAAGAAAGAGAGAGACAGCCTTTGTGCAAGAGATAGAATCATGTAATGGACATGAAGCAGGAGAGGTGCAGTGAAAGACACCGCTTCTTTTGCTATCCTCGGCCTAAGCCAATCACGCACAAAAAAAAGTGAGGATCTATTCACTGCGCGCGATTGGTTTATCCGGTTACAGCGAACGGACAAAAACGACGAGCGCCTTGACGAAGCAACTTTGGCGATGCTTGGTTAGCTTCACGCAATCACAGCGTCGGCCGCAGTCTGAAACGGCCTTCCTCTTTTATCCGCGCCATTCCTCCTCATCCTTCTCTTTCTTTCTTTTCTACGAATCGCGGCGTCAACTATTGCATCGGGTGAGCAACGACACAAAGCGGACTGCAGCTCGACGAACGCCGGCTGGTAGGCCGGTGTGCGTCGTTCGTTCGTTCGTTCGCCACACGTGCGAACCGAAAAGGAATGCGAGTCACACACGGCCACATATTGGCGCCAGATCCGGGAGACGGACAACTTGCGGCGGGGCTGGCGAAAAAAACAAAAAAAACACCGGCAGCCGACACGTGTTTCCCCGAGTCTGACTAAGCGTCCACGGCGTCACGCAGGCGTAGACACGTAACGGCGCAACCACGCACGCCGACCGGGTCACGCGTGAAGAGCGCAGCCGAATGTCGCACGCTCTAGATTCTCGAAACTGACCTCCTCCATCATCTCCCAGTTCTCCTTTTGCCCGAGACGCGCGCTTCAAAGCGTGCCTCGAAACCACCGTCTAGGTGGCGCTAGCCACCACCCGATTGTATAGCGGTTTGACTCCATGCATCCGTCCATTCGTTCATCCGAAGTGACAGCGCGAGCCCCCGATAACGGTATTCATCTGTGAATGTAGTCTTTTTCAAAAGTTTAAAAAGTGAAGAAACTAAACACTACACCATAGGTTGAAAACTGCCTCCGTTTCTCCTTACTATGAACTGCAACAGACGCTACGAGCCACGTGAGCGTGACGTGACCTTCAGGAGGGGCACAGCGACGCGCGGACCTCGTAGTCACGTGATAAGTTGCCAGCGCTGGATTGGCTGGGATAGAGTAACTGAACAGGCTCTGTCACGCTAGGCTGGGCTCCGGTATGGCTCACAGCGACCGCTGTTGCTTATCGTAGGCGTCGAACACGGAACAAAAAACAGCGCCTGTCACATCGCGTGCGTACTTTTGCTTCCGGTGTTTTGCTGTCGTTTTGTTTATGAACGTAACTGTCGTAAATATGTGAACAAGCCTTTAAACTTGCCGAAATAATTCGAAAAAGAAAATAAGTTCTTGCGTATGATGTGTATATATTTCCCTAGCGAAAATCTTTTTGAAAACAAACCACAGCGACGCCACTTTTTTATACAGGTTTAAAGAAAAGGGGATGAGAGACGCGTTCCGTTATCACCATGTAGTTCGGCGGACATTAGGTGAGGGGATAACCTTCATGGTGAGTAAGTTAATTAACTGAAATTCGGTAATTAACTTTCTATGATAGGCTTTAGGGGTCATGTTGCAATTGCAGTATTGAGGGCAATTACTTTAGAGACCAGACCAATTAAAATAATTAGAAAAAAAAAGAAAAGAATGTAATGGTCTTTTAGATACATTTCCGCGATTTTTAGCCCGATTTATACAATGAGCGCAAAAAAGCCCTGCCCACAATGACGCTTAGAAGCGTGACGTGGTCATTTCAATCATCTCAGAATCTCGGCGGCGTGTGCTTGGTGGGTACGCAGACGACACAAGTGACGATGTGACTAACCGTCTAGTCACTTTTCTAAGCTTCACATGTGGGCAGGAATTGCGGCGCGCTTTTGGAGTGCAAAACTCTTAAGTAGTGCTAAAAACGTGAAAATTTAAAATTAAACATCTAAAAAATACCAAAAATTTTCGCTAATTATTTTAATTGACGTGGCCTCTAATTGTAATTGCCGTCAATACTGCAATTGAAATATGAGGCATAAAAGCAATAATTAAAAAGTTATTAACTAAATTTTGGTTAATTAGTCTACTTACAATGACGGATTTCCCCTCATCTAGTGTCCGCCGAGCCGGATAAAGACATGGTGAGAACGGCACTCTTAATCTTTCACCCCCTCTTGAAAAAAAAAATGCTAAAATAAAAATCAGGGTTCAGTACATAATATATACAGAAACCGCGCGTGGCCCTCTTTTATTACTAATCTACATTGACGATCTTCCATAGTCAATAAAATCATGCGTGCGTCTCTTTCCCGATGATCCTGTATTATTTTGAAAGGTGAACAATTCTGACGATAACTTAACAATGTAGACCAAGTAATTCATTGGGGCAACAAATGGCAAGTGACCCTTAACATTTCACAGTGTAAAATTGTTTCACCCGTAAACGCACGAACTCGGAATTTGCTTATTCACTCAAGAGTGCACCCATCATCGCTGTTTCCGCTTATCAGTTACTCGGAGTCAAACTAACCTAAAACCTTCCTTGGGTCTCCCACATTAAGACCATAACTGTTAAAGCATCCCGTACCCTCGGTTACTTGAAGCGTAATCTGCACCCTTCGCCTCGGCGAACTATGATAAGAAACATTTGTCCGCCCGAACTTAAAATACGCCCCTCCCGCATATCTGGTCTCCTCACCAAACCTACTTGATAAACCAAATTGAATCTACTATTCAAAGTCAAGCTGCCCGTTATATTCCGTCATCATATTTACGTTTCGACGGCATAACAGTAACAAAACAAAATGATTCAATTTCTTTGCTAGAAACGTGGCGTACGATTTCGCTCATACGCTGAATTAACAGATTATGTAACAACACCATCTCGCACGCTCCAAACGTATTTCCAGGTCAAGATTAGCATTCAGTAACATTTCCTTGCCACGCGCCGTCAAACTCTAGAACGATCTTCCCGATGCCGCTGTTTCAATTTCAGATTCAGAACATTTCCGCCAAGAATTAGAACCCATTTTTATTACATAATTAACAACCATGTGTTTTAGCAAACAAAATGTTTTAGTTTGTGATATAAAATATCTGAGAGTCCCATTTATTTAATGCGTATGTGCTCGTATTATATTTACTTGCGGTAAAAGTCCGAATTCTATTAATATGCATCACTTTTTTGCCAATACGTTCTGGAGTATGTGCTCTTCAATTTGTTGTTGATGTGTACAAGTTTAATTTTAAATTTACTTTGTTTTTTACTTAATTTCATAACCAACCTTGTTCTATCTTTTAATCAAGCTTCGAGGTATTTAAAATAAATAAAAATAAATAAATATACGGGTAGCTTTAGAGAATCGATACCATCCCTCTCGCGTCTGACTTAAGCCTACGCGCACCATCGCTGCTACAAAAGCGAGCGAAAGTTGTCGCGGCGTGCCATCCTCGCTGTCAAGAGCGTCCTCAAGTTTCTCCAGCTACGGAAGCTTCCCCATCTCACAAGCCAGCAACAATCCGGAAGTCCGAAACTCCCAAATGCGGAAGTGAAGCCGACGGCGGAAGTTGCTTCTCCGAGCAGACGATACAGATTGCAGGAGCGACAGGCTGCCTTGCCCGGGCCCGCACTCTGGGTTGCGCCATTGGCAGAGAGGAGCTCCTCAGTGTTTACCTTGGCTGCACCGCAAAGCTTCAGATATGAGCCAGGAGTGGTACCGACAGGAAATGCTAAACTCCTCGGTGCTTAGAGAGCTGCTTCAATGGTTACTTTACTTGTCTGCGACTATCAAAGAGAGAAAATAGTTGTCTTATTTGGAGAAATTGGCGGATGCTATATGCTTCTTGGAGTTTAGAGGTCGAGAGAGAAAGAGGACACGCCAAAAGGGGTGTGGACCTGCTTTACCGTGGCCATAGGAACTTTGTTAACTGAATTAATTTTTAAGTGTAAGCCTTAGTGGAAGTTACCGCGGCTGGTAACGAAAAGGCTACTTTGAAGAGTACCAGTCATAGAGCGATTGGACACGAGCTTAGTATTTGAACACTCGAGCTCAAGATCGGAACCATTGAACGCTACTCTGCATGCCACGTCGTGTCAGAGGTGCGAGACTTCCGTCTTAGATAGCGCTACCCGCAATAAAACCAACGCACAGCCTCTATATATCAATGCTGCCCCGCGTCCGGTCACAACTCCGCGTAGCCCAAAGCGAGCAACTGGGCACCTATTACCGTCCTTCCGAGTGCTTCCGTCGACACGACTGCTCATCAATAAATCAGGAGCGCGGTAGTTTAGCAGCGTGTTCACGTTAATACGTGTTTCCGTTCTCGCCACGTAAAAAAACAAAAAAAAAAAACAAAAAGCGAAACCCTAAATGAGCAGCTTCGCTCAGGCAGAGTGGAAGTGGATGTCTTTTTGTTTGCAACCAGAAACGCAGAAAAGAATGAGGTTAGAGGGGAGCCCCCAAAGGAGTCACCAACTTTCTCGATAACGACGTCGGAAGGGTGCACAATTCGTTCCTTTACGCGGCTGGCACAAATACAGGAGGCGCTGCGTGGCTCGGGGAAAATTTCGGACCACTGGGTCGGCAGACCTAAGAGAAACAGCGGAAGGGCCGATGAGCTGGGAGGGCAATCTGAGCGGCGAATGCGGTGCCGGAAGCCACACCACCGTCGTGCGACGTGGACGGCGTGCACGCAGATATTCACCCCGCTAGAAGGCGATTCACACACTTGCGTTGAGTCCGACGGAGCGCCACTGCAATGGCTCGCGACGTACGGGTTTCTATGGCAACTGCTGCGTCGGCTCATACAAAAAGAAGTAAAAACCGACTTTGTTGGAGCCGAAGCAGCTGTTGCCATAGCAACGGCTGCGTCGGACTCACGCAAGTGTGTGAGCCAACCTTAAGAGTCCTGCAAACTACAATCCCTGAAAGGATGAGAACGGCGGGATGTCCTTCAGCTGCACCGCCCCATCCAGCGCGAGCTTCCTAGCTTCGATAACGCATTCTGGTGAGCCTCCACCTTGAGCCAAAGCACCACAAAAGGCGACGAACGCGTGCTGGAGTCCGCGCGTCCCAAAAAAAGACGCCCTGCCATTCTCACCCCCTCAGTGACTATGGCTTTCGATAACTCGTTCCTACTCTACCCCCCTAACCGCTTTCAAAAGTTTTTTTTTCTCTCTTATATTTCATATCTTATCATATTTCATTTAACTTTCTCTCCACTCCGCCGAAGAGACCTATAGTTCGGCCCATTCTGACAGAAGAACCTCTCCGTTTACGCCCTACAGAAATTCTAAACCAACAAACCGTCCTTTGTTCACCGCATACATAAACTATACTCCTTGCCGAAAACGCCGGTTCTGTCAGAACGAAGCTCTAGGAAATGAAACGCCAAAGTTTCGTAGCCAACCATGACTTAAATACGGTAGCAAAATAAACTGCCATTTGTACTGCGATTGACACCTTTCAAAACCTCATCGAGCAACATTGATGGTCGCCATTTCTTGGGCATGAAGCGCGTGATTGGATCCGAGTCCTCGCCAAACGACAACGCAGCCCTCATGTCCAACACACGCTCAGAGTGCGGGATCAAGCAATGGCGGACAGGCGACGGCGATAAACAGCCAGGCTCCGGAAGCAGCAGAAAGGACGTGTTCATTTTCCGCCGTCTCTCTCAGATGGCGCCACTGTCAGTAAAAAAAGCAGACGTGAGTACAGAAGCAGACGACGTCTGTCTGTTTTTATCTTTACGTCTGCTCGCTCGTAAACACGTATTATTGACAGTAATGCGCTTAGTAAAGAAAGAAGAACAAACTTGTTTCGTTCCTGAGACATCAACAGGAGTAGATTATTCAGTCGGGCGATACTTTCGAGCAAGCCCCTCTAATCTCACACCGGTTATAGTACGTAAACACTTCCAAGGAGACCCGACAACGCGATCAAAAACGGCACGAGGATGTCGACGGCATCACGCGGTGCGAGAGGGCTCATTTCGCGAAAGGCTAATCCCAAGGGTCACAAGCCGCGTGATTAAAGAAAAAACACGCACCACCAGTTGCGAATTCTCTTCTATTTGCTGGGGCTTACGCACCAGTGTGCCCGGCATTGGAAGCAAATCATGAGAGGACGGTCTCTCAAAAGAACTCATCTTTGCTTTAAAAGAAAGATGATAAAAGTTTAAAAAAAAAGAAGCTATAAAGCTAAAAAAAATTTTCTCCTCGACGGTCACGCTCTCTGAACACACGGCGTGGAATACGTTTCTCATCAAGGGTTTCCTCGGCAGAGTGAACACCAGCGGGGATTTCTTGTTTTAACCGTGTGCGGTCACATTTTTTTTCTTCACTCACTTATACAATAACTATCTTAAATAAAATATATATTGCCCTTAAAAAACTAAAACAACTACTAAAAAAAGCCGCACGATGAAGATTTTTTCTCCCTCTCTGCTCCTCCTCCTCCTCTCCTCTCTCTCTCTCTCTCTCTCTCTCTCCCCCCCCCCCCCCCCCCCCCCCCCCCTCTGTTCGATATCTCGCTAATTGCAGGTGAATAAGAGGGCGTTTCTTTCTACACTTTAACAGCGCTGAAACAAAACAACAAAAACTAAAATGAAAGGAAAGGCGAGGCAATCAAGTGACCGCAGATAAAGCCCTGCCCGCCACGGTTTGGTGTAACTACTTCCTTTAAACCTAGCGGGTCTGAATGAGAGAAAACAAAATCTTAATGAACGGTCTCATTGCAAAATAGGTGCAAAATAGCGCGATATATTTTCCGAAGTCTTATCCAAAATCGCAACCACGGCTTTCCGTCCTGCAGAAAGTTTTTAAGCAGTCCCAGACAGAGCAACGCCAGGGTGTCTAACATATTCTTTCAAATTCCCTGACTTTTCCAGGCTTTCCGAATAGACCACCCTGTCATACTTTCGTCGGTCAATTCCCTCGATTTAGTGAACCTTTTGACGACTTCCCCGGCACTTTCCTGACTATTCCAGATGCTTGAAATCTTCTGATTTTGAGGTTTTCCAGGTCGGTAGACCCCCTAAATACAATATACTGCCTAAGCCTCCTCGCACCGTATTTAAAGCTCAAAAAGGCGCATGCGTGTGATCCACGTCAGTTCATGAATATATATATATGGGTGATTTCATCTCAAATCGTGCAGGCAAAAAGGGTCGAATTTTTAATTTCGCCGAAAAAAATATATGTTATGGCGTCGTCTCTAAAAACGCAGTAGCCACAAACCGCAAGTTCGTCGGATTTTTTGTTCTCGACTTAAAGTTTAAAAGAGGCCGCGGCGTCGTAAATTTTAAAAGAGGCCGCACATCCGTCGTGGGTCGGATGTTTCGCTCGATCTCCCGCCGTGGATTTTCAGTCCACATTATATTAACCTTTTTCAAGCACTCTGTGAGCACAGGTAAAGGGCTCTAAAACCATAAAATAATTTTAGGCGTTTTGCTTTTTTTTTTCTTTAAAAATGTCAAAAACGCCCCCTCGGTTAATTGTTGACGAACTTTGACAATTAAATACTGGCAATCTACTTGGGTTACATCAATATTTTTTATGTATATGGAGAGCCAAAACCACAATCTCTATATATAATATAAAATGACTCAGCTGTATAAAGTATCCTTTGCGGTACGTTTACGTGAATGTTATGCTAAAACCAAAAAGCACCAATTTTTAAATCGATTTTCTCAGAAACCCCATTTTTATTTTTTTTATTTTTTTGTTAAAATGTAGATATGATAGTTGTCTACGCGAAAAGTAAGTCGAGAAAGTGTGTATTTTGTTTGTATGTTTATATTTAAGCATCAATAGCGTAGCAAAACGTGTTTTTACGGCTCGGACCGGACTTGCGAATTGCGCGTCTTCACAAACTTGGAAATATTTTTGCATTTTTTCAACGTTCCCCCATAAAAATGAAATACAGTAGTTCCACCCTGTTATATTTATTGATAATTTAAATGTTATTACAGACGGCAAGCTACATTGGAGGAGTTCAGAAGAGAAAGCAACACTTCTTAACAGACCAGCAGGCGTCGTAAATTTTTGATGTGTAGAAATCGGCAGCCGTCGTATTGATTCGGGGCCCTCATTGGCCTATACGAAGGTCCCGCCCTTTCGAAACCAGCAGATGACCACGACCGTTCGCGCTCGTTGTGTTAGATAGGATGGCCCGTGACAGTAAAGCGAGCAGCGCACCCTGTGTCACGAGGAGTGAAATGGTACGAATGTGTCGTTGACGCGGCGAACAGTGACGGCCATCCAGGAGGAGTCAGTCAGTCAGAGTATTGCAGAAGGGAAAGCGAAGGAACTGTTGCCTGGGAGGATGAGGACAGCCACGGCCTTACAATATCGACGGTCAACAACAGTTCTGCCGGCCAAAACAACGCTGCGTGCGCGCTAAAACAGGCGGCGCGGGACAACAATCCCGCAGACGCACACACGAAGATGGGCCGGTTTCGTTAGGGATGTGATTTTGAAACCAGCCACCCGTGCACGCGTGCAAACGATACCGCGTTTTCGCCCAAGCTTCGAGCGCCCTATCCTTGAAACAGCCGTGCTCCATCTCTCTCCGCGGGGATCCGATAGTACCGAAGGGTGTTCTCTCTTGGAAACCGCAAAGCCCGGAGACTAGTTTGGTCGAAGTCAGCCTCCTTGCCAACTATAACCATTTGTGAAGAGTGGTCTTCTTCCGAGATGAAAAGTTAGCGCCGGCTGAGGTGTTCTTTTGAAAAAGGGAAGGGAAAAGAGAAAGTTTGCGTAACTGCAGTAACTACCTCAGAAGCTCCTCTCCCGATATGAAGCTCGAGGCATGTTACGTCTCGATTACCTTGTCGCGCATCGCTGCTCGAATCTATTCTTCACTCTGTTCCGCACAGCCACTGTTCCGCACAGCCGTCGTGGCTGTGCGGAACAGAGTGAAGAATAGATTCGAGCATCATCTGGACGCCGTCATCCCGCCAGGCTTCAGTGTCGTGGGATTGGACACGGCGTCGGTCAGTTAAGACTTTTTTTTTTTTTTATTTCGTGTGTGTTTCTTCGCCCCGCTGAAGTTTGTTTCTTAGGTGCGATTCGTGCTGAACGTTTTTTTTTTATGTTTTCTTTTTTGTTAGCATGGTTTACTTGTTGGGTTTATTTCGTCATGGCGTAGCGGCCTGACGGTGCTGTAGAGAGCGTGTTCGCACGCATTTGGTTGTGTCCCGTTTAGGAAATGCCCGGAGGAGTTGGTTTTTGTTCTTGCCGTGTGCGACTGAGTTTTTCCGTCTTGATTAAATTTTTGTTTCTTTTTGTTTTACCTTTACGTGTCGTCGACTTCTTTGCCTGACTCTCCACCAGGCGTGGACCTATCGCCTTGCCACCGCTCGAACCTAAATCGTTTATTTTTTTTAACGCAATTTTCGTTAAGATCGGAATTGGGTAATTTGATTCTCATTTATTTATTTTTATTCCCTGCCCCTCTCCGTGACAATCTCTCCGTGTGTTTCGGACCGTTTCTGTGTCTTCACTTTTGTGTATTACGAAAGTGAAAGGCCATCCCTGGTGATCTGTGCGATGTGCGGTGAACATACCTTAGCGTTTGGTTTCGGAAAGAATTGTATATAATATATCAATGATGTGGTGACTTTCTATAATCTATGTCTTAGTAATATGACAGCTAATAGCTAGTCATGCTAGTTTACAATGAAAGTTTTATAAATCGAAACAATACAACGTCTGGGCCTCCTCGATATTGAAGGTTTACTAGGCTTGCTGATTTGATTAGACATGTTGCTCGTGGTCTACTGCTCTTATAAAAACATAAATAACTATTCAAAACCAAAAATTCCGTTTATAATTGATTTCAAAACGCAGAAAAAGAATTCAAGAAAACGTTTTCACAATTCATAGAAACGCACGGGTCGCTA
Organism: Ixodes persulcatus; assembly: GCA_013358835.2. Lineage (NCBI taxonomy): Eukaryota > Metazoa > Arthropoda > Arachnida > Ixodida > Ixodidae > Ixodes > Ixodes persulcatus. The sequence goes on from JABSTQ010009220.1 coordinate 806,758, forward strand.
TGTCTGACTTAGGTCTTGCAAGACGAAGACGTCTTTTTTTCCGATATTGAGGGTTAAATATAGAACATACAAACAAAATACACACTTTCTCGACTTGCTTTTCGAATAGACAACTATCATATCTACATTTTAGCAAAAAAAAAATTTTTTTTTGAGAAAATTGATTTTAAAGTTGCTGCCTTTTGGTTTTAGAATAACATTAACGTAAACGTACTGCAAATGATATTTTATACAGCTGAGTCCTTTTATATTATATATAAAGAGCGTGTTTTGGGCTCTCCATAGACATAGAAAATATTGATGTAACCCACGTAGATCGCCAGTATTTAATTGTCAAAGTTCGTCAACAATTAACCGAGGGGGCGTTTTTCTCATTTTTACAGAAAAAAAGCAAAACGCCTAAAATTATTTCATGGTATTACAGCCTTTTACCTGTGCTCACAGAGTGCTTGAAAAAAGTTATTATAATGTGGACTGGAAATCCACGGCGGGAGATCGAGCGAAACATCCAACCCACGACGGATGTGAAAAACACTGCTTTCCGCCGCGGCCTCTTTTAAAATTCGTAAGTCGAGAACAAAAAAATCCGACGAACTTGCGGTTTGTGGCTACTGTGTTTTTAGAGACGACGCCATAACATATATTTTTTCAGCGAAATTAAAAATTCGAACCTTTTTGCCTGCACGATTTGAGATGAAATCACCCATATATATATATATATATATATATATATATATATATATATATATATATATATATATATATATATATATATATATATATATCAGTGTTGCGGAGTTGCCACTCCGGAGTTGGAATGATTCCGGAATCATTCCGCATTTTCGCCACCCCGGAATGGAATGGGAATGGATTGGCGGCAGTGTTGGGGGGAATGGAATGGGGATGGAATTGGATGCCTTTTGACCGGAATGAAATGGGAATGGAATGGGCGCGGTTTTTTATTATTTTTTTATTATTTTGTGTATGTGTGTGTGTGGGGGGGGGAGGGGGGTTACGTTACGTTACGTTAATCTAGACCGAGCCAGTCAGCGAGTCAGTTGCTCAGAAATAAGATCAGCATGAAACTGCTAGCCCGCGTGGAGCCCTAACAGACTTATATACGCAAAAAAAAAATGCAATACCAAAAGCAAGCGTCAAAGCAAAGAGCAGAGGGGGGGAGGGGGGTGGCGCCGGAAGCGCAGGCGACGGGCTTCACTGGTGTTACATGAGAGCGAAACAAGAACCCAAGCACCAATTAAAAGAAACGAAGGGAGCGGCGAAGGAAGAAACCGCCATGCACGGATCCTCATCGTCCTTCCTGACTTACCTTTTTTTTTGTGACGGCATTGGGATTGCACGCGCGCGCACAGAATGAGATTTGGGAGCGGGAGGCGACTCATAACTCGCAGAGCTCTGATAACTCGTTGACTCGCACGCCGCCGAAAGATTATCAGTTATTGTTTTCTTATAGTTCAAGGAGCGTTGTTTAGCAGGTGGCCAACCCTGCTGCCTTCCACGTTCATCTGCGCGCACTTCTTGGAAGTGCGAAATCTGGGTTTGCTTCGGCATTAAAACAAAGCGAGATTCACTTCTTTCTTCTCCTTTTGCGCTTTGCTCCGCCGCTTGTTTTTTTTTATACTGCATTTTTACGTGTAAGTCCGCCTTCTACTTGGTCTTTGTTCCGATCCTTGTTTTCTGTGTTATATGTTAAACTGGGTTAGGGTCACAAGCAAGCTAGCGGATGCCCGCTCATTTCCTTTAACTTTAGTGTCTGCATACCTTGTTTTACCTTACGATGGACCGCTGCGGACCCTACGAATCACCCCAAGCAATCTAGCACTATGAGCTTAGTAAAATCAGTGTTTTTTGTGGCATTTAGCATTGTTTTCACTTGTCTATGCGTTTGATAATGCAGCTTTATGCTGCCTATGTCGGCAACATTCACAATGTAGCTGTCAAGTGCCACTTTTTACGTTTAGGAATTAGAGGAATGGAATGGAACGATTCAGCCATTCCAGGAGTGGGAATGGGCCCAGTGTCCCCATTCCTAGGAGTTGAAAGGAATTGAATTATCGAAAACTCTAATTCCCGGAATGGAATGGGGGTGCCCATTCCGCAACACTGATATATATATATATATATATATATATATATATATATATATATATATATATATATATATACACAAAATTGAGAAGCTCAACGCGTGAAAATTCATGAGATTTCATAGTTTGCAGCACCGCTACTTTAATGCAAAAACACTCACACTATTATAACTTTTGTTCATTATAAAAAATAAATTTACAATAGGGGTAGAAAATATTAAATTATATTCGAAAATAAAAAACAAAACAAAAACAAGACATGTCAAGAGAACGTTTTAGAGGTTTTAGAAATTTATTTTATACAGAACGACTTCTGCGAATACTTAGCAAAATATATAAAAATGTGCATTGTTAAATGAAGCTTGTGACGATATAAATATATATTTTCTACCATTGGTTGTTTTTACGTTATTATAATTCCGAAATTCAGCTGATTTCCCAAAGTGCCGTATTGGCGCGCATTAAAAAAAATACTCATATTTTTATTTCTGTTTTTTATACTATTCTAAATAACTTGTACTAAGTTATGAAGTCAGCATATGGCCATCTATGGCCTAGAAGCAAAAAAAAACGACACCAAACCTTGCCTGAAAATGAGTCCATTTGTCTCCGTTACGGGGGCTTTGCCGCACTACGTCGCCTCCAAGGATGAGGTTTTGGGAAGCGACAGAAGCTCAAAATCTGATTTCTACCATAGGCAGTGGAACACGATGCTCATTTCTCTTTTGTAGCTTAGTTTTAGCTTTCTGTTTCCTTCTTTACAGTTAAGGTGTTTCGGTACCCTCGGAGACACCTCGACGCGTTGGCGGTGTGGGATGCAGAATTTTGCTTTTACATGGGCTGCTGATACATAAGATAATATAAGTTTATTTGATTTCAGAAAAAACTCTCATACAATCTAAGGTATACCATTTTTCTGGCTTTTTGCTTTTTCACATAAAATAACCATGTGCAGTGATGTGATTGCTGCGCCATTTGCGCCAAACTGCGCCAAAGGCGTACCCAAAATGTGAGGGACCTTCGCCAGCATTGTGCCAAAACTTGCTTTCACTTTATTAATACTTAAAATATAATGGCTCAGGCCCCGCTACACGTTCGGATCGTTATGGTAGGCTTGTGAAAATTTTCAGAGCTTTCGAGTTATAGCACAATACTAACGTATTATCCTATATAATCTCTCTGTCAGTGTCAAACACTGACAGCACTCAGAATTTTTGCAATACCTCTTATCCACCTAGTCCAGTCTGGTGTGTAAATTAGCTTTGTTGAGTGCGCTTCTCACCGCGTTCTTAGGAACTGCAGTGAAGCGGCAACCGCAAAGGAAGGCTCTGTAGTGTGTTCCAAATCTTGCCCAAATGGATGCGAGTTACTCCAGCGAGTCGTGTCACGTGATAACAGATAGAACGACGCTGGACGCGGGGGAGGTTTCGAACGCCAAGGTACAAAACGCTTACCCTGGAGTAAGATCGAGTAATCGATCTTACTCGATATATATAAAAGGAACTTCGTGGGTGTTAAAGGGATACTTCAACGAAATTTGAAATATTCCCGTCGTGTTCAAAAATAGGTTGAATATGATCCACAATATCCGTAAATGACAATCGCACGTTTGTATTTTTAGCCTGATGGCTGTATTTTTTGTTATAAACGGCCCACTCTGGCAAGCGCTCGGAAAGGCCCAGCAGAGACCACGTGACATCCAACGCAATCGTGACGTAGGTCGTCTCGGGACGAGCAAAGCTACGGCGAGGCTGACGTCGAGAGGATGGCCTAGTCGTTCCAGCCACCGAAGCGGCTGCTTTTGTACGAATTTTGAGTGACGGGTTAATCTTCTATAATCTTGTAGGGGGACAACAGCGACTTCTGCGACACACAAAAGGCATTCTCGGGAAGAGGGGAGTTCCTCCTTCCCTCTTCTCTCGTCGTGGAGGGAGGCGAGACACTCACCGTCAATAGCTGTCAAGGTTACTAGACGGGCATTACAAGCGAGGCGTTAGCGACATCCACCAGGGGCTCTTTGCTAATCGTTTAATTCGTTTTAAAATTCCTTTTCGAGACTTTTTTAACAAAATATTGGTATGTTCGATGTGATACTGCTCCTTTGAACACATGTAGAACAAAAAATGAGCGCCGAAATTTCGTTGTAGTATCCCTTTAATGTAACAGATCTTAGTTGCAGCAAAAAGCTCTGAATTAAACTGCGGCAATTAGTTATGATAGACTGCAGTATTCTGGTGTTTTCTTTCAAAACTGGATTTAGGAAGGATATATACTCGCAAAAAAAAATTTATATGAACTGCTCTATAGCTTTATTTTTATTGGAACCCCGTTGTTTAGTTATCACCTTTATATATGTTTCATCCGTTCGAGGTTCAGTCAGTAGAATAAATTAAAACTAAATAAATTAGGTGAAGCAGTAGAAGGAAGCTGGGAACACCCTTAAAGGGGCACTGACACACCAAAATCATATTTTTTTTTTATTATCCGAAACGATTGAAAACGATGCCGGGACATTACCCTCAAAATTTGAAACTTTAAAATTCAGTATTTGTGAATTAAAAAAACAATTTCCAAATGCCGAATTTGAAGTTCCCGCGCGATCCGCGCCAGTGCAGTGAGTCAGATTTTGCGGTCTCCTGCGACTCGACTTTCTTTCGGACCTCCGCCATTGTCACGGCGACCCCAACCGAGGAGGAGGTGAGGGATAGAAAGGCGCCGGCGGGAAAAAAACCGGTCTTTCTCCGACTCGCCAACGGGCGCTGCCAAGTTTTCCGAAGGAGGATACAAATCTAGGAAGCAACATCACACCGAACTCTGATTTCTGGTATTTCAAAAAGAGGGGCCGTAGTGCGTTCGCAATTGCGTTAAAAAACATGTTTTACGATTGCCGTTATTAAATGTTATAGAAATGTCACCTACAAAGCTTCTAAATTTCCTGATTTTTGACGTCACCGATCAAAAGAAGCGAGGAGGTGAACGCGGGAAATACAAATGCCAAAACTAAAAAGGCGCGCGCGCGCGCGGGAAACTTTTTTTTCGCGATGCGGTATTTTTGCGTGTCTATGACTACAAGTTGCATCGTTTTAGACAATAAAAAAAAATACGACCTTTGGGTTGTCAGTGCCCCTTTAACGACTTCGGCTGGACTGTTTTGAGAAGGCATACTTCTTGTTCACATGCCGACCGATATCTGTTATTATGAGGTTCTACATACAAAATGTAATTGATTTTCATAATTTAATGGCAAACGTTTTTTTTTATATGAATTAGGAATTTATCTTTTATTACAACCCTTAGAAGTTGAATGAAACAAAAATTCGTGTACTGAAGATTACTCTAACATTATTTTAGTGGAATATACTATTTGCTTAACATTTTATTTTGTACCTAAAATGACCACTCACAGCAGTACATACTGTCCTTGATCGATCGGCATCTTGTTGCCACGCCTAGTGCGTCTATGTGCAACTAAACAGCTAGTTATGTGTTTCAGGAAATCAAACCTGCCGTTGCACAGAAGTGTGAAGGCAAAGCACGCGTGTCTTTTAGTTGGATATATGCCAACACAGGAATCATATCATGTAACATTCAGAGTGGTACGGATAAAAATAAGTACGTGCGTGGGCTCTAAAAGTACGTTTTGCTGCTCCATAACGTACTTTTGGCTGCTTAAAAATGTGCTTTAAAATGACTCGGGTCAATCGCATCACTACATGTGCTTCCATACAATGTGTGCTTTAACATGGCAGCTAAACCCAGAATCTACACCTTCATTGGGTTTTATTTCTGCCGCACTGTAGAACGGGACCCTCTATTAGTATCACTTGTATCAAGTACCACTCGATATTAGTATTTTCTGCACAATAAGTGACTATTGCCTCGTGTACAACTGGTATCCAACTTATTGATTACCGCTACCATTAAATTGATTTGTGTCATTCGACGATTCTTTTTGCAGGCGCTGTAAGTAAGGACTCGCCTTCTGAAGTGCATCATCGACCTGGTTGAGAAGAAGGTAAGCTGTTACCTGTCTGCGACGGATGGGCCAAGAAACGGATGAAACCTCAACTTCCTGGAGACAGCCGCTTTCATCCAGCCTGCTCCACTCCCACCTGGTGATGTACCGACTCCCGAGCAATAGCTCCCCAGCGATTGACAATAATTACCTCACGGTAACAATTTTGCATGTACCCTCTCTATTTCATAGGGTGACAGATAAAGGTGTCACAGCTGTTTTACCAGCTAGGCATACGTTCACGTAGCACAAGCCAGACAGGCCTGTGGCAGGAATATCTCGGGACACCGGTCTCGGCATGCCAGGCTGACGCACCACAGGGTGAAAATGACCGGTCTCAAATGCCAGAATCCCGCCGGTCCCGTCAGCTCATCGGCCTCCCTGGGAACTTGACGGGACATTGGTGTAAACGTGCCAGGACATGGCACTGGCAGCCCAATGTCGAGACCCCGGTGAGTTCGCGGTACTGGCCGTATTCTGGCATTTGGGACCGGCCATTTTCGCCTCGCGGGGTGTTGCCGGTCCCAGCCCCAAAGAGACCATCCCGGCACACCTAGTTCCCCCCCCCCCCCCCCCCCCCCCCAACCAGGTGTGTTGTGCTACTTGGGGACGAGGTTTTTGGAAGCGACAGAGGCTAAAAAGCAGATTTCCAGCATAGGCAGTGGAACACAATGCTCTTCCGTACCTTAGTTTAAGCTATGTGTTTCCTTCTTTATAGCTTAGGTGTTTCGATACCCCTCGGGGTACTCTCGACGCGTTGGCGGTGTGAGATGCAGAGTACACCGTCACAGACGTTTCGTAGCGAAAGCGGCTGAAACGTCACGTCTCCTACCCACCGCTACTGTGTGGACAGGCCCGTCCAGTCTTCCGAGCGCGCCTTGATGCCTGCGAGGCGCGCTTGGCGACGCAGGCATAGAAGGGGGTCGGGGTCACCGACCGAGGGTCACCCGAACGAGCGAGCAGCTTACGCGACGAAGCACACCCGCCCATCAAAGCCACGCCCGGTACCCTCTAAACCGTGAAAGCACCTTTTTAGCTTTTAAATACCTCGGAGAGAGCGACTTCACACACCACGCCGGTGCGTATCGAAATCCACTTCAAACGTCTTCGTAGTCCCATTACGGTGCCTTCGACTGACGTATTCACACCCTGTACGGCCCCGGCATCAAGAGTGGTCCCCACATGGCAACGAATCGCGTCGCAGGAGTCGGCCTGTAAAGCTGTCGGGGTCCTGGCGGTCGGCCGTACAAATGCTCGCGGAAAAGGAGACGCGAGGGTCGCAGTCGCGCCGTCTCATCTCGAGCATGCATGCTTGGGTTTCAGTGGATGGATGGAGAGCAATGTGCAGAGGAACAGGCGTCTGCATCTACCACTGCTGATGCGCCACCACCAGGATCGTGGCAGGAAGCAGCATACACATTTATGACGTCATCAGGCGAAAATCAAGGAATCACTTTTGTGGACGAGGAAAACACACCAGTCGGAGAGACGCGCTCGAGGAAACATAATCCAATTACCACGCACGCAAGAAAATTAATCTACGTTTATTGTTATTGGGTTTGCTTACTACGCGTTCGTATAAGCAACTGTGCGATCCAGAAACTACATTCTGGCTACACAGGGGGAAATGGCAGCCTTGGGCAGCGAGGCTTCAAAGTCGGCCGATGTAGAAACACCTGCAGGAAAGTGGCATGTACACTTCGCGATAAAGTTAGCACGCACATCGGCGCATTTTCTCGGATAGGGTATCGACGTACAGCGAATTTTACTCTCAACGTTAGTGCTCTGCACGATGAGCTAATTCCATCACACTAGCGGGCTTCATATAATAACACATAAATTGTAAAAAAAAAAAAAAAAAAATGTGTAGCAAATTGTTGGGCAATTTTGTTACACGCGAAACGTTCCGGTGTTGCTCCGGAACGTTACCGAGCCCGGCGCCTGTGCTCGCGGCGCTCCTCAGATAACACATTGCCTATAAACTTGACAGCAGTTCCTGAAATAAAAACACTAGCGCTTGTCGGGTTTTCTTTTTCGCTCCTCATCGCCTACCGTTTTTGGTAACGTGAGCCAATCAGCATCGAGTTTCGCGGCTTCACCTTTATCCCGGCTTCACTTTCGGGCTTCGTCGAAATCTGAACACCCGCCTGACTAGACAAAGAATGCTTCACGTTAAAAACAGAGCGATCGTTTGTTCGCTTTGCAGCGTTGCCCCGATTCGGTCCGTATTTGCGACTCGATTTAGCAGCGTCAAGAGAACAAGCAGGAACAGGCAACATATCCACTCAACCACACGTATTGCAAATCAGCATTTTACAGCTTTACATCGTTCATAAATAAAACGACGGAAGCATGCACGTCAAAACGTCTGAAATGGGATCCGTGTAGGAAAGGTGACCAAATCGGACCAGGTGTCGACTAATCGCAACGTCCCGTGCGTTCACGTATCATCATTACTGGAAGGCACCTGACGTGACGTCCCTGATTGGCCGGCGCTTTACCCCCGCTTGATCCAGTAAAACGGGAAAAGCAGTTACCTTCTTAGTAACGCACGTGTATACGTGTCTGTCTTCCCGTCATACTTGGCGTAAAAACAAGCCGCCTGCGAACAAGACAAACACGCGACTCGTCATACGGCGAATGACGGAAGGACGGATACGAACGTCTCGAACGAACGAACTGGCGAAGTGGCTCTCACAAACGTCGGCGGCAATAGACTCACACTCGAAGGGGTTCTTGTAGAGTACAGCATTCGATTTCTGCCACCGCTCGCATTCTCATTGGCTCAAATGGATCACGTAAACATTTCGCCATTTTTCTTACAGACGTCTAGAACCGTTACGGCAGAGGTGTCGAAACAGAAGCAACATTTAATTAAATGCGCAAGAAAGTATGCCGCCATCGGATTTGTTTTCACACGCGTCGACATAAAAAAAAAAAGAAAATCTGGGAATTGGGTTTGGCCCGTTTTAAATGTGCCAGACGTCTTCCGTTACAATCACTGACAATTTGAGGAACACAGGGCGTGGTTTATTATCTTCGCGCTCATCTTGATTCGTATGTCGGCGTTCTTATCTCTACGAATGCCACAATCTCATTAGCTGCGAAGCGATAGCACGATACGCTTGGGGCCTGCCACGCCCTGCGTTTCTCACGGTATATTCGGCTAGTCAATTTCCAGCCTCATGGAGCGCTCTGAATTCGGCTGGTCGAAGTCAGGCGCTTGCAAAGGTATGGATACCTTTCCAGCGCTTACCACCCAGGCGAAAATCGCCGAGTCAGATGCTGTGGACGTATGCGCGGCGTCACGTATTTCGCTCAGAACGCCTTCCACAGTCCAGTAAACAAAGATGGCAGCACACAGAACGCGATTTACGGAAATGTCTACAGACGTCTCCAAAATTCCCCTTCTGCGCGCTGCCATCTTTGTCTGCTGGGCTTTAGGACGGCTGACCTTTCAATCACTTATCACCCGAGCGAAAAAAATGCTGAGTCACTGAGCGGTAGACGCATGCGCAGCGTCTGATCTACCGCACAGCAGAGCAACAGCGCATGCTCAGAAGGCGATCCACAGACCAGCAGACAAAGATGGAGGCGCGCAGAAGGCGATCTTCGCAAAGGTGTATAGCTTTCGTTTCTTGGTGTAAATACAGAATTTTAGTACAGCGTTCCAAAGACTGCGATAACGGTACTCGATAACGATACAATGCATGCGCAAAGGCGCCGGCGGAGTATCAGGTGTCGTTATCGGGTCGGGAACCGTTGTCGGAGTTATCGAAACTATACACAAAACTTTGTAATGTACGAGCCAGAACCTTCTATTCTGGCTACGAGAATCCACTATTTCTTTATAATGCAATTAAATGCAAAGGTGCAAGCGAGCTGGACAAGAATGACGAAAATAATCCCTGGAGAAAGGGAACAAGAGGGAAAAAGGACAACCCTATTGTTCCCTTTCTCCAGGGATTATTTTCGTCATTCTTGTCCAGCTCGCTTGCACCTTTGCATTTAATTGCATTATAATCATAACCTTAAATTGCAAGCTTCACCCTTGTTGGTGTTAGACTGGTGGCAGCTGTTAAAACCCGGTTACTCTACTGACGTCTAACCCCTGGTTAGCTCAGTTGGTAGAGCGCTCCACCTGTAATGGAGAGGTCCTGGGTTCGATACCCGGACCAGGCAGATTTTTTCAGTCACGCACCAGTCACCCAGCTGTGTTTGGAGATTTGTGTTTGTCCTTTGTCCCTCTTGTTCCCTTTCTCCAGGGATTATTTTCGCCACTATTTCTGTTCAAGAAACGATAGATGGCGGCGACCGTACGGTCGCCGCCATTTTCCCGGAAGAAAAACTCTGGATTTCGGTCAGTGTTGCCACATTGGTTTGTTTTGATGGCGGCACGGCTTCAAGTGACTCCAGACGGCGTCACGGCGGTGCTTCAAAAGAGAGCTCGACGCACGACTTCGTTCAGACTGGCGTCGTCCGACAAGCGCTCACGAGTTCGGGAAGCGACAGAAGGCTGTCAGCGGTATACGGACGTGGAATCATAAGACAGCTCGCGAAGGGATCACGTCTTTGTACGCGCCGCACCCGCCGAACGGTTCTTTAAAGTCCGGGAAGAAGTAAACGCACCGCCATCATGAGGTCATTGCACGGGCACAGTGGGGAGAGCTGGCCACGTGGCCAATTAAAAACGCAGCGGCTAGGTGGCGCAATACGCCACCCAATTGCAAGATTACACTGCACACATGCCAAAATGCGAGATCTCGGCGTTCCGTCGCGTTTTATGGAAGAAAGTTGGCGATCGATTGGCGAAATTTCCACCCAGGTAAAGAAGGCGATAACCGTGGGTCACATAGATTTACTTCATTACGTGGTACCAATCCAAATTTATATATTTTTGCTCCTAACAAGGAGCAACCGACTGGTAGCTTTTAAACAAACAAATTTCTTTTTATGGTGTGAGTTGGGCTGTTACAGGTCATGTTCAAATAAAAAACCTCGGCGAGCATTGATACCCTGTCAGTGTCTCTTTAACGATGCGAATTTTTACACGTTTTTGTCATCCGAGAAAAGTGATTAGTGATAGCATTTTCGAACGATTGCAACGTCTATGTGGTCACGAAATCATATATCTACGTTGCTATATCGCTGCTCAAATTGCTGTGTTTCCTATAATTGTAGAAAAAGCGTGTGGCTAGATTTGTACTATCGGTAAAATCGTGCATTAAAGCCGTGACCGTCCAAGACGGCGTACGGAAAATGTTTCTTCCTTTTTCATCTACTCAGCCCCGCGAGCCCAATCATGTAAAAATGAAAATAAATGAAGCTTGAGAGGCTATTTAAAACTTTCCGTCCATTCTCTGTTAGACCAGTGCGTGGCAGTCCGTTCCCTTCTTTACGGAGGCAGCGCGAAAACAGCTGACGGCGGCGAAGAAGCGGCCGCCCCGCTGACGACCAGCCAGAGTTTGCCAGAGTTCCTGCGCTTGTTGAAGTGGTTGCAGGAGTGTACGCGCGGCGCAGAGCGATCGTTCCAATCGTTTCAGTCACAACGGACGCAGTCGTATGTAACTTGCTCGTTGAAGATGTCTGAACAGGCATTCAGACTGAGCGCGGCGCAAGCACGCGGCAACGCCAATGGACGCTTCGCGGCGTCCATCGTCGAGCTTGGGCGTGTTTGAAGCTTGGGGCTCGTCGGGGATCCACTAACGATGACGGCAAGAGCAGGCCTTGCTTTCTAGGTAGTATCAGAGAGACCCGACGCATGCGGAAGGATCTGGTGAGAGGCCACGTCTTTATGGAGCCAACTGTTCGACCCACGCGAAACCTCTCTTCACCTAAGAAGAAAAAGGCTTTCCCTTTCTTTACAGGCAACCACAGGCATCGGGATGCCACGGCGCGCGTCCAACATCGCACCGTGATTAAGTCGCAGAACGGGGCCGACCGAGTGGGCGACCAATCATTGCCCGCGGAACAACGCGTACTCGGAAAACACGCAATTTCCGGATCTCAGTTCGTAATTCCCGCGTCGCGGGGATTAGGGATTATCCCCATTCCCGGTCGAGACCCGGATTAAGCCGTGTACCGAGAGTGGCTTCGCGCGATTAACGAGAGGCAGCTCGCGACACCGAGCGAATGTTAATGCCTGAGCTGCCACCTTCCGACCGTGTTGTTTCAGCAGAGCCTCGGAAACGGGGTCGAGGGCCGTGGCTGTTCGTATCCGCCGGAAGCCGTCACGTCGACGGCAGTGGTTAAGCCCACAGCTATACAGTAGACACCAGAGCCGTAGAAATCATACTTAAAAAGGAACAAAAATTACGCAATACATTTACCTTATTTGCAAATTTATCTAATTACAGTAACAGTTAAAGTTACAGACTCAAGAGTTATAGTCCACAGTTAGAGAGTTAGCTACGGAATACTCAAGCACCAAGGTTGTGCTTCAAATTACCTACAAAATGTATCCTAAAGCTCCAACGCAAAACAAAAAAAGTATTGAGACCTACGCAACTCAATCTTGGTGCGGTGCTCTGTTCACGACACACTGTGGGGCGCCGACAGCGAGCACCAATGTCGTGACTAAATATACGTGAATTAATGTATTTCTAAACATAAGAAGTAACTCTTATTCAACCAAGTTAGGAGTCACCCCAAAGCTGTTACCAGGGTAGAGTTACAGCAACTTAATTTTTCGTTGTAGCTCTATGCGGAACGCAACTTCGTCTGCTTCTTGCGCAGGGGGTTGCGGCGTCGTCAGGACGCCGAGCTCTGATTGGCTCTGATTGGAAGGATAGTGGGTAGACCTCAACGCTAGCTGCCTTGTGGTCTACTCACAATCCTTCCAATCAGAGCCAGCTAGAGTTTGGCGTTCTGATGTCACCGCAACCCGTCCTTAAGAAGCAGACGAACTTGCCCTCCGCATAATGTCCAGTGAATACCCCTGTAGGTATTAACCGGACGCCATTGCCGAGTTCTTCGCTGCTCCGCGAGTGCTGACCGGCGGCCTTTCAGAACACTTTTTGGAACTATCAGGATCGCCGGTTTTTCGGCATGCGATAAGTCGGAGCTCTATCTCAGCCTGCGCCGTCCCACAGCGCGCACCATTACGGCACCCAGCGAATGCCACCTATACTATAAAGTCGTTCGTTCATTTTTTTCCTTCGCATTGCCTCTTCCACACTATCCAGGAAGCCGGTTCGGCGGGGCCAGAGGCGGCTCCGGGCCCACGCCTCGGGGGCGGCGAACTGGGCTAAGCGTGCTCGTGGGCGTAAAGTGGTCCCGAGGGCGCCAGAATGACCTCGTTAATGAACGCGCTCTGCGTGGACGGACCGACCGGCACGGACGGACCAGGCCCCGCGCTTCCTCGGCCCGCTCCCCCGGTCCCTCCCCTACCCCCGAAGTCACGGTTGCGTCGCACGATCACACGTCGGAACAATGCGCCAAAAGCAGGACGTCAACCGAAAAACGTTGATCGTGCGCTGAAAGAACAAGAAAATCAAGAAACGAGATCAAATGGCGAGTGGGCTCGGTGAACCGCAAGCGCCGGTAGCGGCAGGCACAACAAATCAGAATTCACTGAGCGCCGTAACCGTGCGCTCGTCGTTGTTCACAGCGCATGCGCAGAGAGGGCTGTCACTTGTCGTCTGCCAAGAATGGAAATCAATTAAAGGCGTGGAATGCAGGTTCTGGCAGCGCTGTGGAAGATCGCCATCAACACGGGCTCAGCAATGACGAACTCGTGTATTTGGTAAGTATGACTCAATGTGTATGACCAAGAGGAGGCCAGGCTGATTGGATGTGCTGTGTTCCAGGCAGGAACATGCCTCAGCCTGGCAGGATATGAGCAGTGCTCAACATTGAAAGACTAACAATAGCGTGATTTTTTTTTTGTTTGTTACCGTTTCAGTTGCTGCTGGATGTTTTCTTTTTGCTCGTTCTCGCAGTTGACTCTAGAGCGCAAAGATAAACTTACGTAGAACAGTGTAATTAAAAAAAAAAATGTTATTACAGCGTACGCACCTATCCCAATGCTTATAGATCCACAGCCCTTTGCTGGTGCTTTGATCTCAAGAAAGCGAATGTTTTAACTCCTGTTCCTATATTTAGTAGAATAAAAGAAAGAAATAAACAGAACGTCCAAACAACCAAATAGTAATAAAAGAGCGATCGACTTTTTTGTATGTCACGTTGACAATGCTTACTGCTTCAAACAGATGACGTAGAAATTTAAATTAAAAAAATATTTCTAATATTTACGGTTTCGTAAGCTCGAGGTAATTTATTCCCCTTGGAAAATATGTTACTTTCTTAATTCCTCTTCACACACAAAAAAACAAAAAAAAAACAACAAAAAAACAGGTACTTTTATAGAAAGATTAAAAAACAAAAAAGGACGTTTAAGGAAGAAGGAGCAGTACAGAGGAGAGCTATATTTTCGCAGAGCAAATTTCCTAAGAACCGAAAGCGCACGTGTGTTGCCGCCGATATTATTCGGAACGGGAGGTATACGCCAAAATAAATATTTTTTTAGGAACATTTTCAGTTTCCAAACTATTGTGGCTGTCACGCAGAAAGTCAGTTTTTTTCCTTCTTCATTCTTAAGGCTATTCTGGACCAAGAGCCAACCGAGCATACTGAAATTGTTTAGCATAACGTTCCGCGGTCGGAGAGGCAAGTATGGTTATGCAAAGAAAATATTGGCGCTAGACCGACCAAAGTCTCCCGAAGAAAGGAAAGAACGAAGTAAACAGACGGTGTGCGTGTGTGTGTGTGTGTGTGGGGGGGGGGGGGGGGGAGCTGCTTCAGACACAGAAGAGCCCGACTATCCCAGACAAACGAAAAACGCGAGAAAAACCAGTAACCAAAATACGGATTCTTCCATAAAAACAAATTATGGTATCAAACTTAGTTTTTTTTTTCTTTTACTGTTGTACAAAAAAGCTAATCTAAAAAGTATATAATAATAAATTGTAACGTCTCTGGCGATTAGAGCGATTTCTCAGTAGCATCATATGTTCCTAAACATGTTCTCCTTCTGCGGACATCAGTGAAGGGGAGGCATGAAAACAAGTAGAAAGAAAAACGGCTTAAGACGTTTACTTGGTGTCTCTAAGCGGTGTTCTTTTCTTTTTTTGCTTGTTTTTCTTTTTTTTTTTGTGGAACGAGGGCCTTACCATTCCACGAACAAAAGATCACCTGGAATTTTGACTACAAGGCGGTTTCAAGAAAGGAAAAAAAAAAATACTAAGAACGTCGAGACCAGGGGTATATGACACCTTCGCTCCGAGTTGGTACTCCGTATCCCTCGCGGAAGTCCGCTCCCGCGCGCACGAATGTTGACGGAAGTGGACGGACGTTTGAAAACTACGCGCAGCGCTCGGATATTGCAATGTCGACGTCCAATAGGACGAGCGGCGTCTTCTCGAGAATCGATCCGGCCGAGGCCGTCGCAGCCCCACCACGCGAAGCGTGAGAACGCACGCAACCGCGCGCGTCCCATCTCTGCAAACATTCCGCGGTGTCGCGTGTGTTGATCTTGAGGCGTGGGCAAGGGCACACCTGGATATCGGACCTTCGCGGTCAGCAGACTCCCCGAGGCGGTAGGGTCGACGAAGGCCGTCGAGGAGAAAGCTCCCTAGCTGGCCAACGAACAAAGCACACGAGTGCAGCCTGCCAAAGACAAAGACAAATCTCCAGACGCTCAGAAGTATATTCGAGTTTTAGACGAGGGAGTAA
Organism: Ixodes persulcatus; assembly: GCA_013358835.2. NCBI lineage: Eukaryota > Metazoa > Arthropoda > Arachnida > Ixodida > Ixodidae > Ixodes > Ixodes persulcatus. The sequence goes on from JABSTQ010009220.1 coordinate 822,610, forward strand.
GCGGGCAAGAAAAACAAAATGCATATTTCGAGAAAAAAAAAATCAAAATAAACAACGCATTGCCGTAAGCTTAGACTCCGTAAAGATGTAGTAGCGCTAGTGGTTTCGAGATGAGATGCCATAGTTTCAAAACTTCAATATGCTAAGGTTAAAAGAAAAAAAAATTAGAAGCGAAAACTTCATACTGTTTACGAGAAGATGACGTTTGGCCGCGGGCGGCAGAAGCCCTCAGATGGCGACATGTAGAGACTCAGGGAGATGAGAAGAGAAGAGAATGCGCGGGGATGTGAGAACAGCGAGCTCTGGTTGGAATGCAAGGCTAGCTTCCCTTGTCTCTACTTAAAGGAGCTATGCAACGATATTCAATCGGAATGTTTTTCACTTTACACGAGCTTACTGGCACTACTCTGTTTCACCTTATGATGTACCGCAGGAAAGGCTACAGGCGCGAGCTGCTTGCTATTGAGCACATCTCGGCGGCACAAGCTCTTGTGCATTAAAGGGGCTATGCAACAATTTTTTTACTTTGCGCAAATACCGCTTAGAACGGATCCCTGACGTTAATGACCTATGAAACACGCCTTAGTTTTTCACCCGACGCATTAGAAGTCCCAGAAAAATATTAAAAAACAACGAGCAGCGTTCACGCCCTCAACTCGCAGCCAGAACAAGCGGCCACGTGATCTGGAGCCGATTATATGCCGCCAATGTTGATCATAGCCACGCGCTGGGGTTGGCAAAGCACAGGACACGCGCTGAGTTCCAGACATTGTTATGGCTCGGCTATTGTCGTCGTTGCAGCGATTGGACACGGGCCACTACTCGAATGCTTTTCGAGCTATCAATTATCACGAGCCTAAATCGAGTGCCCACGCAATGCTCGGGTCCAATCTATGAACCGCATTCAAATATCGTCATATGGGTGTACTGCGATCCCCCCGTTACGTCATCAATTTTTGCCAAGGAGAGATTGAATGAAAATGATCACTTTTGTCCTTGAAACTACACCGCAACAAAGGAGTTTCTTGGCCAGTGGCGTTGCGTGCGAGTATCCTTGAGTCCTGCTATACTCCGTTTCACCTTATGTTGTACCGCAGCGAAAGCTAGAAGCGCGAGCTCATAGCGTTGGCAGCTGCCCTTAAAGGAACTGTGCAACGATATTCAATTAGAATGTTTTTCACTTTACACGAGCTTACTGGCACTAGTGGGACTCAAGGATACTCGCATGCAATGCCACTGGCCAAGAAACTCCTTTGTTGCGGTGTAATTTCAAGGACAAAAGCGATCATTTTCATTCAATCTCTCCCTTGCAAAATTCGATGACGTAACGCGGGGATCGCAGTACACCCGTATGACGATATTTGAATGCGGTTCATAGATTGGACCCGAGCATTGCGTGGGAACTCGATTTGGGCTCGTGATAATTACTAGCTCGAGAAGCATTCGGGTAGTCGCCCGTGTCCAATCGCGTCTGGAACTCGGCGCGTGTCCTGTGCTTTGCCAACCCCGGCGCGTGGCTATGATCAACATTGGCGGCATATACAGTAATCGGCTCCAGATCACGTGGCCGCTTGTTCTGGCTGTGAGTTGAGGGGGTGAACGCTGCTCGTTTTTCTATAATTTTTTTTTCCGGGACTTCTATTGCGTGGGATGAAAAACGAACGCGTGTTTCATAGGTCATTAACGTCAGGGATCCGTTCTAAGCGGTATTTGCGCAAAGTACAAAAATTGTTGCATTGCCCCTTTAAAGGGGCACTGACACGCCAAAATCATATTTTCTTTTATTATCCGAAACGATTGAAAACGATGTCGGGACATTACCCTCAAAATTTGAAACTTTAAAATTCAGTATTTGTGAATTAAAAAAAACAATTTCCAAATGCCGAATTTGAAGTTCCCGCGCGATCCTCGCCAGTGCAGTGACTCAAATTTTGCGGTCTCCTGCGACTCGACTTTCTTTTGGACCTCCGCCGTTGCCACAGCGACCAGAAGCGAGGAGGAGGGCGCCGGCGGGAAACAACCGGTCTTTCCCGACTCGCCAACGAGCGCCGGCAAGTTTTCCGAAGGAGGGTACAAATCTAGGAAGCAACATCACACCGAACTCTGATTTTTGGTATTTTAACGGCGTCTTCTCGAGAATCGATCCGGCCGAGGCCGTCGCAGCCCCACCACGCGAAGCGTGAGAACGCACGCAACCGCGCGCGTCCCATCTCTGCAAACATTCCGCGGTGTCGCGTGTGTTGATCTTGAGGCGTGGGCAAGGGCACACCTGGATATCGGACCTTCGCGGTCAGCAGACTCCCCGAGGCGGTAGGGTCGACAAAGGCCGTCGAGGAGAAAGCTCCCTAGCTGGCCAACGAACAAAGCACACGAGTGCAGCCTGCCAAAGACAAAGACAAATCTCCAGACGCTCAGAAGTATATTCGAGTTTTAGACGAGGGAGTCAGCGGGCAAGAAAAACAAAATGCATATTTCGAGAAAAAAAAAATCAAAATAAACAACGCATTGCCGTAAGCACAGACTCCGTAAAGATGTAGTAGCGCTAGTGGTTTCGAGATGAGATGCCATAGTTTCAAAACTTCAATATGCTAAGGTTAAAAAAAAAGAAAAAAAAAATAGAAGCGAAAACTTCATACTGTTTACGAGAAGATGCCGTTTGGTCGCGGGCGGCAGAAGCCCTCAGATGGCGACATGTAGAGACTCAGGGAGATGAGGAGAAGAGAATGCGCGGGGATGTGAGAACAGCGAGCTCTGGTTGGAATGCAAGGCTAGCTTCCCTTGTCTCTACTTAAAGGAGCAATGCAACGATATTCAATTGGAATGTTTTTCACTTTACACGAGCTTACTGGCACTAGCAGGACTCAAGGATACTCGCACGCAACGCCACTGGCCAAGAAACTCCTTTGTTGCGGTGTAGTTTCAAGGACAAAAGTGATCATTTTCATTCAATCTCTCCTTGGCAAAAATTGATGACGTAACGTGGGGATCGCAGTACACCCATATGACGATATTTGAACGCGGTTCATAGATTGAACCCGAGCATTGCGTGGGCACTCGATTTGGGCTCGTGATAATTACTAGCTCGAGAAGCATTCGGGTAGTCGCCCGTGTCCAATCGCGTCTGGAACTCGGCGCGTGTCCTGTGCTTTGCCAACCCCGGCGCGTGGCTATGATCAACATTGGCGGCATATACAATAATCGGCTCCAGATCACGTGGCCGCTTGTTCTGGCTGTGAGTTGAGGGGGTGAACGCTGCTCGTTTTTCTATAATTTTTTTTTCCGGGACTTCTATTGCGTGGGATGAAAAACGAACGCGTGTTTCATAGGTCATTAACGTCAGGGATCCGTTCTAAGCGGTATTTGCGCAAAGTACAAAAATTGTTGCATTGCCCCTTTAATGTTCCAACACGTTCGAACGCTCGGTAGAAACAAAGACAGCTAGCTTTGCATCTACCCATTACCCACAACGCCACGCGCGGTGACGTCACGAGTGACGTCACTCGTGACGTCACGTGTGAAGTCATTATGGGAAACGACCCATAATGCAACGCGCGGTTACGCCGACGGCGACGCTACTCAAGCCGGAAACGGGCGCCTCAGAGCTGGGCTCTAAAAACAGTCTGCATACAGATTCGAACGCGAGTTACAGCGACATCCGAGCTTCGAATGCCGGGCGGCAATATTTTCAGAAAGAAACGTGGCACGCGGCATTGGAACCACGAATATCGCGGCGGTCACTCGCGTTCGCAGACTCTTTCGTACGATGCAAGCGCATTGTCACCCCAACTCAAACCGTATACAAGACAAACAGACGTGAACACAGAAGCAAACATTAGAGAGTTTTCGTAGACCGCGTTTCCCCCTCCGCTAAGCCCTCCGCAACGAAGCAGCCGCTACTGCGCCTGCGCGCCGATAGCCTTGACTATAGAGTTCCGGCTAGCGTAGCGGGTTGCGGAGAGCGTTGCGGGACAGCGGAAGCGATCTACGAAAACTCCCTATTGTCCGCTTCTGGGTTTATTATTCGAAGGCTAAGCTACGCGAAGGCCACGCTAAAAGTTAAATACCTCCAATGGCAGAATCTGGGCCCGCAGCTTGAAGGGGAGAAGGAGGAGAAAAGGGGGGGGGGGGGGGGGGCATGACTCCAGTACGCATTTCTTTCGGATTGGAAAGTTAGCCCGTAAAGTGTGGGCTCCTTTCAGAACAGGAGCTCAGAAACTCACATTAAAACGCTGCAAAAAAAAAAAAAAAAAAAAAAAAAAAAAAAAAAAACTAGTTTAGCCGAATATAGGATCAACTCTCCGATATCTTTTCCATCATCCACTACTCTCCTGCCCCATTTCACTTCTTCACGAAGTAAAGAACAGACATAACCAAACTAAATAAACAATAGTAAACGTTCTACCTAAAAACAAACAAAAAACTTCAAAGTATGTATAAAAACAATTTTTTTTCTTCTTTTTATAGTTTGATTTGCAAGGCGAGAAAACATCGGATTCGGGAGCTGGCCCCGACGTCTCTATGCGCAGCAGCAGTGCTGGCGTGTCCCTCGACGACAAGAAAGCAACCACTGATTTTAAAACGAGCCTTTCGAGACGGCAAGATGACAAGACCAGAATTTTAATTTCCATCATTACAATACAGAGCAGGAATGAAGAAAAACTGTCTACACAAGCTCCGACCGAGCCCCTTTGTGTGTTTTTCTTCATTCCCCTTGTTCTATCGCGCTTGTGTTTTTGCAATGTCGATAATGTAAGCGCTGGTAACGGAGGTCGCCCAAGAATACATAAGAAGGTGTCGCAGACTTCGACAAGTTTCGATCCTGAATCATCGGAAGACGCTGAAAGGCCATACACGTCTTCTGGCATCTTCCAAGTTAAGCTTAATCCCTCCCCCCCTTTACACCCGAGAAAAAGTAAACCAGTTAAAATTAGCCGAAACTGCAACCACTCGATATGACAATGCTAATAACAGTAATGTTGCAGCATTTGCCGCGCGGTATCGCGGGACGGATGATGTGCGTTAATCATTGAGAGGGGACGCAGCTGACTGTTGGGTACGGTGTCAAAGATGCACACTCATAGTACCACCCGTGTCTATATATATATATATATATATATATATATATATGAATTCGAATCTCCATCAACGTATCTCCGCTTTGTGATGCCGTCAAGCCACTCAGTTTACTTACTAGAGTTGGTGCCTTGGTTCACGAACGGACGGCACAAACCACGACCACAAAAACATACCGCAAGTCAATCTAAAGCAGAGGACACAGGTCCTCTGCTTTGCAGAGGTTTTGAACGATCGCGCTTGTCTTTATTTTATTTTTTTTTTTTTTAGTTACGGCTCGCTATGCACGATTTTCTTCAGAGCGAAGTTTGATTACACAAAGCTTATATGAAATCTGATGGTGTGATTTCCAATCGTGGTATTTTCCAATCGCGACGTGTTGCGCCATCTTTCAACAGAGGCACCACTATTGACTGCTAGCCCATGGCCTCTGAGATCCCGAAGCGCCTCGGAGGCTGTGGCTGGCCCAAGGCCTCCGAAATTTTTGGGCGCGCTGGCTGCGCTCCTTTTTTTTTTTTTTCTGTCTTTTGGTGTAAAGAGAAAGGGAGGAGCGATGGCTGCGCTCCTTAGGCCATTGCACTCGCCGGTAGACACTGTTGCTGCGGGTCGCTTGGTGGCGAAGCAATGAAATCAAACAATACAAAGAAAGAGCCGCGAATTATCATCGTTACTATTATCGCCGGTCTACGGAACTTGGGAGCAGAGCGAAATGTGCTCTCCGCCTCTCGCCGCAACACACATACCTTTGGCAAGGATGAAGTTGATCGAAATTTGAAGGTTCATCTTCTCAAAGCGCGAAACGTGTAAAACAAATGTCAGTGCACGTAAGTGAAGTTCACAAATATCTTCTCATGCATGCCCACAAAAACATTTCTATGCCTGTCACAGCGGCCCAGACAGTACCGCGGATGACAATATAGATTCGCACTAAATCTTGCATTCTGAGCTATCATCCAACGAAACAGCGCAAAGACCGGAGCAGCGAATAAAAATTACGAATCAACAGAGATCCACTTACCTGTCTTTATTCTGATGACGAGAACAATAAAAATGCGAGCTTCCTGCCGCGGGCTCACACTTGGCAGCGTGCGTTGAGGCGATTCTGCTTACGTTTCTGGTTTAGAGTGCCCTCACACACACTTGCGCGTTTGCTTGCGTGGTGACATCTCAGCCATTTTTCCGCCCAATTGTTTTTGCATGCATTTTGAAGTGCGCGCAATCCGGTGTCACTCAGCTCGAGCGCGTAGTTTGGCTAATGCATAGACGCCATTTTACCGCCCAAGTCACGCACCGAGAGCGCGAGAGCATCAGGCGCTGGCACATTCAGGGAAACAATAATCTTCACCCTGAGAAAGGCAGACATGTAGGCACCTTATTCTGTTTTGGTTGTGAGCGCTGCATGCGGAGGTCTAGAGAATCGACTCGGCGCGCTTTTTCTGCTGGGCAGTCGAGCGTTTTGACAGGCCAGAGCAGAGCGTCCGGAAAATTTCGGAAGCCATGGTTGGCCCATAGCCACCGAGATTTCTGACGCGCAAAGTTACGGTCGGTCTGGCTCAGTCCTCTCCTTCAGCGTCGACTCCGTCGTTCAAATTTCAAGCATAAGGTTCTCACATTTCGCAGGAACGGAAGTACCCTTTTAAATTTCTACTGAATTTGACGATTTCACACCCACCACCAAAGTCGCTTCCTTTTTTTTTTTTTTTACGCCAGATGTTAGCTACACGCCCAGTCTCCGTCCAGATATGACGCTAGCGATTGGAACCACATGTCAGGGTTCCAGAACTTCGTGTCATCCGATTAAAAAGCTATGCGGAGGGGATATTGGGTAGATTTTAATGCTAGATGCCTCGAAGTCTACCCACAATTCTTGTTTCAATCAGCCAATAAGAGCTCGGCGCTCAGACAACATCGCAGCCCCTGTGCAAAAAGCAGACGAACTTGCGGTCCGCATTAGCGATGTTCGGAAGAGTTTTCAACGATAAAATGGGGATCGTTCCGTGTAGCTGACGCCATTCGTTCATCTCCAGATATTCGCGGGCTCCGCTGGCCGTCATTTCTTCGCTCAAAATTTCCGAAGATAATTTAAAACTTTAGAATCAGAAAACGGTGAGTCCCGAAACATTGACATCATGATCTCGACCGCCAACGCTACACATTCGGACGCAGACTCGAGCGTTCGACGACGCGCAGTTTACTTTTGCAGCGAGAAAAAACACGGTTCTCCTTACTCTCGTTGCAGAACGCGAGGCGGCGAGGGATCCACAACGGAGCGTCCCTGCGACCGCAAGTTCCCTCCGACGCTGCAAGAACAGCGGTGATTGCACGGAACTCAGGGGACCCGCGCTTATCTGATTAGCCTGATTACGAACACACACACACTCGGGACCATGGATTGAATTAACGGCGCTTCTCCTCCGAGAGCGCGACGCCCTCTTCCTGGCAGAACCGGCACTTTCGGGCTGGCGGCTGCCCACGTCTCTCGTACCAATTTCTTCTATATATTTTTTTTTCCACCTCAGCCGCCGGCACCGTGAGAGATCCAAGAGGAAATCCTTCCCGACTACACTTTGTTTCATCTTACAATGGATCGCGGATGGCCGACACGAGCCACTGAAACAAACACAACGCCGTATAAGTGTCGCGTGGCCTTCGAGAGAGGCGCAGCGACGCGTAATCACGTGACACGTTCGCAGCGTTTGATTGGCTGGGATGGCTCGTGATGTCCGTTACGGTCCATCGTGGGTTGAAAGAGTGAATACTAGCGTCCTCCGGAGAGTCGGGTCTTGACCCCGCCCATGCAACTCGCCTGACGCACTCGATTGACGTGCCGTCCATTGTTCACCTCGGCAAAAGGGCGGCGCGGAATGGACGACGTAAGGTACTCGCCTACCATTCCGTTCTCTACAAATCTAATTTGGAGAAACACCATGGGCAATTGTTCGACGGCATACCGATGCAGAGCTACGTGTGTATGGCGACGGACGCGGACTGGTGGCTCCTCTTCTTACATGCTGTTCACTCCCTTTCGGTACGCTCCTTACAAGGAAGCATTGTCGACATTCTCAATTAGCTACAGCGCTCACCTTATCCAGAATGTGTTATCTAGAGCTAGCAACGGCAGATATGAAAATATGCACACTTGTAGCAGTAAAAAAAATAAAAACAAAAGTAGCGCTTAAAAGACACAAGAATTTATTTTTTTTTATTTTTAAACACGTGTTTAACGAGTTGTAGCGATTGCTCTATAGTCAACAACTTTAATGCATAAACCGCATGTAAGCGATTCGACGAGCAGCGAGACACGCGACGGTGACCCGCGCTTTGCTGTCGCTCGGTCAGTCACGTGATGAAGGAAACCGCATGAAAGCGACGGGCGCAAGCGACCTTTTCTAAAAACTCAAAAACTGAGCGACAGTGAGAAATCTCCGTCGCTTGTCGCTGACTCTCGTCGCTGTCGCCGTCGCTCGTCTGATCGCTCGCTAAATCGCTTACATGCAGTTCAGCCTTAACGCTGTGTTAAGGAAAAGGGTATATAGACGTTTTTGCGTTTCCTCTCGTTCGCAGTCGCGTGGGTTCCGTATCTGATAGGCGGGACGAAAAAATAACACATTTCAACCTAGAATATGCGAGAAAATATAGGTCAGGCAAAACAAAAAAGTAAAAGCCGTTTACAACTCCCTGTAACGCCGAATTAGAGCACAGCTCTTGAGGAGGAGGAAGGAAGGGAACTGGGGGGGGGTCACGTGACGGTGACCATGACGTCATCAGTGACGTCACTGATGACGTCATCAGTGACGATTACGATGCGGATGCCGATGACGTCATCAGTGATGATGACGATGACGATGCCGATGACGTCATCAGTGACGACACCGGTGACGTCATCAGTGACGTCACGCGTCCCATAATGCACCGCGCTGTTACGCCGACGGCGACGCCGACGCCGCTCAAGCCGGAAACGGGTGCCTAAGAGCTGCGCTCTAAAATGCCTGACATTCACGAATTTCGAGTTAACACCTTCCAGCGGCGTGGAGAAATCAAAACTATGCTCTAACGCATACCAGAAGGGTCGACATTCAAGATGCCTGTGCCCTTCTGGAAAAGGTTTATACCAGATGGTTGACGAAAGAAAAGTAAATGCACTGTACCAAAACCTTTTTATATATGAAAGACTTCGTATGCTCCCGTTGCTGCGGCAGCTTATGCAACCGCAATCTTTACCGAGAAACGCATGCGGGGAGCGCTACGTTCTTTGCATTGTTAGCAAGGCTAGTGACGTCACTCCACACTTCGTACTCTGCCGTTGCCGTGACGGCTTATGCAACCGCAATCTTTACCGAGAAACGCATGCGGGGGACCGCTACGTGCTTATCATCACGTGGTTTTCACACTTGTTTTGTGGTTCTATTGAAACAAGTGTCAAAACCACACGATAAGAGATAAGGCGCACGCGAACGGTGGTAAAGGCGCGCGATGGTTTTCTGTAGACTGCCGTTTTGTCGACGGACACGAAAAAACCCGACCAACGAGTCATGAACAGCGTCGCTGTAGAAAAAAAAGAAAGAAAAAAAGGAAATTTACTGACACAGAGCGCCACGCAATAACGTTGTAGCGATCCTCAAGGGTAACAAGACATATAAAAGCGCCCACAAAGAAGCGCAGAGCCAGATTGCTTTATTTGTCGACTGCGTGGCGCTAGAATAGACCGATCTCACTAAGCGTTCCGCGCATAAGTGATCCGCCATAACTGTAGTTCATAGGAGGCAGATGCCAGTTGGCGAGACAGCTGGTGCCGCCTGGTGCTCTGCTCGAGTAGACCCTCAGCGGGGTTATCGCGCGTGCAGGAAGACTACAGTTCACACGATTCATGCATTCTAAAAAAAAGGGTATCACCTTACACCCTTTTGTCCCATATAATGCACCCCAAAACTTCAGTTCGACGTACAGCGCAATTTAATCGAACAGACGGCCCCGAATTTTACCAGGGGCTTGATAACGGTGCGATATAACTTATTAAGTAACTAAAGTACATATCAAAGACCAGAGAAAGAAAACACCGAGGTTTTACAGTAAAACCAAGAAAACCCCGTTTTTTTGTTGTTGTTGTCAGTAACAAGTACATTGGCTATCTTAATAAGTTGTACCACACGGCTATCAAGCCTCTCGTGAAAGTTAGTACCGTCAGATCGACGTCAGTGCACTGTACGTCGAACAGAAGTTTTGGGGTGTCTTATATGGGACAAAGGGTGTAAGAATACACCCCCTTTTTTATTTAGAGTGTGGCTGCAGGGGTGGCGTAATGAAATTGGCTGTGAGATCGGTCTGTTCGATTTCCACCACTAGTTCCATTTTCCGGACTATGGTATTCTAATTCCGTTCAAACACGATATTTTGCGTCGCCCAACCAAACTCCAGTATTAACCGTGGCAATCGTAATAAGAAAACGGCTATATAGCCAAGACGTCCAGAAGAAAGAGCAAGAAGGGCGATATACGTACCACTTGTATACGTTAAGCCGACGTCGTACTGTTTATAGATTTACACAAAAGACAGTCTGCATAGAGATTCGACCGCGAGTCACCGCGAGATCCCTGCTTCGAATATCGCATGGCAATGAGCTGAAGGAGAAACTTGGCACGCGGCATTCGAAAACGGAAGAAGCCAATTGTCTACGCGGCGTGTGTTTATATTACTTTCACGTTTCTCAAGTTCAGAAATAAAATACAAAAAATCTATGAATGTTGGCGATGAGAAACGAAGGGTACAGAGCAAACGATAGTTATATACGCGTTCTACGGGAAGTATTTCATATCTAGAAAATAATGGTTCTGTATGCTCTGTATATGAGACACCCGCGATATAACGTAAAACTTTTTTTTGCAATAATAGTAGATTTTGAAGGTTTGTCTTAGTTGTCGTAGCCCATACAAGATGACAGTAATTTAAATTGGACTCAAATAGTGCGTAGTAAAGTTTTAACTTAATACTAATTGGTAAGACATTACGACAGCGGGCAATAATGCCAACAATTCTGGAAAGTTTAGTAATTAGATAGTTAACATGGCAATCCCACGTCATATACTCGGAAAAAAGTACTCCTAAAATTTTATGTTGGCTGACTAACTCAATTTGGGAATCACCAAGTTTGATTTCAGACGCGGCATTCGAAAACACGGATATTGCGGTGACTCGTGTTTGCAGACTGTCTTTTGTATGATGTATGAGCAGTGTGCCACCCACGGCTTTAGGCGGGATTAGTCAGATAGGCCCCAGCCGCGGCTGTGTAATCTTACGGGCGCGTACAGGGGCTGCTGAACGAAGCGAAAGAACACTATCATCCGCAGCGTCTCTATTTCGGGCGTTGCAGAGCGGAGGCAGATACGAGGCCGAGGGCCAGCGGTAACCCTGGGGCATCTGCGGGCGACGTGAAACAAGCGCAAACATCGGCTCAGTGGCCTTCGGTCGAGAGGCCGCCTGGAAGCAGCCGCAAGACTCGCGGCTTGCCGGTGGCGACTCGCCACACGCCGCACGTGCACACTCGACTCTTATCGCTACGCCTGAACTATATAGACCTTAGCAAAAATCGCCTTCTGCGCGCTGCCATCTTTCTCCGCTGGGCTGTGGAACACCATCTGAGCACACGCTGTTGCCCTGCTGAGCGGTATAATGCCACGCGCGTCGACGAGCGGGCGCGTGCGTGGCCGAATGGTTACCGCGCTTGACAGTCGCGCGGAAGGTGTAGGTTCGATTCCAGTCAGCGGACCGTCCTTTTAGTTATTCTTTCAACTTGGCGTTCTCGTAAGTTCGAGAACATTCTCGTCTGATCGAGTTCCGAATGTTCTACGCCCCGAAAGTTCTACGCCGAATGTTCCAGAAACCCACGAGGGTACATAAGAAACTCCGCATGGCGAGCGGAGTCAGTCTCGCCCCAGCGTTCGATCCTGCTGTTACGCCGCTATCGACGCCCGCGACGCTCGAGAGTATATTGTAATCTTTGTTTCCTTTTTGTTTTGGGCACAAATCGCCCCATTAAACGTTTAGTTTGTTTCAGTTTTTGTCGCCTCATCAGTTGTCATTTGTGACAATATCAGACGCTGAGCATACATCCACAGCTCAGTGACTCGGCATTTTTGGCCCTGGTGATAAGCGATGGAAAGGTCTATACGCCGTACAAGTTCGTCTGCGTTCCGCTGGTTCTGCTCAGTGTGTTTGTTTACACTCCAAACGTGTCCGCGTGTTTTCCTTTCCCCTCCGACCTCAACCAATGGCGGTGCGCGCTTGGCTGCCTCGTCACCGCGCGCGTTCCCTGCGCGTTCTCTACGATTGCCTTGGATTGGCGTGCCTCTCCTCGTTTTCGAACGCTTGCTCCGCCGTATACTCCCGTTTCTCACTTCACGTCCGAAAGCAGCGGACGTATACGAGCCATCTCAGCCTATCCAGCTATGTGAGCGTAGCACGTGATACGTACTTCGCCCGTCGCGGTGCCCCATGTCCACGATCACGTAACGCTCACACGGCCTCAGATTGGCTCCGATGGCTCGTCACATCCACTGCGGTCGGTCGTAAGCTGAAACGGAGTTATAGAAGCGCTGAATGTCACCAGAGTACCGGAAGTCGCAAGCTAAGTTTGAAAGCCACGTCGCGGCGTCGCAACCGAGGGTTTCCAATGGAACTGCAGTAAAATCAAATCAAATTACAGATTAATATTTTTTTCTCGGAACATAGCGCTTAGCATTTACCACGCGACACTGAAGTGAGCGAGAGGGTACCAGAGTTGCTCGCCTGCCTTGGCTCGCAGGCAGTCGCCTCTGTCGTCTGCTAGAACTGGCTGTGCCTATCGTTCCCGGCACTCGTATCGGCGTCGCGGACGGGACTGCCCACTTTGCAAAAGGTCTGGTTGTTTGGGAGCCGGTGGAGTCTGCTCGCCTATGGGACAAACAGCCCGGGATTATTCTTTCGCGGACAAGATTTCGGGCTGTAGAAATCCAAACATCCCTCTCACCTTCTTAACAGAATATAGTTCACTAGGCGTTCAAGGCTTAAACCGCGCCTGTCTTTTTTAAGTTATTTTTTGGGCATCAAGATTGCCGACATCAGCCAATCACAGAGTAGGCACTATGGAATGTAGGACTCCCTGAACGTACAACGACTCTAACCATACTTATACCGCGGTGACGAATTCCTTTTCTTTTTATCTCAGTGCCATAGCCCCCGCAAGTCTGGAGACACAAGTTGGTAAGCTTGCTATCCTTTTTGCTGGTTCGTATATCAATACATGTGGTCATTCAATTAACAACAAAAAAAAAAAAACACATCATGGCTATATATTTTTACAAATGATGGCTTCTAGATGCTAGAGCCCTTTTGGAGCGTGCTGCGCTTCCCGTGCATGCTTACCTCTAGTCTTAAAAGTCCCTGAGTGTATACTTCCCACTTCCGCGATGCACTTGGAACACCAATGACTGGTATTTCTTTAATCAGATCAGCCAACGAGACCGACAATCGCAGTAATGGTCCTGCTGCGAGTAGCAATTCAGGGGCAGACGCCTTTTTGTGACGCCCAGACTGCGCGGCAATCGGAGCATGATACCGATATCCCTCCCCATTGACTGAACTGATTCAGGGAAAGACCAGTGATCGGTCCTAAGAGCGCATTCTGGTACAGTATGCACGCAAGAGCTTCGAGGAGCGCAGAAGCCCATTTGTCACCTTAATCATTAGGTTGGTGAGTCGTTCTAATTCAGGCCTACATCCGACAACTGGAAATGTGCCAAGTACAAAAAAAAATACAATTTCAATAATCACGTTTTCCCTCTGGAGACGGTTACACATAAATGAATTGAAAAGACAAGGAAACAAACGAAGCGATCGCAACGTCTCACACAACAAGGGAACAAATAAAGAAAAAAACATTTGCAAAAGCCCTTTAGGCAGTTTCTTGGCGAAGGTTTTGGAGCTTACGCCATTTGCTTACGCAGACGACCCCTCTTCCCCTTTACATCGCCCTCCCTCTTTGTCTCCTCTCTCTCTCCACACGCACACTGAGGACACCTCTTCATAATTTCACTATAGACACGCACACACACGCACGACGGATTCCGTTCGAAATCTCCCCGATCAATTTTCCGATATCGGCAAAACAAAATCACCTCACTCCCTCGTTTCTCTCCCACCGCCAATTATAAGGCTTATATCGACCGCCAACCAAACTCCTTTCTTTGTTTTATCTACGCCGCTCCACCACAAAAAGTAAAAACGCAAGACCGGAATGTTATCCGATTTCAACGGTCCCCGTCGTTTTATCGAAAATGTCTCAACTCAGCCGAAATTCTCAAGCAGCGCGAGCACGCGTGGCACCGTTCCCGCGTTCGAGGGTAACGCCAGGCACGTCACCCACCCTCGGGTACCTTCTAATGAAAATGAATTGTATACATTAAAGGAACACTGATTGTGAATTGCAAATTTGCGGTTGATAATAGATTTTGTTGATATGGCACCCCGGTCGAGCTGCCGATAAAGTTAGGCGTCCCAGACTGGCCTTTCTGCGTCTGAAACCAATAAAGCGGGGTCCCAAATCATATGGTAGCAGTGGCCACACCGCCACAAAATGTTAAAAGAAAACAAATTAGAGGCTAGATGTTTAGACAACGTGACCTTGGTCAGCCAGAATGTGGTGACGCCGTTACGCGATGCATAGGTGATACATTTAGCGAGTGCGGTAAGTCTGCTGGCCTGCCTGGTCACGAAGCAGTGATATACGACCATAAGATGGTACACCCTTACAAAAAAAAAAAAAAAGGAAAAGGGAGCGTAAAGGGATCAACCACTCTCGTTCCTCCTAGGGTCACTAAAACAAGGTAGTTTAACTCGACGATCGTTCGTCTCCGATGTCACGTGGTTCGCGGACGCCATGTCGTGACGGATTTTCGGTGGTCGTTTATGGGCCTATTGGCGACGTGCGCGATCAAAAGCGTCGCTGTGGTCGGCCTTCCACGATTGGCCGAATACTGACTATGACGTCAGCAAAGGTTTTCTCATCGAAAGAAATAAGAGCAATGAAAGAACTTAAATTCTGGCAGTGTTGGCTTCAGAGCGCAATGATTTAAAGCTTCCACCATGCTAATTACAAACACCGTCGAACTTATTGTACGCAAGGTAATGACGTCACGAGAGGAAACCTTAGGAGGGCGTTTTTAGACCCTTCTTTCCGATTTTAGAAGGATTTGAAAACGCTCGAATATTTTACGGAATGAATAAAATAGAACCTTTAATTGTTCATCGTTTTTGTTTCGATACGGGAAAATTTCTTAAAAGCACAATCGGTTAATTTCGCCATTTCTGTCTGTCTGGCAACACTGATGCAGTGCCATCCGTCACATAGCCGTCGCGTAAACAATTCTCGGTCGTCTCGGTCTCGAAGCAGCGAAGCGATCTCTCGGCCAGCAATAGGCACTTGTGTGTACATATTTGCGTTGGCATTTGAACAGAGTGTCCTCGTGTGGGATTTTGCGTGGCAGCAACACCGTTACGGCTTCGAATGCGTGAGCGTAGCAGGGAGATATCGGGGAACAGTGTTCGAGAATTTGGGTTTTGGTGCTGGTTTCAATTCAAAAGTTGGATGCCACTTCTATCAGGAAAGTTATCTCTCTTTTTGACAAGAGATCCTCCCATTTTCTCTATCTCAGATAATCTCGTTTATACGCTACAAATATCTTGTATGTTAGTAGCAGGGGGCACGGACTCCCTTGCTCCCTGTCTTTGAAGGGTTTACTCCCTGAAGTTATTGCATGCAGCCTCTTACGTCCAAATGTTTAAGCTACGAGTAGTCGCCGTGGCACACCTTGGGTTTGTCGATGAGTTCATGTGTGTACAATGCTGCTTCAGTTCATCGGGGCTGTAAATAATGCTGGACTTGTGCGTTTTGTGCGTCATTTGACCTGCCTCCTAGCGTTTTTCAGAGTTGCAAGATGCCGCCCCAGACAGCTGCCGAAAATAAAACATAATTCAAGTTGCCTTTGAGACGTTGTTTAATTATTGCACCGAAGATGAGTGCAATCCGAACTTCGTAGCGAAAAATCGCGCACCACGACGACCACCAATTTCTCGATTTCTTTACCGCTTTTCTCGGATTGTTGTTCCATGCAGCTGTCAGAGCTAATGAGTTGGTAAACAGTTTACTTTAGCGCCGCCCTTTTCTTACTTTCTCAGTACTCACTCCAACTTACAGTTTCACCACGACGAGGTCCACGACTTCTACACTCGACAACTTTAACAAAACCGACAACGTTCATTTTTTTTTTTTTTTATCTAGTGCGTAGTAGGTTTGTTAGATCTGCCAAGTCCTGGCAACGTTGGTATTGCGCAGGCGCAGACGCACCATAAGAACGACTCTTTTTTGTTGTTTTATGTTGTTTCCTCGCATTCTTCTCCTGTCCTTCGTGGCTAATTGCTACATGTTTTGAGTTGCACGCACTTTCCTATTAAGTACCCTAGTTCCTCCCCACGCCCCTAGCGCCCTCTATTCAGAAGTGGCAACTCGAGCTGTTCGTGCCTCGGACAGGCCTACTCGAGTAGCTATTTTTTTAAAGAAGCCTTGGTAAAACAAACTTTTGGTCCTGTGATTTAGAAATTGTGGCCACCCAACAATATTTATTTAGAGTAAATGCCCCCGCCTGCGAAAAGCATGAAAACGTATTCCTTCCGAGCGACGCGGATGCACCGGCAACGAGGTTATCTACTCTCCACCGACCGCTTTTCCGCCTCCGAAACGGATGGATGGATGGATGGATGGATAGATGCTAATCAGAGCCGTGTATAGAGAGTTTGGTCAATGGGAGGCGCTGGGAGAGCCAGAGCGTGCACCACACGCAGAAAGAGGGCTTGGCATGCTTTCTTGACCAACCAGAAGCCTAAAAGAATTCCCTAGCGGTGGTAGCGAGAAACAGTTCTGATCAAAGGTATATGTTCGTATATGATTTTAATAAGCGCGTAAGAGTGAAGTGTAGTAACTCTTCATGGTCGAAAATATGGTGCACGTGATGTTTCGATCATGATCATGCAGAAAGATGCAAGAAACGAATGCGCCGCTCAACTCTATTTTGATCGGACAGAGTGTGACCGCTCGGACGGCAGATTCCCGGCCCTCGGCGCTTGGCCCAAGGATTATGCCGATTGTTCCGCTAGTCGCACTCTTCCACCATCATTTTGGATGAGCGTGAAAGAAACATCACGTGTACCATATTTTCAGTCACCGAGTTACTCCGATGCACTTATCAGGTTTGTTTCTCGCGACCACCGCCAGGGTATTATTTCCGGCTTCTGGATGGTCACATTCGAATTTTTGAACACGTCCTGGAACACGCCCAGCAAGCTTTCGGCCAATGGCGCCTCCTCGTTTGTCTCCTATACTTTCCAACGAATGGCCAAACTCCCTACATATACGGCTCTGATGCTAATATGGCTGTAGCCCTTTATAACGGGCGGTAGCTTGCGCCACCTAGCCTAGAAACCAAAAGTAATCTTATTCTCCTCGCTCTTCTAAGCCAATCTGCTTCCCCTTTGCATTTTTGTAACTATCCCCAGGCGGTGTGGGATATCGCCAAAACGATTTTTTAAAGATCGTATAAAAAACAACAACATAATTTTTCGCTTTTTTTCTCCGGTGAGGGAGTCGCCAATTTTCCCTTTATTCGGCGCTACCCCAACACGGTGCCCATTGGGAAACAGGGTTCAGACTTTAGACCGGAGCCACGCGGGAGGGAGTCCCAATTTTCCTCTGTCCCGCCTGTCCCCAGCTGTGCTAGTTAGTTCGACTTCCTTCAATTTTCTCTGAATAATTTCCAACAATCTTCTAACCTCCTCTTTGTGACTGTAATCCTTTTCTCCTCCAGTCAGGCCAGCAGTGCTACCAACTGTAGAGACATGTTATTTAATGTGGGGACTTTTTGCGATATTTTGGTTCGGTAGGGACGTACGGACGCCCCTTTATTTCCACTGAAAACCGTACAGACTTTTTAGAGCTTCTGCCAATTTTTTATTGTTTTTATTTTAATCAAGCTAGAGGGAGATCGACGCCTTTAGAAGCACTACGGTATAGGCCAATCGCGTTTCTGCTGTGCCGCGGTTCCCCCGAGCCGAAATAATTATGGCTGTGATTATGATTATTACTACAACTATTGTTATGATTACGCCTTCCAGACACAAACATTGCACAAATAGAAAAAATGTCAAGAATCAGAGTGGTTGGGACGTCATCGCGCAATGTATGGATTGGCTCCCCGAAGCCGAAATCGAAAGGAGATTACAACCAAAGTACCCAAAACAAAGATATAAAAACAAAAACGAAACTACATTAACGCAATCCACATATGGCCAGGACAGTAGGCCCGAGTCCATTTTCGAGTCACACAGGGCTTAGGAGGAACGCAGGCGACTTAAGCCGAACATGATTTCGACAGGTCGGACAATGACTTAATTCCCGCGAAGGATAAGTCAACCAAATCACACAAAAAGCACCGAAATTATAATCTCCATCGATCGAGCTTCTCACCGCGAAGTCCCACAGCTCGGGGTTCTGTCTCGAGAACGTACAAAGGACAATCAAGAGAAGCTAAAACTGAAGAGAAAGAAAAAAGTATCATGCTGGGGACAGTGTGGTGCTGACAGGGGTAAAGCTTGTTAGGGTTATTCATTTTTATAAACTGGATAAACCATATTTAGTCGAAATTATTAATTGTGGTAAAATCGGAGACAGCCGGCTGCCCAATATGTTACATCTTATTTTCACCGCGGCCGCATTGCGACAACGATAATTTCTACTCAGCCGAACAGAAACGGAAGAATATTTACGCATAGCTAGCACTGTCTATAATAAAAATAAAGTGAATAAAAACAATGGAAATACGCTGGGAACGATCGTTACTTCACATTTACTGCATCATAAAAAAACAATTAAATGGCTGAATCGGGAAAACAAGTAATGTGTGCACTTCTTGAGCCTGTGAAGTGAAGGAAAGTCCCACGATCCGGACGAGGTCTCGCGAACAGAAAGTAACCACGCCATAACCGGGATCAGTACAGCGTTCATTTGCGAGTACTTTCGATATTTTGAGACTGTCTGAATTCGCCGAAGAGATTTTCCCTTCCCACAAATTAGAGCGGAGCAGAAATAAATTTCAGTAGAGTAGATTGTTGGGCTAGGTGGTTTTGGAACTTGGAATACATTTTAGCGCTCGAAAACAAGGGCGAAAAGACGAGAATCAGACACCACAGTGCGCACTGTGGTGTCTAATTCTCGTCTTTTTGTCCTTGTTTTCGAGCGCTAAAATGTATTCCAAGGAGCATTAACGGCGGGTTTTGACACTCGTTACTTTTTTTCATCAATGTTAGAATGAAGGGTGGGGCGATTAGGTGATGCATACTTTTAAAAGCCGCGCATCGTAAAACTAGAGGCAAACCTACCCAACCCATTCGTTAACACAGTTTTAATGATTGAAAACGAGCGTGTTGGTGAATAGTTACGAATACTGGACAAATTTCTTAACCATCATTATCACTGACAAAGACAGTGGTCGAATTCCTAACACCAGAGATGCCTAGATTACATCGTGAAGCTAGTGTTATTTAAAGTTTTAAATTTATAGCTATTTCACTTTGGGACTGTCAACATTATTTTCCACCTTCATTACCACTGACAGTGACAGAAGTCGAATTCCTTGCACCAGAGATAACTAGCCTGAATATTGCAGAGTTTTAGATCTCATGTTTTGTGCCTTCGTTTCACCAACTTCAATAATGCTACGATAGAAAGTGAAGTAGAGCCCAGTTTGACCGCGGTGTGAAATGCGATTTGGTAGCGAAATAATTCCGGAAACTGAGTATGTCCTCCCACATCCGCGTTGAAAGCACAGCTACAAAATATGCATAACAATAGCACAATCCCCAATGCCCCCACCCCTCAGAAAAAAATTTGTTTTCCAAGGAAAAAAAAAAAAAGAAACAAAAGTAATTCGGTTACAATGAATTTGAGCCGCAGGCAATGATGTACAATCAGAAAATGTTGAGACAGTATTAAAATTAATGTTAATTTTCTAGCCAAGTACGTCGCCCGCTAAACGCACAATAGACCCAAGACTGAGAAGAAATCTCCAAGATAGAAAGGAATTATGTGAGGAGAGATGGATACTTCCACAAGAAACGAAACGCAATTCGCGCCTGGTGGGCGGCTGAAAAAGAGAACGCACGGTCCGGGTTTCGATTCCTCGACTGCTCCAACGACACGCGGAGTGCTCGACCAATACCAGCTAGCAGACAAGGAGTGCACATGACGTCACCGTTGCTGTGCTAGCGTCGCGACCTTTGTGGGACGCTGCTGCAAGACGCGCACGCGGCGACACTGACGCAAGCTATAGGTGGCGCTGCGTGGATTCACTAGTAACTACGTTTGGGGAGGAGGGGGAAGGCCCGTGGCCATGTCTTCTAGCTGGTAATTGGCTCGACCGACTGCGGCAATCGGGCAGTATTTATTATAAGCCCCGTGGAACGAAGTCGGGCGCGTGGTCGGGAGCGCGGCTCCACTCACTCGGATCCTGTCCTGGAAACCGCAGGAGCGGTGGACGTCGTCCCGGGGTCCGTAGCGGTCGGCCTCGGTCTCGAGCACGTCCAGCGTGGCCTCGGAATCGGCCAGCCAGACGAGGAAGCGGTCCAGGGCCTTCTCCATCTGCTGCAGCGAGCTCAGCGCGCTCTGCAGCGCCTGGCCGCGGCTCTGCACGCTGCGAGGGACGGACGAGCGCGTCAAATCTCGCTGGCATGCATGCGCTCGAATCTACAGCATGCAAACTAACGCTACTTAGACGGCCCGCAAAAGTTGGTTTCACAGCGTATGGCGCTGCAATTAACTACGGAGGTGCAAGCAGAAGGTAAAAGTTTACAGTTATATAAAAAAAAAAAAAAACTTACATGGTTAAAGAAAGAAATTGTTTTGGGCAATTTACGCTGATCCTTCGCAGGCGATGCACGCGTAGAGAGAAGTGCTACCGACAGATGGCGTGCGAATCGGCCGGTGCTCCCTCGACGCGGCACACGCTCTATCTGTCGGAAGCACTTCTCTTTAAGCGTGCATCGTCTGCAAAGTGGCAGTATAAATTGCCCAGAACGCATTTTTTTTTTCCCTTTTAAACGAAGTAAATTTATTCCTTGATTTTTCTTTTTTCCACTGTAAACTGCCACTACCCGTTTGCACCTCTGTAGCAAATTACAGGGTTGAGACACCGCTTTTTGCGGGCCATCTAAAGCGCCTTAGAAGCGTAAGTTTACATGGCGTATAACTTGTGGAAGGCACGGAGTTATCGTTTTCGCATTCATAAAGCGTTCATAAACCGGCAGTTTGGTGGGTACTTTAGCCCCAAGTTCCGGGGCAAACAAACAAACAAAAAAAAAATCCAACAGCTGAATGGCAAAAAATTAAGAAAAAAAAAAAAAGGTTTTCGTGTAAGGCTCGTCAAAATATTGGGCGCTGGAGAAAATCAGTCATCTGCGTTAAGTCCTTATTTCGAACACTTTTTGCTCACGTTGACGCCTTTAGTTTGCGGAAGGAGACGGCGGTGTGGCGAGATAAGGATCGTACTTGAGCACTTGTTCCGTGCTTTTCAATCGGCGGAACGTAGCACAAAAAAAAAAAAAAAAAGATTTCAAAATAAACGCAGATGGCTTATTTTCTCAGGCGTTTAATACTTTGACGAGACTTACACGAAAAGTAGCAATATGGGTGAAGCTTTTTGTATTGCAACCAAGGGCTAAACTACCCATTTGCCCCACAAACCGAGGGTGCGAAACAGCTTTGGAACAAGAGGTTTCGTTTTGAGCGCGCGGACGGAACTTTAAACGGAATTTAAAAAGAAGTGAAACGTGCGCGCCAATAGCTTCGACATCGTTCTAATCTCGCTGTCAAAGAAAGCTGCCCGCCAAGTCTGTACACCGGGGGTGGCGATCAAAAGCGTCGCAGTGGTCACCTTGCGATTATTGGCTGAATGCTGACTGGCGTCAGCGAAGGATTCCTCGTCGACGGAAATAAGAGTATCGAAAGAACTTCAATTTTAGCCCTGTTAGCAGCGTTGGTTTCAGAGCGCAATGACTTCAAGCTTCCACCGTGTTCATCACAAACACCATCGAACTTGTTCGCAAGGTAATGACGTCACGAGAGGGAACCATAGGAGGGCGCAACCAAAACATCTCGCCGCCCATTCGGGCGTAAAAAGAGTCCCATAAACACACCAATGAACCGGGAATGCAATTAAACTTTTCAAGAAAAAAAAAAATGCCCTTTAGGTGGTGCATTTATCGCACTCAAACATAGCAAATATAGGTTCTTGAAAAAAATTAAAGCAAACAAAAACTTGGCATGTCCTACACAATGAGAGAAAAAGGAAACAAACTGCCTTGTTACACGCTGCTTCTCACGTATGATATCGTACCACTCAAGCAAGCTCGGATCTACTAGATCTACTTTACGACGTGTTCATCAAGTTTTGGCACCATATGGTGAAATATGTGAGTAGCAAAGTTATCCCGACGGTTTGCTTTTGCTTTCCTCCCGCGCATAAAATATATATATATATATATATATATATATATATATATATATATATATATATATATATATATATATATATATATATATATATATATATATATTTAATTTTTTTTGCAGAAATATACATTTACGAAATTTGAGTATGATAAAGGCACTATAGCTGAATACACCGCTGTGAAAAGTTTAACTGCACTCAATGGACCTTTTGTAGAAACACGCAGTATTTCATGCGCCTGGGTTCGAGAGTATCTAGTTCCAAACAATCCGCCATCTTACATTTCTCGCCTTTGAGCGGTTTCGTTGTGTCGGGGCGGAAGATTACGCACGATGGGGACAAAGGTGAGCTTGGGGGAGCCGTATATAGGTCACAGCGCCTCAATGGGTGAACAGGATGTAGCTGACGTTTTGGGTGTGGAACGGGTGGGAGAGGCCTTGGGCGCGCGTTGTTTTCCAGTCACCTAGTCTCGAACCGATTCGCGTGTCTAGGTCGCAGCTCATATTCGCCAAGAGGTCCATTGATTGGCTTCTAGATACGAATACGAATCTACAGCGCTCGGAAGCACAACTTTAGAAGGCGTAGAAAGCGACGCACCCCCCGAGAACCTCACGAGCGACAATCGAAAAGCGTATCGGTTTATCTAATCCGCACACTCATCCGAATATCGACTTCTTTCTCCGCGAAAGAGCAACGCCGCGCTCTCACTTGATGCTGAGGTCAGCGAAGCGCTGGTTGATGTTCTCCACGGCCGCCACCAGCCTAGCGGAGTCCTCCTGCATGGGCACGGTCATGGCGTTGGCGCGGGGCTCAGAGGCGGCCTTGTGAGCCAGCCGAGTCACAGAGTCCACGGCAGCCTTCCATTTGCCCAGCTCCGCGTTCAGAAGCTGCGACGCAGAAAGGAAGAAAAAAAACAAACACGTATTATTGCGGACAAGTTGAGGTGAAACAGCCCTTCGTGCCAAGACTGAAGAAAGAGGAGCACGTGGAGCGAAAGCTTGCGCTGCAGAACCCAGGGATCCTGGGTTCAATCCCCACCCCTGCCCGTTTCGATCTGGATGAGCATCGTACCGGCGTGCGGTCGTGTATCACTACTGCGTGGTGCACGTTAAAGACCCCAGGCTAGCTGTTGTACTGCACTGGCTAAATTGCTCATCTACAGCGAGTGACTCGTCGCAACATTAAAAATGGCTGACCAACGACTCGCTGTATAAATATCCACACAATCACAATTATTATTGAAGAAAGAATAAACGTGCAAGACGAAGACGACACAACAACATCTTTGCAAGATATGATTGTGTCGTCTTCGTCTTACATGTTTAATAGGGAGTTTTAGATTAGCGCACGCGCAACGTCGTCACCACAGCGCATGCGCCGAACGCTAACCACGTTTAGCGCTTTGCGTGCGCTATTTTAGCGTACGCTATTTTTCGGAAATTGCGTGCGTACGCAAAGAGTCTTTGCGCTCCTCCAAGGAGGATTCGTGATGAGAATTTTGGCTAAAGCCAAGACGAGCACAGTATAAAAATGTCGGCTCCCAGGACCATGTCGCCGGCATGCTCGCGACTGCGATTTTCAATACCGGACGACATTGCACTCGGTTTGGAAAACCCAGTAAGGTGGGCAACGATCACCGGCAAGTTGATGCTTGCGACACGCGAACATTTCTCGGCGAAGGTACGGTGTGTGAAGGTCAGTACACGATACGCCTCTTGCCGAGGCGACGCAAGCGGAAACAACCAAACGACCGCTCGCATCGCATTCTGATGTTTAAACAAATCTAAAACGTTACTTTAAACCAAGTTACAGCATTTCGTGTGTGAAATAAAAATTGTGACTGTATCTTGGTGGCGTTGCAAGCCCGAGATGTCTGGGCGTCTGAGTCGCGACGGAGAAACGCTATTCTAAAACTGTATTGCGTAGAGTACGCTAACGCAAGCGCTAAATTTAGCGCTACGTGCGCTAAAATTGCGCACGTTATTCTGAAACTCCCTATTATTTCTTCTATCTTGACCCGCACCAACACGCTCTTCGTTCATTAATTAGTCCTTCATACTTCTTTGGCGTGTACCTGCCAGTATTTGAAAGGTCTATAGGTGGTCCTAGAGCCACTAAATGAGCTAGGCGTAGAGTATCGGCACTATGTTTCCTGGTATTGTTGTGGGCGCCGCCATCTACGTGCTTAGTGCAGAGCAGACGCAACTGCCGATCGTCATGATTCGAAAGTTGGACTTCCTCAGCATCAAATTCGGTGATAATAAGCTCATGTAATATTGCTTTGCTCTGTCGCGAACTGCTTAAACATTTGTGGAGGACGGAAAAGCGTTTTCTGTGATTTCAGAAAAAGCTTCAGATAATTGTCGACCACGATTTTAAGCCCAAGATGGGTAAGTGTCGTTACTCGGAAGCGTAGCTTATTTAGTGGCTCTATATGTGGTCCTAAGCCAGGAATGTAATGCAAAGTCGAGGTCCCACGCTTCGGGCTATTTGACAAATTAAAAGATGGTAAAGTTTGTGGGGACCGCGGACGGAGAAAAAGAACGGAACGGGTGCTTCAGTTCATATTGCCTGCGAAAATACACTAAGCGACACTGTTAGCGCGAACACGACACCCGCGCTTTTCCGACTTTTACTTCGGAAGGGTATTGGCGGATAGCTGACCGAATGATACCGTTATTGGGCGGTATATAAGACAGTAGACCTATCTATGTTGCTGACCGCGATCCTGGCGGCTGCATAGCGGCGGAGATGGATCTGAAAAGTTTGTTCTGTTTGTTTCCTTCCCCGCAGTCGGCCGGTCGGCAATAACTCGAATGGCTCGTTCACACTTGCGGGTCCGCAGGCAAATTCGCGGGGAAAAATTGACGCCGGGAGAGGGAATCCCCTCGCCGGCGACGGAATATTCGACCGCGGGAGCAATCGGTCCGGGACCGATTTTTCCCACGAAGAAAAGGTTTCCGCGCCGCCGCACCCAATCAGAGCGCAAAGAGGAAACGGAGTTTTGTCAGCGTCACATCCTGGCCGAGTCGCAAGAGTTGTTGGGGTTCCCGCAAGAGTTGTTGGGGTTCCCGCCGGAGTTGTCACAGCTCCCAAGTTGTGCAAATGGCGCCGTCTCGCCGGCATCGTTGTGTCCGTAGAAATGCTCATCAAGACTAAATTATTCAACCCTGTTTGACAAGAGGCATCCGAGCAACGAAGACAGTGCCCATAAAGCAGATCTATGGAATAAGATTGGCGCGAGTGGTACGTACACACGTTGTCTCCGTTTGCTCCTTAATTTGTGATTGCCTTCTGGTATCGCCGAGAGAACGTTCGGCATTTTCTTGGCACTACGGGTTGGCGTTAGCTGCGAGAGGAAGGCTGCAAGAGCCGTTTTTCGAACACCTCTCGTGCCACGGGGCGATCAGCTCTCGCGACTGGATCCGCGCGGACGCGTCGGGTGGCAAGAAATGTGAACGGCGCGGCTTTTTAACGCTCAGTAAATTCACTCGGCGGCAAAAAAGTTTTCCGCAAGTGTGAACGGAACATGACAGCCACAAGATAGGACGTCGCGACGACAGCAATGCTCGCTTTCCCTCGCATCTTTCGCCGGCAGCCTACCAACCGCGATTCCTGCGACGTTTTTGCTGCCCTTCTCCTGACCCTCCGAGGCGTGGGAGATCCTGGGTGGTTTCACAAAACGCTTCTTCCCCACCCGGCAGGCAGCGCTCTGCCATGTTGATGAGCAAGCGACCGCTACTTTCCGCATCGGTTTGCACGATGACGATTAGGTACTGGCCTCGTTCTTGCTCTTGGTGAAACGCACAAGGATGGAGAGTCGCTCCGTCCACGACAAAACTCAATTATGCTTACTCCGCTTCTTTTCTTTTTTTCTTTTCTTTTCTCGAGGTTTTAAATTAGAAAAAGAATGGATGTATAAACATAGAGTAAGCCTACACTGCTTTACGTCAACGTCTACTTTGGTAGGCTCAGGGTGTGTTCAGATAAGGACGGCAATAGGGGTGTCAGGCCTATTTTTTTAAATTATATTCTTTAATGAGGGAGAAAAACATGTTCATATAAAGGAATGGATCTTAGTTTTGCAAGAAACGTCCTCGATGTTATAAAAAAAAATCTCGTCTGGAAAGGAGGTGCAACAACTATTTTTCCAATTTCGCGCGGCTGCAACTACAACAGGAATAATACAACTTTCTACAACGTAGATATTTTATGTATGAAGCACGACTGGTCTACATAAAGTAAATATGTTTATTTTATTCAAGTTTATATTTCAAGGAAGATCAAATGGCAAACTTCACTTCTTGCGAAATCCTTTCATATTTAGGCATTTTCCGGCGATTTTTTTTTTTAACGTATCTTAGAATTATGATTTTAAGCTGACACTCTTTGTACATGGTACTTCATTCTTTGTTTACTTTTAACAGAAATGTTAGCGCTCAACTAATGTAAGTGGGCTTTCTTTTTTTTTGCATTGCGCTTGGACGTTTTTTAGATATCGCAAAAGACAAAATTGCGCTAATTCTAAGCGGCAATTAAAAATATAATCATCCTCAATTTTCTTTAATTTTTCCTCGATGAATCCTCGAAACCCGGTAATTACAAATTCGCAGAAACATGTTGCATTTCAATTTTTAAAATTGGGGAAAAAGATACGAGTAGTGATACACAAGGACCGTGTCGACAGTGGCCGCACTTGTTCGCATTATCCCACAGACACCATGGAGCATTAAACAAACCCACGTGGGCTTTTTTTCGATTCTTTTTTTAGTGATGTGGATGATATTGGCTATGAAAACTGAACTTTGCGACACGGTCTGCCCTCAGGGTGTCTAACTTCGTTGATTACACTGCACTGCGGTACTTTCCCAGGGTAGTATACTTTAATGTGGGTAGTCTAGCTGGTAACAAAATGATTCGATTCATTTACCTAGACATGACTATACTCCGTTCCCAACTACGACGGAGTGTAGCGGACGAACGTTACGAGCTATCTCAACCCATTCAGTGCACCCAGTGACAACGCGTCACTGCGCCTTTCTCAAAGGTCATGTGACACTCGCCATGGATCGACGATTGTGCGGCTTTCAACCACACAACGCGGTGACGTCAGAACGACGCCGAGCTCTGATTGGCTTTGATTGAAAGGATAGTGGGTAAACCTCAATGCTATAGTGCCTTAATATCTACCCGTTATTTTTTTTTTTTCAATTAGCCAATAAGAGTTCCCTCCACGCTCTGACATCATCACAACTCTTGTGCACGAAAGAGACGAACAGTTGCGCTCCGCGTAGCTTGAGGTGTACCCACTAATCATTTTAATCAGAGTTCGACGTTCTGACGTCCCGGGCTAGCTCTCACTTAGTTCCAAGCGACGAGCGCAGATGCATTTCACGAGTTCAGAAGAGGAATTAGGATCCGACGAAAACACGCAGGCACGCATAGCCGTTGGCGGGGACACACGAGGTGCATTACGCGCGCGCACGCTTCCAATTACGGCTGGCCGGATGTAGCGCTGATGGCGCCCAAAGCAGGTTCCGCAGCCGGCAGCCGGATAAAAGAAGAGGGCACCACTCTCGTGCACTATCCGGGCCCCGGATTTGGAAGCTGTCAAAGCAGCCGCGTCTGCGGTTTCCTCTCAGAGGAGGAGAGGGGGGGGGGGGGGGGGGGGGGCAACTAGCAAACACCGCTATACAGATACGCCGCTACCATTTACGAGGAGTCCCAAACACGCGCAGACTAAATACATACACAGGTTAAAAAAAAAAAAAAAGATACATTTAACAGCATTTCAGTCGTGCGCGCAACTCCCATTTTCACGTGACACTAAAGAGATCTTCAAGCTTCGTGTAATTAATGTCGTTTGCGAGAAAAAGATCGAAAAACGAACGTACTTATTCTTTAAAAGAAAAAAAACTGGACGATATTTTCTATACTTTTTGTGACAAAGCCGTTTTCAAAGTACGTAACCTAAAATATATATATACAAATCGTTTTGTTTTCTTCTACATCACTCGTCGAGAGATTCTACAGCAATCATTCAAATGTGACGATACTAGAGAATGTTCTAAAACGCCTCCACCGTAGCTGAGTCGTCTTCACCTTCCACAGCAGGCGTATATATATATGCGCAGCCGAAGCTCTACATGAAAGCCTGCTGGCCCGCGCACCTCTGTATTCTACAAAACTGCCCACCGGGCTATTCTTTTCTCCTCTCATTTCACCGCGTTGACGGCAGTTTCCGTCCAATTTTCATTGTTAGCGGGTCCTGCGCTTATCGGATCTGTTTCATTCGTGTCGTACGATCAAGCCCGCCTAGATCTCCCAGGTGCTTCAGCAGTACTGCGAGGATACCATCAAAGAATGTACGTCGTTGATTGCAAGCGCAAAGCCTACTTTAATGTCACACGCGCTCAAAGGTCAACTGCTTGGCTAGTTACATTTCCGATCGACTTGGAATTCGCGCCTAGGACAAAATTCGCTCCGGAATAAAAGAAGAAAAAGAAATCTGAATCGGTTCGATTCACAGCGGTCGCTATGCGGAAAGAGTATGTACTCTGAGAACAATTCAGTGACTGACATCTTAAGAAATGCACGAATCAAGCAAAAAGCGTGATCCTAATGAGCGCCACCCTGCGTTCCTTAAGCTGTTAGTGAAACTAGTTTCCCCCATTTCAAAATATACGAACGAGAGAATCCGGGCATTGACGAAAACCATTATAGATGATAAGGCTGAATAATAAAAGTAGACTGTGTGAGCTACGCGTGAATAAAACCAGGTGTTTAGAGCAGCAGCGCTCCGTATACAACGACGACCCGATAGTCGCAACCAGGGTATACAAATGTTGCAAGTCTATAATACACACCTGCGCGCCGCCTACCTTTCCGCGAGGGAGAGTCGAGCCCGCTAGCACACTGCAGGTCAGGCCTCACTGACCTCTAGATACAGGTGTCTATGCGCGTACTCCGGGCTATCTTTCTCCTTCTCGTTTCGCGGGATTCGGGAAGGGAGAAGTGGGGGGGGGGGGAAGCCGTCCTCTCCGCTACAGTATTAGATCCTTAACCCGACCGAGCCATTCCTTTCAATGCCGCGATTTACGAGAGCCGGCCGAAAGGGACAGTTTGCGTGCGGGTCGTCCCGCGTGCGGAGCCTCCGAACAACGATGGATCGCGCACTCCTAAAACGCAATAAAGAGGAAGTTACAGTTGCTCGAGCCGAAATGCACAACAAAGTCAAGCGAAATTACAGTTACGTTTCTATGCGCGTGTCTAGTCGTACAAGTCCAGTTATAATCACAGAAATTATAAAGCTTCGTGATTATAATATTTACGTAAAGACTACTGTTATAAACATTCGTGCCCCCCCCCCCCCCCCTATCCTTCCCTCTGGAGAGGCCAGTCAAAGAAAAAACTCCAGCGTGCCTTATTGTAAAAAAAAAAAAAAACACGTTTACAATTTTTGTAACGCCGAATTAGAGCGCAGCTCTTGGGGAGGAGGAGGGGAAGGTTCGGAGGTGAGGGTATACTCCTCCTCCTCAACCGTACCCTCACCTCTTCCTCTCCCGCTTCCTTCCCATTTTGCGGGTAGTTTTCGCTAAATTTCCCGCTAAATTTAGCGGACAAAATTATCCGCTAAATTAAGCGGTGAATTTTGTTCGCAAAATTTAGGGGGGTATTTTTTTTCGCTAAATTTAGCGGGGAATTTTTTCCGTTAAATTTAGCGGGAAAACTTTTGTGCTAAATTTAGCGGATAAATTTACCCATAATGCAACGCGAGGTGATGTCACACGTGGCGTCACATGCGATATCATTATTGGAAACGTCCCATAATGAAACGCACAGTTACGCCGACGCCGCTCAAGCCGGAAACGGGCGCCTAAGAGCTGCGCTCTAAAAGAAGCTATTTAACTATTAGCTGTTGAATCTTCACTGTAACTTGGGAAGTAAGTCCCTACAGAGATCGTAAATAACTGCACAAACCCAAATACCTTTGTTACCGTAGCGCTCAGGTTCAGTACGTTCTAGCGCTCTTTGTCCACAACAGCGGTATAGATACAGCGCGGCGCTTTCGGCGAACACGAGACGGTTTTCATTTTCCGTCGAATGCCGCGACCCCTCTCCCGCGCCTTTGTCTCGAGACGGTGTACGACGGGGCGTCCTGACAAGTTGTAAGCAGAGGGGCGAGAGCGGGGGCCCGCTGCCGCCACGGCGGCGCAGAGCTGTGTTCGCGCCGACAGTGTCAATGGGGGCAAACGCCCATCTAATAAGACGCGCGTCTCTTCCGGCTTGTCGCGTCGGCGAACAAGGACCTCCCCTCGCTTTCTCACGTCGGCGGCGGCGACGACGACGACGACAATGACGAAGACGAAAAGTGGCGCGCAGACTTCTCTCGCCTCGGCAACCACGGACGCGAGCCCGCGTCTGTTCCCCGGTTATTGGACTGGACGGCGCTTTTTCCGTGAACGTTATAAAGATAGCAATGGTCACGAAAGCAACACGAGGAAAAATAGGCCTCGAAGCGTACAGCGGGCATGTGCAGATGCTTCGCTTTTAAAGAAATAAAAAAAAAATAGAAAGGAAAAAAATGCAAACAACCACATGAAGTGTGTTGGTATTGACAGCGGTAGCTGCTGCGTTGTGGAAAGGCATGTTGAAGAAGATATGCCTTCAGCCCGAGGGCCGTACAAGGTTTCCAATGGGTTCTGAAAACGGAACCTGGGCGGCGGCAGTGGGGAGGCGAGGGAGCATGTCCGCACAGCGCCACCACGTGAGTAATTTGCAACGGGCGGTGCGGACTCTCCAGAGCGCGTATTCTACAGGGGTCTCCAAACCCCGGCCCGCGGGTCCGAATCGGTCCGCGGAAGTATTCCGACCTGCCCGCGGTCGGCCGCGGCTCTTCCAGTGAGGCCCGACCCGCTTTCGGCAGACCCACTGCTACCGGCGAACAAATGAGCGCACGTAAAGAAACGGCGAAGCGATAAGCACCAAACGAATCGTATCCGTTCTGATTATAGATCCCTATATTGCCACGCGTTGGCGAGCAAGCGCGTGCGTGGCCGAGTGGTTACCGCGCTTGACTGTCACGCGGAAGGTGTACGTTCGATTCCAGTTAGCGGGCTGCCCTTTTATTTATTCTTTCAACTTGGCCTTCGCGTAAGTTCGAGAACATTCTCGTCTGGTCGAGCTCCGAATGTTCTACGCACCGCTCACAAACCTCACGAAGGACGCCGAGAGGTTCGAATGGGCCGAGGAACAGCAGCAGGCATTCCATGAGCTGAAGCGACGACTCCAGACGCCTCCTGTTCTTGGACATTTCAATCAGGATGCGGACACCGAGATTGTACACTGACGCAGGTAACGCACGACTTGGCGCGGTACTAGTTCAAGTACAAGAAGGCACCGAGCGAGTCATCGCCTACGCAAGTCCGACACTGCAGTGTCCAAGGCGGGGAGAAATTACTCCACGACTGAGAAAGAATGCCTTGCGGTCGTTTGGGCAATCACGAAGTTTCGTCCGTACTTGTACGGAAGCCCGTTCCGCGTAGTCACGGACCACCACTCGCTCTGCTGGCTTGCGAACCTCAAGGACCCGTCAGGACGCCTCGCTCGATGGAGCCTCCGGCTACGAGAGTTCAACATGACTGTGGTTTACAAGTCAGGACGCAAGCACAGCGAAGCTGACCTGTCCAGGGCCCCTGTCGAAACACCTTCCGGCAGCAGCGACGACGATGACGACGACGACGACGACGACGACGAGTGCTTCCTAGGGGGCAGTGAACACCGACGACATGGCACGACGTCAACGAGACGATCCGGAGCTGCGCGCCTTAATCGAGCACCTGGAAGGGCGCGGGAGTACCGTGCCCCGTGTTTTCTCACGAGCCCTGCCGACCTTCGCCATTCGACAAGGTGTACTCTACAAAGAGAACTTCGGGGACAACAACTCGCTGTTGCAGCTGGTAATCCCGACCGACCTTCGAGAGGAGATTTTTCAAGCATGTCATGACGACCCGACGTCCGGACACCTTGGATACAGCCGGACACTGGCCCGTATTCGTGAAAAGTATTACTGGCCCAAGCTCCCCAAAACCGTCCACCTCTACACCCGATCCTGCCACGAGTGCCAGCGACGCAAGAAACCACCGACGAAGCCGGCAGGTCTCCTGCAGCCAATTCCTCCGCCAACTGCGCCGTTCCAGCAGATCGGAATGGATCTACTTGGCCCTTTTCCGCCGTTGACCCTGGGAAACCGTTGGATAATCGTCGCCACAGATTATCTCACGCGGTACGCAGAAACGAAGGCCCTTCCTTCAGGGACTGCTATTGAAGTCGCCAAGTTTTGCTCAACGGGCCGAAGAAGTCCGCCAGCTCGCCCGACTCCTCATTCAAGACCATCAACGCGTCGACGCCGGCCGCTACAGCCTTCGTCACAGGGACGTCCACTTCCAGCCCGGAGACAGGGTGTGGGTGTGGACGCCCATCCACCGCCGCGGCCTCAGTGAGAAACTGCTGAAACGGTACTTTGGACCCTACAAAGTGCTTCGTCGACTCGGGGGTCTGAACTACAAGGTGGTGCCTGACAGAACACTGACTTCATCACGCCGCCCTCCACGACCGGAAGTCGTCCACGTCGTGCGCCTCAAGCCGTATGTCACGGAGTGGGGGTCAAATGAATAAAAAATAAAGCAAATGATCCACTCCGAGGATAAACGAGAAATTACGGGAAAAGAACAAAAGAGCTAAGTTCGACCGGTGACTAGCGCTAGGTCCACGCCCGGTGTATAATCAGTAGAGAGAGACGATGACACAGGGAGGATAAGCAAACAAAAGATTAAATTTAATAAAAGTGAAAAACCTTGCCGCGCACGGCATAGATCACTCAACACAAACCACACTCCGCTCAACGCTAATGAAGCCCTGCGAGCCAGAGACTAATACTTAAAAAGACTCGACGTTCTCAAAACAAGGAAAAGCCAACAAAAACAGCGATAAAAACCCGACACTATCTAACAGCGAGCACAAACCGAGATGGACTCAAACGTCTCCGCTACACACATGGGATCACCCCCAAAACAGTGGCGACAGAAAGAAGCACTGCGTATCAATCGTCCCAATGTTCAACAGTTCGTACTTCAGAGCCAGAGGATGAAGTCGACAAATCAAAGAAAACCAGGCTTAGCCTTCCGGAAGATCCTGAGTCC
Organism: Ixodes persulcatus; assembly: GCA_013358835.2. Lineage (NCBI taxonomy): Eukaryota > Metazoa > Arthropoda > Arachnida > Ixodida > Ixodidae > Ixodes > Ixodes persulcatus. Next base: position 856,469 of record JABSTQ010009220.1, read on the forward strand.
AGAGCAGTCCGTCGTCTGGAGTCGTGGGCCGATGAACGACGTCTCGGAGTCCGGCGGTCCGGTTAGAAGCTCGATGAGATCGACACCGCGCACCACACAGCCACGCACACTTCAGCACAACAAACTCAAACACTTGCCCGACAGGCAGGGCAGAAGCCAAAAATTAAACGTTCCAAAACTCACGTGCAGGGAGAAACCGCGTCGAGCAGCGACCCGGCCAGCTCCGGGGCTCCGACTACTTCCTTTGTTCCAGAACCCCCTTTTATAGGCTCGTCTTCCGACCAACCTCCCGTTTTCCCGCCTTTCGGGCCAGTCAAGTTCCCAGAAAAGCAAAGGTACCCGGCACTGACCCAAACGTCCAAAAACATCAATTATCGCCGATACGTAGAACGCGACAACCACGACAGGCGGCAGACTAAGTAAGTCGCCGCCTTCAAAAAGCGCGCTAGCCGGCGTAAACATCTTTGTATCCCGGCGGCGCCCTCGCGTCTCAAATCGGCACCATACTCGAGCCAGCACACGCACCCTTCCGTCTGCGAGGTCAAAGCCACAAACTGTGCCCCGGGATGAAATATAATCCTCGTCGCCTGTCAACAAACCCTACCCCGCCAACGAGCAAACCCGTTGGGGATTTAGAAAGGAAACTTCGACGGGACGAACTGAGATTAAAAGCGGCACCGCACTCCCCCGTCCTGACCGTACCGAATCTTAAAGTGGTCCGAAAAGATCATAAAAATGCAAAAAAAGATAAAGAAAAGCCTGAATTTGTGACACCGTACTACGATCGATAGGACTGTGAATTGTGTTTTGTAATACGCTCGATAGGACTGTGTTGCACACGTCTACGTAGTTGGCCATTATTTTTTGTTTTGCTGTTTCTGTTTTCCGGCACGTCCCATCGAGACGATGCGCTTTTAAGGGGGACAGTAATGCCACGCGCCATGGCGAGCAAGCGCCTGCGTGGCCCAGTGGTTACCGCGCTTGACTGTCACGCGGAAGGTGTAGGTTCGATTCCAGTTAGCGGACTGCCTTTTATTTATTCTTTCAAATTGGCCTTCTCGTAAGTTCGAGAACATTCTCGTCTGGTCGAGTTCCGAATGTTCTACGCCGAACGATCCAGAAACCTACGAGGGTACATAAGGGATTCCGCAAGGCGAGCGGGTCAGTCTCGCCCTAGCGTTCGACTGTGCTGTTACGCCGACTTCGACACCCGCGACGCTCTCCTGTTATCTTCAGTTTTCTTTTATTTTTTGGGCACAAGTTCGAACCATTAAACGTTTTAGTTTCCCCCAGTTATTCTTTGTTTCCTTGGCAGTTCCCTCGTGACAATATCCCACTGATAGTTTTGTGTCATGTTCATTGCACATTGTCATCACATCCATCACCGATCTTAGCCCTCTGTGTCATTTCAGTCTAACAGTGTTAAAAGCTTTTGAATTCTTATGTGCTTAGTGTGTGTCACAACTTCTGCTTATTTTTATGACGAGTTTTACCAGTCTCTGTAGTCTTCTGGCCTTTTTGAATGCGGCAAATTTCTTATACGTCTTGATTTATACCTGGTGTGCTTTCTGGGTAAAATATATTGCTCAATGTCATAATAAGCTAAATGTATATACATTACTTCACCTTAGTTTTTTTTTATTTCTAGTATAATTTGAATGCATATATTTAAAGGGTTATCGACTTATTCATATTTTCGCCGTTAATATTGTCTTAATTAATTTCCGGCTCTAGAGGCTGCGACAAATCCCCAATCTGGCCCCTCAGTCAAAACGTTGGAAGACCCCTGTTCTAGATCCTAAGGATATGCGGCAAACCGCTAGAACCGCAACCGCGATTCGGAAAGAATGCATACACGAACGTCATAAAGACGCAAGATACTTGAATGAAAACCCCCCAGGCTGAATGAACGAAAAAGCAAAAAAATAAAGGTTCGATGGGCCATCTTTCGAGGATGGCCAATGGTTCGGGATATCACGGCAGGAAACTAGTGCGTCCAGATTGAGAGTGTTTCCAACTGCTAAATCGGTGTTACGTGGTTTACGGGCCGAGTTTGCCATACAAGCTGCAAGGAGGAAGCGACAGCGTATATCCGTCCGCCAGCATCTCCAACCTTCGCTTAGACTCTTCGCGCGCTATTGCGCTCGCCACGCGACAACGCAACGCATGCGCGCTTGCGACCAATCCGTCCAGGAGGCGTCCGCAATGAAATTGCAAACGCTCTGCGTATGGTTTAAGTTGCTCCCTCTCTGAAATCTAGGCTCTCCAAAGCCGCGTTCAGACAAACCGTACAAAAGACAGTCTGCAAACACCGTCTGAGGAGTGTTTCTTCCTTGTAAGATGGTCATGTCACAAAACTATATGCAGACATGTTCAGGGCATACATACGTACAAAGCAATCAGGGTTCGAACAATGCGTGTCCTCAGATAGTAGAGAGTTTTGGAAAACCGTTTTTGCACGTCCGACAGGGTACGATGGACACTCCGGGACGAAGTGCGCATGCGCTGACTCCCATAGGCACAGTGCGTACCGGAGGGCCCACCGTACCCTGTCGGATGGGCGAAAACGGTTCCCTAAAACCCTTCGATTCTGTGATCGTGTCTGAAGCGAACTCCGTGTCTTTTGTATGATGTACGAGCAGCGTGACAGCGGCTTAAAGGCCGACGAGGAGCCAGAAAGAGGGAAATTTCCCTCAATTGCTACTTTCCAATTGAGAAAGAGGGAGACCCTCCAGCACTCTGTGGGGGGACAAACTCAGAGAGACCCCTGGAGACCCGCTCCCGTGGGGAGAGGAAGAGAGGAGAGTGCGAGAGGGAATGGAGAGAAGGAAAGTGGGAACCGGTTTTCTTTCCGGCAGAAGACGATTCTGTGGGGCGGCCTTTAACCCTTTGCCTACCACAACAATTTTGAAAAAAAAAAAAAACGATTTGAAAATACCGAATTTTTTTATGTGCCCTAGAAACTTTATATGCAATACAAAGGCCAAGAACAAATGCCAAAATATTTATTATATGAGAAATCTTTGAACACACTGCAAAAGAAAAAGGGATGAAAGTTCCGCTTCAATGCATTACCGCAGACAGTTCACATCACCTTGCAAATGGACGTTCAGGCCGGGCGTAGCAGTTATGCAGACAGTTCACATCATCTTGCACACAAAGTGAACGCCAAACGGGAAGGGACTGGAGGGGAATTTTCTACGTTGACTGTAGTCCAATACCGACAGGCCGACACGATGTCCTCATCGAAATTGGAGTCGTCTGAGCTAAAATCCACTGACTCAGTTGCATCCACTGATCTCTATGTCTATTTGCTGGATCGCGTTTGACCAGCTCCGCCTATGGACGGGAATGCGGCCACGGTCGGCCATCTTTTTGGTAGAGTTATATTATATCTAGCCATCATAGTAATATGGCGGACAGCGCAATGGCGGCAGGCTGCCATAAAATAGCCGTAGATCTAGTACACTGTACCGTGGGTGATATTTCGTGCTTGATTGAAGTTGTTCGACGAAGCAGATTCTTGAAACCCGGCGTGAACGGTAGCCTCATCTTTGAGGACCCGGCGAAAGTTCTACGAAAGCGCAGCACCGGGGGAAAGCAGCGCAGCTCGCGTCGAAAGCAGACTCCGTACCGGAGTCTGCTTTCGATGCGACTTTCGGCGCGTGCTGTGCTGCTTTTCCCCGGTGCTGTGCTTTCGTAGAACTTGCGTCGGGTCCTCAAAGATCGGGCTACCGTTCACGCAGGGTTTCAAAAATATGTTTCGTCAAACAATTTCAATCAATCACGAAATATCACCCACGCTATTTTGATGGCATCCTGCCACCACAACTGCCACAACGCCGTCTGCCATGGATGGATGATAGTGGCTGCAGCAGCTGTACCTTGGCTAGAGGTGATATAACTCTACCAAAAAGATGGCCGCCAGTGGCCGCATTCGCGGAGCGGGCAAACGCGATCCAGTAATTGTCATAGAGATCAGTGGTTCCATCGCTCTCGCTCTTTGATGAAATAATCATTTCCTCGTCTTCTGAATCTGAAGAGACGTCACAATATCTTCGTTTTTGCCCCAATTTTGAGGAAAGATTGTCACTACAAACGGAGTGACCAGAAGGTGACGCCGCCATTTTTAAATCCCCTGTTGCCTGTGTGGGAATAATTTTCTACCAAATTCAGAAATTTACCAGGTTTTTATTTTCCGTGAAGCGCCATCTATCCACGGCAAAGCTCACTAGAAACACGTGGACTAGCTCAGTTCGTCCACGGTAGCGTATTGGAGCCCGAATCAACGTGGACGAGCCCAGCTCGTCTTCGGGGGGAGCGGTACGAACAGTGTGGACCCCACCGGCGATGCGATCTAGTCGCGCGACAACTTTCATCGCAAAAGCGACCATCGCGGGTAAAAAGCGACACGATTTGAGCAGTCGCTACTCGACCAGACGTTTTTGCGATGTGATCTAGTCGCGGAGCGGCTGAGCCAATCAACGGCGTTCGGAGCGAGAGTTTTCGAGAAACGACTCGCCAACGAAGGCGTTGGACTAGCTCATCGCGCACGCCGGTGTGACCATCTAATTTTTTTGCAATGCGATCTAGTCGCATCGCGCGACTGAGAGGCGACGCACAGCGGGAAACGCGATTCCGCGAATCTAGGACGAGAGACGGAGAAGGGGAACTGAACCGCGCGAGGATATGTCTTCTAGCTTCCGGTCGGGTGGCAGCGCGGCGGCCAGCCAGCCAAGGAGTGCGGCGAACAAACGAACGCCGTGCTAATTGGAATGGTACCGCGAGAAGAGACCCGGCGCGGAGCGAGAAAGGGCTCTACACATACGGGTTCGGACGCGCTAGCTGGCTGGCATGGCTGGCCGCGGCGGCGATCGACCGAAAAGATGCGGCCCCCACGCACCACGATCCCAGGCAACTCAAAGCGCCGAGCTGGGGAAAAAGGAGGGGGGACGCTAACGATGCTGCTGGAACCAGATTTGTCGATAGAAGGCGCGCGTCTCTTCATTTTCGTTTCCACGTCGCTCTTTGGCTCGTGCGTTTCCTTTTGTCTGTGTGTGTGGCACGCTAGAATAACAGTAATACAGTACCCACCCCTCCCCCCCTTTCTAGGAAAACAAAACAAAACACAACCACACGAAGAGGCACACAGTAGAAAGGGATACGAAATGCAGCGGAGTCGATGATGGTACGTACACCCTGCGGACACTGACTGGCACCGCTCCGTGTTTCTCTCCCTGAATTTCCTCTCCCTGAAGTTCAGCTTCCTCGCTTATATCGGTTTTAATCATCGCGCGATTCTATTAGACCCATGTAGCGTTAGCAAAAAAAGAAGACGGCCGCGTGTGGAGTAATAGAAATGCGAGGTTAATCATGAGGGTGCGGATTCGCGAGGATGGGAACGAAAGGTATACGAATCCATCACCCTCCGTGACCCGAACTGAAGATCGGCCAGAACACGCATTTGAACGGTTCGGTAAGTCTGCCGAAGCACTAAATCGAGAGCTTAAAGTGCGGAAGTAAACACGGGAGAGAAGGAAACTTTCTCTCCGGTAACAAGAAGGAAAAACGCGAATACAGTCCGAATTAGCCGTGACATCCGCTTCATCCTTGCGAAACAAAGAGGGTCCTCTGGGAGTAGTCATTACACTCCGGAATTTTCTAGCGTAGCGTAGACACAATAGCATGCGTAGCGTGACATTTAGAGCTCGACGCATCCCTCTCGCTGGAAGCTGCATGTTAGGCTGATAACGTAACGCTTATTCCTGCTACAGCATGTCATGGTCACTAGCCGTTACAAATGCCACTTTTGTGAGGACGGTTCTGGCACGGCTGAGCGGTTCGCTGCGACTCTTAGCACGCAGTAGAGAAGTCACATCTGTACGTAGGCGTAAATGTAGCTCGGCGAGACGTGTAACGCCTGCGAGTAACAGCTTGGAGGCGCTGTAAATTCAGCACTTTTACTCGCTGTAAGGTCCCGTAGGGTAGGAGGAGCTAAAAAGAGAAAATGAGAACCCGAAGACCGGGAGAAGATCATGATTGAAGAAGGGCTATAGTCAGTTACAGGCATTGGGGTTACAGGTTAAAAAAGGTTTTTGAGGGAAAGGAAGGCTGTAGAGGAGAAAGCACACGGAGCGCTGGAGAGAGGAGGAGGTTTCCTTCTCTCCTCTCCAGCATTCCGTTTGCTTCCTCCTCCCGTATCTATCCTTTACCTCGAATACTTAACACGAACAGGCGCTCACGGTCGGACCGCAAAAGACCCTTTGCAGAAATCCCTAAAGCCCGCACGCGCCGCGCGATCAATTATGGGATACCTCGGCATGCCCCTCCCATCGTCTTTCCTCCGCTATCACGAGACATACGCGAGCATGCGCAGGTTACCAAGACAACAACGCTCGAGCAGCCGAGTCGGACGAGCGACGGGTGAAATGGGGAAGAGGGTATCGCGTTGGCTACCTTGCGAGGCTGCCCCTTCCTCATCCTTCTCCTTCGTACAAGCTCCGTCGTCTGCTACACCAACGCTTTGTCGAACCTAGTCGAACTCTGCCACGGTTGCGGCGCAAAATGAGTGGATTGGGTGAAACTGCAAGACGTAAAGGTAAGTTACGACAAATAACATACTCAAATAAGTGAATAGCACAACGCAGACAAGAGTCGACCCGGGAACCACAGGCAGAATAGATTCGGTACGGCCGCCAACGATGTACGACGTTCCGACGGATGGCTGCGACGGCTACTGCTGGCGGTAGCTGCCGGGACCCACGCGCAATCGCGGAGACACAACGAGAAAACGCGTGATCATACCCGGGGGGGGGGGGGGGGGGTGTACACAAAATCCCCTGCCGTCGTGGCCGTAAAAAAGGTGAACACAAGGGAGCGATGGCCCAGCCGGTGATAAGGCGACACGGGGCGCTACGATAGCGTAAGCACGCTGGGTCCGCGATTACCGAATTAGTTCACTCTTGGATGCACGGGGTACGTGGGCACACCGAAGCCGTTCCCAAAGCGCGCTCTCCAAACGACACAGCGTGACTGCGCACATGTGTTCTGTTTTCGGTCGCTCCTTGGGAGCAGGGCTATCTTTTTTATCTGTGTTTTACCGTCATTTACGATTTATTCACGCTGAACTGTCAAGGGTACGTGGCGAATGAGAGGAAATAAAAAGCGTCGTCTCACGCATGTCCCGTCACCTTGAAAAGCCCCCCCCCCCCAAACCGCCCGTAAAAAAAACCCAAAATACTACAAACGTTAATTCTCTTCAAGCACCCCTGCGATCCAAAAGTGGTAACCTCGCAAGTCACTCTCGCTCCCCGTGTTATCGCGAAATACAACGCCGCGTCTGGCGGTTTCCCCGTGCCGGCCACGCATCACTTGTGTTCCTCTTTTTCTAAGGCCGACTGTACGTATTGCAACAGGTCTATAGCCAGCCGGCAACGGCCAGGCGGCGCCAGCAGAGTGAGAGCCCCCGGTTATACCCTGTCTCGTTGGAACTTGGCAAAGGGTGAACGATAAGCCCCACATAGCGTGCCGAAGGCTTCGAAATGCTCGACGTATACGAGCGCAACGCCCACATATTGGAGCATGACGCAGCGAAAAGCCTGATACTTCTTCGGACTAGAGGCGCGCTCCGGTGATACGCAGTCACGTTCCCATTGGCCCGCCTGGGCCGTAGCTTCCGCTGTACTGGCATGATACGCGATCACGGCTTCCTGGGATACCCAGTATTTCTTGCTTCAGACACTAGGCTAAGCGGCGCCACCAGAGTGAAAGCTCTCGCTTGAACAATGCAGCCGCCCCTCCTAGGGGTACCCAATATTTCTTGCTTCAGTTGCTAGATGGCGCCAAACCAAACAGCATTGCAGGTTGCCTATGGCCGGCGAAAAGCATACGGATTCTGGGCAGCGCTACGGAAAGCAGCTTGCTCGAAAGAAAAGTCCTCCGAAAGGAAACGCTACGTCAGACATCCGACAGCATCTCTTCTGCGAGTCCACAAACGTCGCAAACGCTTGCTTTTTCTTAAATATTTTTTGAGCTATTGAGCTGAAGACGGACGAAATAGTAGTACACACTCATCATTTTGAGGTTTCCTACTGCATCTCCCATACTAGGATCGGGCTCCTGCACTTTTGCGATTTTCACGGCGACTAGGGGCAGATGTATTTGTTTACAGAGACAATGAGTTGGGATTGTACGTGCGACGTGTAGTCTCCAAATCAGACTTGCCTTATTTAACGACTCTTTTTTTTGTGTCTGTGACGAACGCCATGTTGAATTTCGGTATAAACCGCCCGGGTCACCAAAAAGCTTCCTCAAAACTATAACCAAGGAGAACAGCCAAGAAAATATATGGCTAGTAGAGTGGTACGAACACTTCAAATTCTAGCGCCTTGCAGTCGGCACATAAAGTTTAAAGTCAGAATGAATAAACCTTTATAAAATATCAGCGATGTTGTGTTTTGTGTCCTTTCCTCGGTTCTATTCGTGCGTTCTGTAATATTATTTTTTTTTCTGACACGAGAGAACACATGCACGAAATTAGTTGCAAAGTAATTTTGTGTTTTCTTTCGCCAGGCCTCATATCCGCCAGAATTCAACCCGGCGATTGTCTCGAGAAAACGATGTATGGCACAACTGACCCAGTTCTGGTCTCGCCCAACATCTGCAGCCATCCGCACCCCACACGCGCAGGAGCCTCCTACAGTCCTGCCACCTCCCCCACCACAAACTCCTTCCGTGTCTCACCCTCCTCCAACGAGAGTCGAAACCAGGCGCATTATTCCCAGAGATAAACCAAAGGGAAAAAAAAGGGCCGGTCATCCGAGGCCGAGCTAGCCAAACGTCGCCAAGCTCCTCGAAATCGCTCGTCCTGGCGGAAAAGTGAGATGGATGGCGGGGCCGCAGCCTCCGCCTGGACGCTGTCGTGCCATACTTCTTTCACCCCTGAGCTGACAGTACGGTGGAAGCTACGTGCCCGTTGAACCAGGCGAACTTCCATCTCTCGGACAGTGATTACGCCCATAGCCAAGCGCGGAGGTCAGGTGACGAAGGGGAGACGGCTGATTTGTTCCGGCGAGCACGTATACCTCCCACCGCACTGTCATCGTAGAGGCGAGCGCAGTAGAGGACAGGGCCGTCCTTATATAACTGGCCGAAGCTCGCCGACCCAACCGATCGCCCACCCCTCACCGCACCACGTCGTGTATCCCGGCGAGCGAGCCGGGGTTCGAGCCGGCACGTCCGCTCGTACGGCGCAGCGGCCGAACGAGCGGAAAGGGAGGCGCCAGGCGAGCGAGCCCTCGCGATCCCTCGACTAAGAACGTCTCCCGACTTAAGCCTAATCTCGGCGGCCACTCGACCGTCGCTCCGATCCTCTCGTCCGTCGCCTGCACTTCAAGTTGATCGAGGTCGTCCGAGGCCGGACGCGTGTTGGTTTGTTCATCGTTGCGGCCCGGCAATGTGGACAGGCGGTTAGCGTGGACACCGTCCGTTCTACGTCTCAAGTTTCAAGTTTAGCGGACACGCGAGGTATTATATGCACAAAGCGCAGAAATGTGTGTCTCAAGCGACTTCCGGTTGCCCCATCTTTCCAAGCCCGTCGAGTCTGCTTACGTCACCAGCGCTCGAAAGCATAAATGCTACACGGACAACTAAGTTGGAGCTTTAGCGGAAGCCTTCGGCTGTACGATTTAACGTAGGAGACAAGTGGTTCACAAGAATATTCGAAAATTTTGAACAGATCTCGCGCTTCTTGGTTCTTTTGGCGTTCGCCTGGAAAATTGGTGGTTAAATGTTTCATCGACGTTTCAAGCAGCGGTGTTGAGGTGGGCTTCGTTCATTCCTTTTTATGAACCAAAAGTTGGCTGGGACGTCAAAGACTGGAGCACCACTTGGTGGAGTTTGCAAAGAAAACATCTCTATAAGGGTTCCAACCAATAAATGAGACCTATACAAAGACTACTCTGTTTATCCTTAAGCTAATACGGCAGCCGATGCTACAATCGCGCTAGCCGCACTCCTGGCTTTCAGACGCGCCTTACTAGCGCGAGCGCTTGTTCCGCGGAAAAGTGTTTCGGAGCTGTGACCTCGTGCTCTCGCGCTTCTTGCATTAAAACACTAACAACTCCAATCTTTTTTTTTTTTTTTTTTTTTTTGTTCTTAAGCGATTTGGTATGTTGTTCAGAAGCAGTAACGTTGGTCAGAAGGCTATCCAATCAATATTTTGCTCGAGTCACGTATATTTTTTAATAAAGTAAAAAAAAAAAACGCAACCGCTCGCAAGCAAAACCAAAACATGTGCACGGAGGCTCGGAGGAGAGAGTTGCCGGAAGTTACGTGCCTATCGCTCCCTACACAGTTTTCTTTTGCGTTCCTCCGCTTCTGGACGTATGAAGCAGACGACGACGCGAGGACGTTGCTTGAACCGTTTGTCGTGCGATTGTTTCAAGCTTAGAGACCCCTTTCGAAAGTGTGCCCTTTGCTTGAAGCTGTGGAATCCCTGCACAATGGCGGACAGAAAGGACGACGCCAATGTTGGAACTTTGGAAAATCTACTAATGACATCTCATTTCTAGCTCCATTCCCTGATTAGTTTCGTCCGGTCAAAAAAAGGTCAAATCCGCTCATCGGGGATCGCCTGTTACATTTAGCCCCCTCCCGCCTACCCTTCCCATAATCCCCTTCTTCACTCACGATTGGATAACTTAATCACGAGATCGTGATGTATCCCTTCCTTTAATAAATACGATTTCTCACTCAACCACTCACTTGTGTAGTTTTAGAATCTCACATTCTCTGTTGTCGCTTGTTTTGCCATTACGCGGTGTTTCAGACCATTTAACAATGAGCACGTGACTTTCGAAAGGGCTCTATTGGCGACGTGCGCGATCAAAAGCGTCGATGTGGTCGGCCTTCCGGCTCAATGCTGACTATGACGTCAGCAAAGGATTTATCATCGACGGAAATGACAAATGTAATTACTTCAATTTTGGCAGTGTTGCTTTCAGAGCGCAATGATTTCAAGCTTCCACCATGCTCGTTACAAACACCATGCAACTTGTTGTTCGCAAGGTAATGACGTCCGCAGAGGGAACCATAGGAGAGCGCCACCGAAACATCTCGCCGCCAATACCCCTTCCACTCGCTATTCTCTGCTTGAGGATCGATTGGCCGGTACCACGAACCACAGTGGCGAAGTAACGGCTCCACGTCCACCATCGCGTAGCCATTATGAGACCGACGTCTATATCTACTTGCTGTGATCTGCGAAACAAATTTTCTCTCGATCAACGTATTTGCAGGGTTTCGGAAACCACGAAAAACAAAGGTTTATTTATTTTTTTTTAAATATGGAACGTGTGCCTTAGATGAGCCACGACCTTGAACATATTTGATAGGCATGAGTGTAAACGGCCCGTGACCGCGGAAAAGTGAGTCAGCGCGCATGAAACCGGCCAATTATCGACCGGCAAATTTCGGGCGGAAAGAATACGAATTTCGAGACGACGATTGCGTTCTGGGTAGTTGGGCTCTTGACGGTCACGTTTAAATATCAGACTGCATAGTAGGGTTCGTTCATGATGGGTTTAAAGGGAAGCTGAAGAGGTCCTTGACTTCGAACGAACAGTCAGAGTTGTAATCTGTAATCTAACCTGCGTGTAAAGCGTCTATATTTCTCTAGATGAGTCCTTCAATAATGGGAGAAAAAAGAGCAAACACGCGATGGTTTGTTCGCGCTAAAAGCCTGCTTCAGACAGTTGCGTTTGAGTGCGTTTGACTGCGTTGCGGCTGCGAGAAACCAGGACATCCCTGCTGCTTATATCGCGTGCCAAGATGATTCCTTGAATTGGATTCCACGCTTCATACGAAGCACAGATGTGCCGGTGACTGGCTTTCGGTTCTCGACGCAACGCAGTCAAACGCACTCAAACGCAAGTGTCTGAACCGGCCTTTAACAGTGTCGCGGAGCGCACGAGCGGTATGCCGCACTTAGAGCCAGCAGCAGCGAGGCACTGAACTCGTAACCAACTTCAGTAGTGCTGGAGGCCTCCAGCAACTCACCCGCTGTTCCCTGAGCTGCGCCTCGAGGGCCTCCAGCGAGTGTCCTGGTCCTGCGACCCCCTGGCGGTCCAGGCGGGCCTCCATGCGCGCCAGCCAGGCCTCGAGCTCGCGACGTCGGTCGTCCAGACTCCGGCCGGAGTCCGCCGCCAGGCCTTCCAGCTGACGGCGCCGCTGCGAGGTCGCCGCTTCGCTGCGGTCCCACTCCTCGCGCAGCGACGCCACTGCTCGTCGAGAGGGAGAGATCCAAAGTTGCGGTAAGGTTACCCCAACTCCGCATAGAGCGTCGGGGACGACCGATAAGCACTCGGAGTCGAGATAGCGCAGCTGCCCGTATTGTACTCCGTTCACATCTAAGCTGATTGTGCGGTGGAAGCTATGTGCTCGTTGAACCAGATTTTTCTATCTTTAGTTCGCTTCAGTGCGCATTTTTTTCCTTTTTTTGGGGGGGTTCTTTCTTTGTTTGCTGCTGACCATTGAAGGGCCCGAGAACTTCCCAAGCTGTAAACTACAGCTTTTTTTTTTTTTTGGTACCTCATCATAATCGATGAAAAATAAACGTATTATTATAATTATTGTTGTTATTATTATTGTCTCTGACCACTTGATCACGCTTCCGCCCATACCCACGCGCAGAGAGAGGGGTCAGGTGATGAAAAGGAGGTGGGTCATTGTTTGCTGCTGACCATTGAAGGGGCCCGAGAACTTCCCAAGCTGTAAACTACCGCTTTTTTTTTTTTTTTTGGTACCTCATCATAATCGATGAAAAATAAACGTATTATTATAATTATTGTTGTTATTATTATTGTCTCTGACCACTTGATCACGCTTCCGCCCATACCCACGCGCAGAGAGAGAGGTCAGGTGATGAAAAGGAGGTGGGTCATTGTTTGCTGCTGACCATTGAAGGGGCCCGAGAACTTCCCAAGCTGTAAACTACAGCTTTTTTTTTTTTTTTTTTTGTTTGGTACCTCATCATAATCGATGAAAAATAAACGTATTATTATAATTATTGTTGTTATTATTATTATTGTCTCTGACCACTTGATCACGCTTCCGCCCATACCCACGCGCAGAGAGAGGGGTCAGGTGGTGAAAAGGAGGTGGGTCATTGGTCCGGCAAGTGCGTAGCTCACACTACAGTGTCAGTTTAGGAGTGAATGGAGTATAGTGCCCTCGATTTAGAAGCGAGGAATATAAGGCGTTTTCGAGCGATAAAGGTTGGGTTTGTTGCCGTCACACGACAAGATGTCGGGGGCTGATGTATGATCTTGTACCGTTCCTGTGTGCCGTTAATGTGGAACACTGCCAAGGCTACAAGCGCGAGCTCTGTGCCTTGGAAGTGCTTCGGCTGCACGAACGCATGAGCAGGAGGAACGTTTCTCAAAGTTACCCGCTAGCGCTTATAACCATTGCTGCCTCTCAAGTTAAAGGGGTCATGAAACGATTTTCCTACTTCTTCCTCCTTAGCTTTAATCCTCAACTCAAATGCGAATTGTGAAATCACGTGGTCGTGACATTCCTTCGGCACCGGTGCGATGACTCCTAGCTTCCACCGTGCTTTTTATGCACACCATAGAACTTGTCATTCTCCAGTGACAATAAGTTCCGTCAGGGCACTCATTGGCCACGAACGCGAATCCAAATATTCGTCGACGGATTGATTGTTGACGAGCGCATACGTCAGAGTGACGCAGTTCTCGTGTCCAATGCGTGAGCTGGGCTCTGCTGACGTCAGTTTGGCGCCGGTGACGCGCTTTTGGAACCGCGGATATATCATAGTGAAAAGGCGGAGAGCTTTCGAAGGCAAGAAGGTACAAAATAGTCCGCTATATTTTCAAATGTTCGTACCGAAAAGCTGGCTTTTGACTTTCTAGCCTCTTTTGTTTGGCCAACTAAACGATATGCGATTAGTAAAGTCCCAATTTAAAATCCTTCATCTCAACCCAAAATTCGTTTCATGGCCCCTTTAAGGTGTGTATTTCGCTCCTAGTACGAGCCAAATATCAGTGAATGTTTTACGGGCCTTTTCACTAAATAAGCTTATGCTTTCAATCAATCAAGCCAAGCTTGCAATGCGTGCAATATATGCTTGTTGATGGCATGCTACCAGAACTGCTGAGAAAGTATACGTGTCCGGATACCGGTGGCGAAGCACGGCATACAATAGAAACATGTGAAAGCCGCCGTGACAACACTGCACTCGCGCTCTCCACTGTTGGAGATTGCAAATCACTCGACCTGGTCTCCATAGCTGATTGATAGTTATAAAATCAAATGACAAGAATCGTTGATATTTACAAAAAAAAAACACTGTCCTGACAAAGCAATAAAACACCAATATTCCTCTAAATAGTTACGTAAGAGACAAAGACATTTATCGTCGTAACCTTCTCGTAGTCGCCAAACATATGCAAACTATAAAAAATATACTGGAAAGTCTTTTAATCTAGTGGAACTTTAGGCATGATCGAGGGCACCAGAAACGTTTATTGTACTCCCATTATTATTATTATTATTATTATTATTATTATTATTATTATTATTATTATTATTATTATAACCCCGACGCGGCTGTGCTTCGTGTATGGCCCGCTGGCGAGGGCCGTCAGCTGTATACTGATATCAAGCGAAGGAATGCCATCAGTTGATACTGATAGAGACCAACAATAATGGTTAGTTGCGTACGGGTACGCTCCGTCAGAGCATTCCCAATCGCGGTCGCCGCCTGCTGCCGAGAGGGCGAGCAGTTCGGAGTCGAACAAAATAAACGGCCGGTGGACAAAAATAAAAACAAAAACACACAAAACAAACACGAGGCTTCCGAATCTTCTTGAGGAGGCTAAGTGGACGCGCTCGAACCCGAGCCGAGGTCCGGCCCCGGGCCCTCATTAAGACTTCCGCACAAGTGCTCCCAGGTCCAGGGACCGAGTGGCTCTTCAGCCAACGACTCGGATTACTGACCGCTTCCAAGCTCTGCCTATATACACAAAAACACGCACACTGCGGCTCCTGGCTTTCTCAGCTCAGAGCTTTAATGCGAGCAGTTCGCCCCAGCGGTAGCCTCGTTGTGTAGCCCGCCGTCAAAATTCGCATGCTCCTTATAATGGCTAAACGTTTGCCCCCCCCCCCCCCCCCCAGACACACACACACATTCTTTTTTTTAATACTTACTGAAGAAAACGGATTATTAGGACGAGAGGAAAAGAGGACGTTCGTCGGTTCCAACTTCTACGCTGCCGATGAGTGTGCCCCCCCCCCCCCCCCCCCTCTGTTTCATTTTACGCTCATATTTCTTTTTTTCTAAGCCGTTATGACCGTAGCTCCTTTTTTTACTGTTGTGAGCCATTGTTTCCGCAGCTAGACTAGCTTTCCCTGAACGACTTTCTGCTTTTTTTCTCCGTTTTCACTGCGCGAGTTTTACGACGAGCGTCACGTTTATCCCGGAGAATCGTCTCTACCGCACAGCTCGGGAGGCGGGCGGGAAAGCATACTCAAAGAAGACCACCTTCCTTTCTTATGTTTTATTATACAGCCCTAGAAATGTAACGACTTAATCCTTCGTTTGTTTCTCTCTCTCACTCTAAATCTCCCGCAGCGGCGTAAAAGAGCTGCTTGTCACAACCAAACCGCCGGAAGCCCATCGTAATCTATCGTCCTTTCCATCATATTGTATCCTCCCCTCACGGAACGCTTTAGACGTAGCATCGCCGTTCTTCGCACGAAAATTAGATTTTCCTGAGGAGGGGACCACACAGCAATCTTTTTAATACCTAAAAAGCACGTCACTTCTTCCCCTGCTTCCGACAGGAAACAAGGCGCAGATCTCCTCGTCGAAACAAACAACATACTCTATAGAAGAAAGCTCCCTTGATAGCTGGCGTGTGGTCGTGACGCATGACGCACGTTAGAGACAAACGTTGTACTAGGTAAATTTACCCACTAACGTATCACCGTACCTCAAAAATAGACCGTCAACGCTCGCTGTCTGAACATTCAGCGTCAATTTCCCTTTTGTTTCGTCCGCTTCCTTGGTGAACAATGTGGATAAAGCGCGTTTACAAATTATACCCACTCATCACTGAAACACGCAGAATACGCGAAAATATTTGCACTCCGCTAGCACGGGAAGTATGCGACGCTGTGGAAACCACCAGCGCAAACGTGTCTCTAGGTTGAGCACAAGCACGGAGCCAAGATGTTTTTGTTTTTTTTTTTTTTGTTTTTTTTTTTTTTTTTGGGGGGGGGGGGGCGAGGGCGCCTATGACAAAATGCTGTTTGAGGGGGAAGGGGGAGAGGAGGCCCCAGCAGAATGGAAGATTTCTTTTTTTTTTTGGGAGGGGGGGGGGGGAAGGCGGGCCCCATGCCCCCCCCTGGCTACGTTCCCGGTTGAACATCTCATTTGCACGAGGATGCGTGCAAATGAAACACTCGGCCGCGTAACACAGCCGCGCCACTAGCAGCGTATTGACAGCGTTGTAATAAGTGTAAGAAACGAAATATAGTATCAATTTATTCGCTCCTCAAGCCCTAGCCAGTTTTACTGAAGAAGGAACTCATTACGTCATTCAGTCGGAACGGCGTCGGAAACGCTAGCACGCATCAATATATACCCCTCAGCTGTCATCCAAACCTCTAACTCCTTCACCTTTCTCTCTCCCTCTTTCTACTCTTCCCCTAATCAACTTTAGGGAGAATTAAAGCGACCGCTCATCGTAAAATTCCCATGACGCGAGACGGTCGGGCGCTCAACCCGCGACGGTCATGCGTTAATTACAACGAGAAAATAACAATAACGGAGAAGGGCTTCCTTGTTGCTGAGTCACGCGCGAAGATGAAACAAGCAGAAAGCAAAAACAAAAAACCAACAACCTTTTCTTCCGTTTTCTATCATAGCCTTCATCCTCTCTGCTCGCGCTAATGCACTCCTCTTAATTTCACCGTGCGTTTCAGAAACATCGCGCGAAGAACAAAACGCTGCCGCTCTCGCAAAAGCTCGCTACGTCTTCGTAAGCTTCACCCGAAAGCGTCGGCGTTTATTTCCTTGTTTTCATCATTCACTTAGGTTTCGAAAGACCCGGCCGTACGCTCGGGAAGCTTATCAGGTTCAACCGCCAAATTAACATACCGAGCAGCGCCGCTCCCAGATATCCTTTCCTTCTTGTTTCGTTTTTAGTTTCTCCCGCGCCCTTTCCCACCCAGGCGCGAATGCAAAGTCTATGAGGAGAGTGATTAGAGGCATAATTAAAGGTCCTAATCTTTTGAGTCTGGAGTCACCCCCCGCCCGTCCGAACGGCTCGCTCGCTGCTTATACCGAACGCATTCCGAATTCTCGACGAACGCACAGCCAGAACATATACAGGGTGGAAGCGGACGAGAAAAAAGGAGCCATATGCTTTTCGCGCCGCAAAACACGGAACTACGCAAACCCCGGCCACAATGTGGCGCTAGACAAGTGGATAAGATACATGGGTGATTTCATCTCAAATCGTGGAAGAAAAATTGACGGGTCCTTAAAAAACTTTGAAAAAAAAAAAAAATGTATATATGTTGGGGGAAAATGTTTGAATAGAACAAAACTGCAAGTTAGTACTACGGATTTTTTTTTCTTTGTTCGTTCGTGATTTTTGTGTTTTGAAAGGCCAGAAGGTAGGTCTCGCGATTTTTGGAGTTTTCACGAGTGACACGTTTTCGGGTGTCGCAACGTTTACATTACCTATTTTTTTCACAACGATCTTTTTTTCTGCTTTAAGACTGCGTATAAAAGGGTTAAAGTTCTCTAGAAGTGCACGTTTTTAAAATTTTCTTTTATGAAATACAAGTTCTTGAATCTTGTACCTTTGACAATAACGGGACAAGTCTGAATCGAGCTAGCTTTCAATGGACACTTATTTAAGCCACATGGAACATCAAATGAAAGTTCGTATCTAAGCTCATTTAAACATATAATATCGTTAATTTAAGTATAGTTTACATAGAAGAAACAACACTAAACTTGAGAAGAAAAGCTAAGAATACAAAATACAAAGTCATTGAAAAAGAATACGTATTTTTTCTCATTTTTTTTATATAAAAAAAAAGCTTTCGGGTCGCAGCCGACGATGCGACCCGATGGAGCCAGTCGAGCAGCGTCAAAAGTGCATCGCCGTGGCATTCGTCGTTTTTGTGCGCTTGGCATACCAGCGGCTAAGCAGGGTCGCGGCGGATTCACTGTGCGTGGTTCCTTTAGCCGGTGACAGCGCACAGAAAGAACGAACGCCGTGACGATGCACTTTTGACGGAGTATTAGAAAACATTCGAGGTAACGCCTCCACGGTACCTCTCGATGCCGCACCTGTCAAAAAACAAACAAACGTCAAATCAAATATATATATATATATATATATATACACCAACCCAGTGTTTCCAAACAAGCCCGCTTTGCCCACACCAGGTGTGGGAATGGCGCGTGCGCAGAAACCAAATTCGGGAGGAGTAAAGCGTCTGCGCATGCGCAGTACCGACAGCAGCGCCGCTGCTGTGGCGTGAGGTCAGCGAGTTGAGTTGGTTATAGAAGAAAACCGTTCGCCAATAAACGGAAAGCAACGAAAAGGGGCGGGAGAGGACGGAACAGTTCGTTGGGCTCGTCTGACGATCTGTAGAAAGTAGTTCTAAAAAGGTAAGCACACTCCCCTCCTTTATTTCCTTTTAGGGAAGACACTAGGGTAGGGCGTCGACTGAAATTTTAAACCCAAATAATCGCCAGTCTTTAAACAATTAATCGGTCTCGTTCATTTTCACGAGCAACATTATTAAAACGTATAGGTTACTTTTTTGTTGTTGCTTTTGCTGCGTGTGTGATAAACGGCGCAATACGGAATTTCGAGTATGAATCAACCTCGATGTGTAAGTATGATAACAGTTCAAGGACACTCACAGATTCTTACTTCAGCTGCATGAGGCAAAGGGGTTCGTTGATATTTCCCGGCACGAGTGACCTCCTTTGATCGTTCACAATAGCCTCCGTGGCGCTAAACGAACGCTCGCATGGCGTTCAAGTGGCCGGGAGACTTGTAACCTTCTGCGTTTGTCTGGAGTCTGAACGTTCTCCTCTGCAGGTTCCTTTAGGTTAAACATTCACCTAAAGTCTGCCCGTCATACAAGTACACCCGTCCACGTCTAAGGAACGAAAGCGATTAATTTTCTTTTTTCGTCAAAATTTTACCGATTAACCGGTTAAAAAAAATGAATTGCGATTAATCGGCAGGTTAATCGATAATTTGCCCAGCGCTAGAAGAAACGGTTCTCCATTACCGCGGAAGACGAGTCTCAGGCTTCCGTACCCTTCCCCCTTCAATGACCCAAAGCCATCGTAGAAAAACAGCTCGTCCCTCCTAATCTCTTCCTCGCCTCTAGCGATACGCTTTTGTGGACAGCGATAATAAAGTTTACAATGTTCTGCCGGCTATGGTCGCCGAAACGACCGATAAAAGTTTCAGGTAATCGATCGTTCGTTTTTAAGCTCAACCGAATAACTATTGACTCGTCGCTGGTTAGGTTTAGAACGGATCAATGGCAGCCGAATCCGAGGCAGGAACGATAAACCTCTAATCATACACACCTACCACCACATCGTTCTCAGGTTCCAATCTTTGTTTAGCGTGTGTGCGTGACAAGAGGAGTTCCGAATCGAAGGGGATGGGTCATAAACTTGCTACAAACTTTTGATGTATTTTTTTTTTCTTCTTTAGGTTATAAATGTTGACTCCATTCATAAATACGCCCTAAAAATGAAAACGGGAAGTGTAAAAAATAAGAACACCCTACAACGAGACAGTTTTCTCAACAAGGCACCTTCAAGTGTTCTGCATGAGAGTGTCACCCCATGCTTTTACATTTCTGTTTTAGAAATAGGAAATATATTTGAGTTGTTTCACATGCCAAACTTAAACTTGAAAGAGTGCCTGACGAAATTACATAAAGAACATATACTTTCTTTTCTTCAGTTACAACGAAACATTACTGAAGCTATACACATTTTACTTAAGAAAATTGCAAAACGCCGATCAGCTGACTTTTCTTCTCACTGTTCGAAATGAGAAATATCATATACCCTCGAATAATACTGCACCTGGAGACACCAAAAGTTACATTATCTCAGTCATTTTCTCTCTCCTTTCATTCTTCTTTGTTTTGCTGTCACATCCAAATAAAACTCCTTTTTGAAGAAAAAAAAACAAACAAAAAAAAAATAACCTCCAAAGTGCCTTTCTGAAGTTTCCAAACATCCTCATCTTCTATTCCACCCAGCCTTCATGCTTGGAAATCAGTCTATAATCCTACGAAATCCGTTACAAGGAATATGCTATTTTATTTTTCTTGATGAATAGTGCGCTACTAAGATCCACAAAAACGATTGCGCGACGATCCCACGACGTGATGCATTTAGACAGCGACAGCTGTGCCGCTTATATGACGATGACGATCGATTGAGATTGCGCCAATCGTGCGTCATATTCGGTGATCTGATATTGAAATGACGTTGCGTCGATTTAGCGTCAATACGTTCTTGACGAAAAATTATCTTAAGGTCGTGATGTGTTTTCCCGCCAAACGGAGCGGGGAAATTGAATTTCCGCTAAATATAGCGGGGAGACTGAATTTGCCTGTGGCAGTGGTGGAACTAACAAGTGCCGATTTGGAGCGGCTCTTGTAGCAGGGAACCACAGGTTTTGGAGATGAGATTCCCATTCTTGCAGCTGATAATGTAGAGCTTTCATGTCAGAAACGTTTACACGATCTCCTTAATAGTTAGCCTGTGCAAAAAAAAAAAAAAAATCAGTTGCTGGAATGGAGTGTTGGGTGACTATTTAAAGTGGCACACCTACAAGGGACCTGGACACTAAAGATATTTAATTATTTAGTGAACATTCATACCCGGGTAATTTTGCGGATGTCTCAATAAGTACGGATGGCGTCTTCGGTCTGTGCTTGGCGTAAATACGATTTTGGCTACTTTGTAGGGTTTGTGTCACGGTGGCGTAATTGTCATGAGTTCGACATCAAACGGACACTTTCATGTTGAATGTGTCCCACGCCGCTCTCTGCTTTGTGGTAGATAGGCATGCGCAAATAATTGAATTGGTTTGGAAGCAAATTCAAAGCCTATAGCGGTTTAGGCCGATTATTTTTTTAATTTAACGTTGAATAGTTGCTGCGCCTTTCCCCACGCCTTTCATTACTGTTACACCACGCTTAAACGAAAATTCAGCTGAACTCGCAAAGGTTGTTTCCAAGCTTCTAATTTCTCATTTATGATCTCTGTTAAAGTTAATCTAGCTATATTTATAGGCTGTGGCCTCAGGAAGTATAATACATACATTGAGATGGCAAGTAAACGACAGATTTGGCATAAGATTAAACCTATAAAGGAGCCAAGCCATACTTAATTGAGGGGATTTATAAGTATTATTGCTATATGAAAATGTTTTCTTCAATTCTGAATTAAGAAAAAATGCACAAATAATGAACACTTGTTGTTAGAACAGCGCTGCCTAACATATACCCTTGCACAATTGCCACAGTTAAATTTGGAAAAACAATGCTTACTTCATTTTTCTTTTTTTAATACATCAGGCGCGCGCGTGCACCATACCGCCTTGAAGGAGTGTTTTTCGCCTAAGCGCGCGGCTGCGCTGCCGCGAAGCGAGCCGCAAGATCGCGGTGTTAGCCCTGCGGGTATTGCTTCTCCGCAGTGCACTGCTGCTTGAGGAGAAGCGCACTCAAGGGGACTAACCCGCCGCGATCAACGCCTCTAAAAATACGAACATCGCGGTTAATTTTGAAGCGAATATCAAATAGCATATTATCTTCAAACTACTATTCGAAAATTCGAATATTTGGGCAACCCTACTCTTCGCACATAATGCCTAACATAAAAAACTACCTTTGTTTTTTTAGTAGCATTTTCTACAACATTACGTGCCAGACACTTTCAGTTTCCTTTTTTGAAGAACAGCTCCCTTTTTGCGCAGACATGGCACAAATTGTGCAGAAATACAGCCTTTGTAGCAGCATGTAGGAGGTTATTCGTTCTGGCGCAGATTGGCGCAAATGGGCAGCAGTTCCACCACAGCTGTGGGTTCCATGACGTCAGGTCAATTTTCCCGCCAAATTTAGCAGGAAAACTGAATTGGTGCATAGGTCACGTGACGTCAATTTTTCCGCTAAATTTAGGGGTAAAACTGACGGCGTTTGCGCTAACGCCGTCACGGAATAGGAGAACGGGCCACTAACAGCTGTCGCTGTAAAACATACACGAAAACAAAGGACGGGACATACACACGACCTGTCTTCGAGTTCGAGGAAGGGCTGGCAGAAAAACCATATCTTGCCTTCTGGAGCATGAGATAACGCATTTATGGTGCTTTGTTTTTGCAGGATGTAGTTTTAATACATGCTACGTTGAAATTCAGTGTTCCCCTTGTCTACTACCTATCTCTGTCCTTGTCTATCGCAGGCTGTATCACCAATTTGCAAATATTAAAGAGGCTTGCGCCATTGACTTTTTCGCGTTTTCTCTCTTCTTTCTTCTTTTTAATACATTCATTTTTAATACACCTAATTCAAGGGGGCCGCATCCTATCCTCTAGCCTAATGTCAGCCAAGTGGGCAGACTACCTCGAAAAGTAACTAGAAAAATAGCGCGTTCCCCTTTCAGTCCCGTTAACGAGTTAGAGGAGCCAGTTCCATCGTTTAGTAACTTAAATATGTCTAGACAAACGACCTGCCTCGGTGGATGAAAACCCGAGAAGCCGCAACGGACCGCGAGTGCACACGCGGCGCGCTCTGTGGAGATCGGGTTTCCCTTTCAGCGATAGCAAGCCCACAGACACGGCGACTCACGAAAACAGCGGCAGGAAGCAGAGCAGGCAGAGGTATGACCCGTTTTACCTTACAACGGACAGCTGAGAGCCATACGAGCCATCCCAGGCAATCCAACGCTGTACATTTCGCATTCGACAACACGTCGTTTCCCTCTACAAAGGACCGCGACGGACGCCACAAACCCCCACTCAAATGCCGTGCGACTCTCACGCGACCGTCGGGAAGGCCGCGTAGTCACGTGACAGGTTGGCCGCGCTGGATAAGCAAGGATGGCTCGTAGCGTCCACTACGGTCCATCACAAGGGGAAACGAGTCTCGAGGCTGAGTGCGGGCTTCCCCATTACCCCCAATTAGAGGGTCCTGCTGCCGGCGCGGCGCCAGCCACGTACCTGTGAGTCGCGACCAGAAAACGAGCGGGTGGCGAGAGCGGCTATCGCCTTTCGTACGTTCGAACACGCTCGTCTTCTCCTGAGCGAGAAAAAAATGAGTCTCGCTTCGATCGGCGCGCTGACTCGAGGGAGGCCCCCCGCCCACAGCGCACGCTCCAAGAAGCCGCCCCGCGCGTCAGCGCCCAGTTCTCCAAGCGAGACCTCGTTGGTACGAAAGGGGGCCGAATACCTAAGCTCCTCGCCGCTAAAGGAGCTGCGCTTCAGAGTACTCTGCCTGGAACGCGTCTCTGACTGGTGTGTTAAGCGTCCTATGCCGCCCATGCCTCCAAAGGGGCATGGGCGGCATAGGACGCCTATTCCTTCTTTAACAAAGCTTCTTTGACAAAGCCAGGTTGGACAAACAATGTGTTAGTGTATCATCCGTAGCTTTGTCAAAGAAGGAATTGGTTTATCTAGAGATATCATCAAAGCACCAATAGTGATGAGAAATTTTTCGCTTTATTATTTTTTAAATTTAATTTTTAATTTTTTTGTATTATTTTCTTTAGTTGTCTTTGCATGATTTATTTAATTATTAGTTATTTTTAATGTGTATTGGCTATTTGGTCTCTGGTGTGTAAAAATTTAAATTGTTCTCATTAACGGCAAAGGTGAAGAAGTTGAAGATTTGAGGAAGAAAAAATATAGAACTGAGTTGAAAGTTAGCGCTGCGAGTCTGTTTGCTTCTTGTGTGCATGTGAGTGTGACTGTTCATCCGCGCTGTTCCATCCAAGCATGAATTACCAACTTGCTCAAGCATCCACATTATCAAGCTTTCGCATTCATTCGAAAAGGGGCAAACACGTTCAGGCCGAGGTGACTTTAAACAGTTGAGCGTACTTCCAAAGAGCGGCGCTGCTCCAGAGGAATCTGCTACGTCACGACTACGTAGCAGATTCCACAACGTTGCTAGACTACCTCCCAAATAGGCTCCGCATGCATCCACCAGGTGCACATTGGAAGATCGTTTATTTAGCTTTAAAATTAGTTTTCTTGTGCCTTTCAACGGAAGATTGGTGTTTTTGAGGTTAGGGTGCAACCTGCAACACATTCAAGCAAGGAAATGAGAGCTGAAATTTCGTTTCCCTACCCCTTTAAATGCGTTCCAAAGACCAAACCAACAAGGGACATTGACAGTTGACACGTGAAGCTGAAACAATACGCGGGCGACTTCGCTCTTCAAAGAGCAGCTTAAAAAACTATCCCCTTTCCACGAAAACTGGCTAGCAAAGAGCTAAATGAGGTGCCGCTATCGTATTCCATCGTATCACGCATTGAACGAAATAGCTTCGTAATACCATTTGACACGTCTCTCGTCTTTTCCTCCTGCATAAATTTGCCGATCAATGTTGCTAACATAGATTCATGGTTCCGGCTGAATCAACAACGTCTCGCCCCGAAAGCGGTGTCTCCTCAAAGCCCAATTAATCACTCCGATCTGTGTCTAAAAAAAAAAAAAGGACAAGAAAAACGCGACGGGGCAAGGATAGACGCGAAAGCGCGCTATCAAAATCCGCTTCAACGCGAACAAAACAAACAAAAATATAACACAGCTTGTTCTCGATGCAGGGCCACTCTATCAAAACGCAGCAGGCCCCTCTTTCCATGCTAAACGAGACAAATGGCCCGATACGGCATCCCTCCAACGACCTCGGTGCAAGACAAAGGCAGAGGAAAGGCAGGCTGCCGCTTCCCCTTTCCCTTAACCCCAAAATAAACAAACAAACAACAGGCAGCAGCCGAAGACCGGTTAAGTCACAGTGAGGAGCACTGCCGAGCGCGTATAGTCAAATGGAGAATTTCCACTTTCTACTACGTAGTTTTCACCTAGTGGCGGAGTTTGAGCGAACCGCTCCCAGGAGTTCCTGCGACAGGCGATTCAATGCAACGCATACTTGTCTGCTTTTCTCTGCAGGACAGGCGTCTCGAGTGAGGCGGAAAACATTAACCTACGAAGACATATAGCAGATCCGAATGTTGGAACCGGGCGGTACCATAAACGGTGAAGCGTGAAACTCGTGTGAGCAAAATCGCGTAGTGTCGCGCCATGCCGCCGAGTGGCCTAGTCATAGCAACCGTCATGCTGTGACGTGGCGGCGCGGCATTCGGCCACGTCACATCGTTAGCGACGGTATACGGTTGCGCCTCTGAGTGGTGCACCGCGACGCTAGTTTTTCTCACATGTGCTTCCTACTTTTAGCAATGAATTTCGTAACAATAAAAGAGTGAAAGTATGCGAAAAAATTGGTTTAACGATCCAAGGGATTAATCTGTTGGAAATCTGTTAGCATTTCCAGCGGATTCATTTTAATGAACGCGTGGACTTTGTTCCGTGGTCGCCCTTGGATACGGTCAGGCATATCACTCGTGGAAAGAACCACATTCATCGCCGGAGCGGCAACTCAGCTGGGCCGCATTCCAAAGCGGCGCGGTGCCTGCTCGTCTCTGGCTCCGCGCCAGCTGGGCGACGCTGGTATTGGTCCGAAGTGCTGACGTCAGCACGCGTCACCCTCACCCTCTCTCCCCGCTGCCGAAACGATCAACACAATACCTTCTCACCATCCCTCTCGAGATGTCATGCGTGGTGCTGACACACAGACCAATACCGGCAGGTTTTCCTGGAAACCAGCGTTATAAGGCTAACGCATTCGTCTCTCTCCTTTTTGTCTGCAACATGAGAATGAGATACCTAAAAAAGTTACTTAAGCTTGTTCCTTCTTTTTTAGACGAAGTTAAAGCGTGCATGGTGACTATAACTTCGTCTGCAGAATCCAAGGGTCCTGGGTTCAACCCCCAGCTCTGCCTGTTTTAATCTGGATGAGCATTTTACCGGCGTGCGGTCGTGTATCAGTACTGCGTGATGCGCGTAGGCCCCAGGCTAGCAGTTGCACCGCATTGGCAAAATTTCTCATCTACAGTGAGTAACAATGCCGCCATTTTCTGGCAGACCAACCTCCTGCTGTATAAACTTAAACACAGGCTTCATATTGCTGGAAAAGACTGGAAGCACAGAATTCGCGTTGACAGGAAACAATCACCTCGTATAAATTGACGTCACTGACTTGAGATAACATGAAGTGCTCATGTCGCACCTGTTTCCTCGCTAAATTCAGCGGGAAAATGAAAATCACGCAACTTGAGGTCACGTGACCTGGTCACGTGACGTCAATTTCTCCGCTAAATTGAGGGGGGGGGGGAGGGTATGGGCGTCTAAGTACGCCCCAACAAAAGTCGGTTTCTTAACCCCCCTCCCCAAAACGCATACTACTACTTGGGGGAAGTGACACGACGGTTCTTGGTGACGGTTTTCTTTTCGCCACTCCAACGCCCTATAGGCGGCGGGGCGGTAGTTCCAAGATGGCGGAAGAGACGGGGATAGATTCTCCAGGATTTCCCACGCGCCCGCTCGCTGACGCTGGTCAGTGCGATAAAAATAATTTATTTGTCTTCAAATGCGAAGCGGTCAGGACAGAAGGATATTAGAGGTGATGGAGATGCTTATGTACGTTACGAAAACGAGCAAGTTTATATTTCAAATTTGTGGAAGCCTTAACTTGCGAATTTTCGTGGAGGCCGAGCGCGGTTTGCGCACCGGCCGCCGTCACTGTTTGTGGAAAAATATTTATGAGGGTAATGAAAATATCGTGGTTTCTTCGCTTTGCCTGGCCATTAGTGCTCTAAAAAGTGAGCCGTGCATGGTGACCGCCAAGCTCCGGAAGAGCAGCGTTCACAGTATTGATGTCTTTGTGTCACAGGCTCACATCTCGCTGCTCACCCGTCGAGGTTTAAGTGCATTGCAACACATGATCAAACTGTGCTATGGTTATTGATAGAAAGATTTAATAAAGCGTGACCGCAGGCTACCGTACGGTGCATCATTGCAACCGGAAGCTCGCGCTGCGCCTTTGAAGCATAAATTTCAGCGCGCGCCAGGAGCGCTGCCGTGCCCACGGTAGCCATTCGGTAACGCTATGCTGAAACTGCTTATGTTTAGGGGATTTATCATTTTCTCTATAAAAAAAAGAAATATTTTAATATACTGTGCATTTCTGGGCCATGTTATTTGCAACGTTCCGACCCGCCTTGCAAAAACTGCCCGTTCTAAGCTCTTGTCACGAATGGCTGGCTAACCCAGACACACTTAAAATGCTTCGAGTATTTCTTTATTTGCCTTTGCAATTACCTGAAAGCAAGTACGCGTATTCTTTCTTTTGAAAGTGCTTGGAGAATATGGTCATGTTCCTTGTAACAGCCTCAAAACGCGAATTCCTTTCCGATGTCTATTGCTCGACATACCGTTGCGCGACCAGTGTTTTCTTATTTAAGGCAAAGAATACCCTTCGTAGGCCATACGTTAGATCTCTACACTACTAGCGGGAGCGTTTGCCGTCACGTTGAGCACAAATTGAGCTGGCGATCACAAGTCCAGAAATCCGCAGCGTATGCGAAATACGAAAAGTCCCTAATACAATTAGACATTCCGGTGCCTCCTTGCAACGCTGTTGCGGAGCGGAACAGAATAATTTCTATTTTAACGCGCTTACTTTCTCGTTAACGACCAGAACCATGTGGTAATAGCAGCACCAAGGCGCAAAGGCCGACAGTCCCTGCCAACGTCTCCGCGCTGCCATCCCCGCTCCTCTGGTTCTTCCTTCGTCCGCGAGAGGGCGAGGGGCGGCTGGAGTTGCGAACAAAAATCGGCTAATCATACAAAAAAAAATTCTGCATGAAAGAAAAAAAGATAATGCGAAATTTCGCCAGTAAATTCAATGCGAATCAGACATAGGATCGAATGAGGGCGTCGAACCGCAGAAAGCGAAAATCAACACCTGGTCCGATCTAGCCACATAAACAAAGTGCCGACATAAAACAGATCAGCCCGTTACTCCTAATCTCGTTTGCACGCCGACGGTGCGTTCGTTACCACTGCCCAAGGGAACCATAACGCTCCCAAGGTGACTCGGATATCACTTAACTGGTGCTAAGCTCCACCACGCTAATTGCGAATCGCCACCAGATCGCCCACAATAAATAAATTAATAAAATAACAACAAAAAAGACGTCCTCGTGGGTGACGAAAAGATAGAAAGACAAAGCGCGAAGCAGAGAAGAGGTGATTGAGGTAAAGAGGAACTAAGCCCCACGGATCAGTCTGCGTGCAAACAAAAGTAAGAGCGCGGGTCAACAAGGATCATCTCTTGAGCATCACCAAATTGGGAAACAAGAACGCAAAAAAAAAAAGAAAAAGAACAAGCGGGGGAGCTGACAAGCCGCCAACCGCAGCCACAGGGACTCGTCCGTCGGCGGCATTTCGCGGTTCACTTTTATTCTATTTTACTGGCCCAACTGAGACGTTAAATAATACGACACACGAAGAGCACCACTGATAATTAACGACGCAACAACGAAGTAAGTGAATCCGATGCACGTAAAATCAATTGTTTTGTGTGTTTGTTTAGACAGCTGCGCGAAGTTGGTCAGCACGCAGCGGGCGTGTGGTATTTCCGCTGTAGGTGAGACACTTAGCCGGAGCAGTACGACTTCTAGCCTGGGGGTTAACGCGCATCACGCAATACCGATACATGTCCACACGCCGGTAGGATGCTCATCCAGGTGGAAACGGCCAGGATTGAGATATACATCTCTTATATACGCACGCACAAGAAAAAGCACGATAAAATATAAAAATAACATCAAAGAGAAACTGCAACGGAATATCACCCCCCCCCCCCCCTTTCCTGCAACATGATGACAGAAGTACCAGCGGACTCAAGCATATTGGAAGCGTCTCAAGTCGCCAGTGTACTACCATCGTGTCTGCAGCTTTACCTTCTCACGGCGGCGCTGTCTATCCCCGCAAACGAAAAGAGTGCACAGCAGCCCCGCACGTCAAGACCAAGTCGATCTCGAAGTCAATTTAAACTTCCATCCATTAACTTCGGCCTGCGTTCTCTGCCCATTTCACGCTTCTCCTTGCAGCTTTCTCTTTCCGTTCCGCTTCCGAGAGTCGACCGGCCGGCGGCACAAGTATAAAACGCCTCGCAATTTTTTCGCTCGTCGTCATTGCTGCTTTTGCCAAGAGCGAGGGCTCGCAATTGCCCGGCGATTTACCGCGGCCCTCGAGTTCCGACACCACCCCGGGCCGCGGTAAATGTACGCGCCATCGTCCGAACCCGCTCCTCGGCTCTGGGTTAAGCGTCCGGAAACTGAGCTGGCGTAAATAATCGCCGCGTATACATCGTGCACCTTTCAAATTGCCAGGATCGCACGCAATGCGTGAGACGCAGCGAAGGAACGCGTTTCACGCCCGCGTGAGTGAGTATAGAGACAAAGGCAGCGAGCTTTGCGTATACCCACTAATCATTCCAACCGGAGCTCGGCGTGCCGGCGTCGGCGTTCCGGCGCACTCTCGTATCCTCCTCTCCCTCAGTTTCTATTCGTATAGTCACTGACAGAATGAGAAGGGCAGAGCATCTCTAATGGATGCCCGACTTGGCGTTTAAAAAAAGCGCTCGCACGCGTGCACGCGCTTTTTTCGAAGCTGTCACTGTGCTTTCACCGCTTAGAGGAGCGTGCGCTTTCGTGCACGCTTCGAGGCTCACGAAAAGTGAAGCGTTATCGAAGCTGGAAACGGGACAACTGAAAATCCTCCCTGCCGCTCTGATCCAGAAATCGACTATAGGCAACCTGTAATGCTGTTTGGTTTGGCGCTATCTGGCGACTGAAGCAAGAAATACTGGGTATCCCAGGAATCCGTGATGGCGTAACATGACAGTACAGCGGAAGCTACGGCCCTGGCGGGCCGTAGCTCTACTCCGAAGAAGTATCAGGCTTTTCGCTCCGTCATGCTCCAATATGTGTGCGTTGCGTTCGTATACGTCGCGCATTTCGAAGCCGTCGGCACACAATCTGGGGCTTATCATTCCCCCTTTGCCACTTTTCCAAGTTACAACGAGAGAGGGTATGACTGTGGGCTCTCACTCCGCCGGCGCCGCCTGGCTGTTGCCGGCTGGCCATACCGAGGAGGCGAGGCTGCGCAGCGGCAGAGACGTGACTTTGAGGAACGGAGAGCCCGCGACTGTCAAAATGGGCATGCAGGGAAAACTCCCACGACCTGGCGGCGGAGATGTGAAACAGAAGAGGGGGACTTCGCGAACGAGTCCAGGTCTTTGCGAGAGTCTGAAGCTGGTCCTCGGCTCCGTCAAATCACTGGGACGGCGCGTATCCGAGTGCCGAGCTACTGGATAAGTACACGCGGTGTTTGGGAGAAAAGTGAACCTTGTATTTCTCTTCGTAAAAATATTCTGTACGTATGGCCGAGCGCTCCGTCTGCGTCAGAATGTAGCGCTAGCGGTAGGGACCCGATGCCAAAGTTTCAGAACTGAGCGTTATCTCATTTCAAAAGTTGAGGTACTTTTCGGAAACCTTCAATGAGGACCAAAAAAAGCTAACCATTCGTTTTTTTGTTTTCTTTTAGATACAGATGTTAACACGGAAAGGGAGAC
This sequence comes from Ixodes persulcatus, assembly GCA_013358835.2. Taxonomy (NCBI): domain Eukaryota; kingdom Metazoa; phylum Arthropoda; class Arachnida; order Ixodida; family Ixodidae; genus Ixodes; species Ixodes persulcatus. The sequence continues at coordinate 887,322 of JABSTQ010009220.1, forward strand.
GACTGCTTATAACCGCAAGGCTTCCAAAACCACAAAGCGCAAGGAGCGTAGAATAACCGCTTGATCGAGAACGCTGGCGAAAGAAGGGTACCTCTCTTAGAGGCAAAACAAAAATATTAAAAAAAAAGAAAGAGGAGAGATCGCAAAGATACAAAGAAAGAGGGAGAGAAACAGAGAAACACCGAGTAGGGTGTTGAACAGAGTGAACAGACAAAAGCTTCGAGCGAAGGAAGACAAAAGAGATAAAGCGACAAAGAGGGAAGAAAAATAAATAAATAAAGTGAGAGAGAGACGCGAAAGAGAGAGAGATCACCCCTGGAGGAACCATCAAGTTAGCCATCGTTTTCCAGACCGAACCGATCGAAGCGGCGTCGATCGTGCACTAATCTACAGAAAGTTCAAAAATAGATACACGCGACCAAACGACCGAAACAGCTAGATTGCGCCCAAAGTAATTTACAAGCCTGTCGATGGCCGTATACCTGCTTCGCAGCGTATTTATAGCTGCGGGACCGCGCCATCGCCAGCCGTGGTTCAAGGAGCAGCACACCGCAGCAAGATATACACTGTCCTCCCACAAAATATTCTGCTTCTCAGCATTCACTTAATGAACCGCGGTCAAATCTAAACACTCCTACGTTTCAAAGACGTTTCCCATTTCCTTTCCTTCTCAGTCACGTGGGTTCCGTATTTGGTGTACTGGACGAAAAAAATAATAAAACATTTCAACATGAAATATGCGAGAAAATGTAGGTAAGGCAAAACAAGAACGTGTGACAATCGTGTACTTTTCGTAAACACCTTCCAGCAGCGTGGATATATCAAAACAATGTCTTAACGCATACCAGAAGTGACGACATTCAAGATGGCTGGACCCCTGTGGAAAACGTGAACACGTTTTGTGATTAGAGCGCCCGAACAACTCGTCGATAACGAAAGTGAGAACCAATTACCGATTACCAAACAAAAATAATTACAAATAGCGCCTAGGAACTACAAATGTCATCTGTCATCTCAAATAGCGAGCGATTCCTGGTCGTGTTTTTCACATTCTTATAGTCGTTTCTCGGCGACTTTTTGCTTTACGCGCTTCCGACTAACTAGAGGAGAATTAGCGGCAATTCTCAATAGACATGGCACGGACTGCCCCATTTCAATGATAGTACGATTAATAAGCATGGTGTAGCCTCCACCATGCTTTTATTTTTTTACCGCACGAGCGACGCCGCAACTGCGAAATCCCAAGCAAAAAACGCACCATATTAATCAGGCTTATGGCTGGTTTACACACTTGCGGCGGCTGCGTGCACGGCGACAAAAACCGACAGCAAAAACGACCGCAACACCGGGACAGCGGTAACTCATGATTGCTTCACAAAGCTTCTTGCATCGTTGCTGTCATTTCGGTCGCTCTGAACACAACAAACGCAACCGTCTGAGCCAGGATTCACTTGAAACGACCAACGCTGTTTAGTAGCACCACCCCCAGCGAACATTACCTAGAATAATCAGACGCCGTGAACAGCTCGACGTAACGTCTTCACACTAGAGTGGCTCCCACTCGGCAGTTGGGCCAGAGCTCGGAGCCAAGTGAGTGTTCTTCGACGCGTTTACAGGACACGAGGTCCAGACAGTTAGCTCCGCGATTGATGTCACCGTGATGACGTCGAAACACCAGTGCTCGGGCTTTGATCACTCTGGGCAGCATTGCTACAGTGCGATAAGAAACGGGTTGCATGCAGTGACGTCGTTTCGACTGCCGTACTGATGGTGCATCTGCCGCGAGCATTTCCGCGATGTGGCGCTTCGAAACAACCAAAAAAACTTCCAGCCTTTCCACTCTTGTGAAGAAGGAAGACCAGCGAAGCTGTACTATGGTGGGAATGAAGTAATGGCCGGCCGCAAGTCGGCAAGCCAGAGTGGAAAGGCTCGAAAGGTTGCCGCCATCTATGAGCGACGGCGGCAGCCGGCAAGATGGTTGCCTGGTTGCCGCCGTCGCTCATAGATGACGGTAGCTGTCCAGAGTTCTGTGTCATCAGGTCTTTTGAGGACGGACACAACCCTGGGGAAACTAGTACTTAACAGTTCCGCTGTAAAAAAAAAAATAAAAACGACCGCCACAATTGCGGAATTACTTCAAGGGCAAGCCACGCATATATGGACAACGGCTTATGGTACATATTTCGGTAGTCGCATTTCGCGCAGAGCTTTGTTTTCAGTTAGAAACTACAAACCGATTCCCGCTGTAATCGCGATTCCATTATCCCGCTTCTTTCTCTTAATTTGATTAAGTAAATAGCGTAAGAATTAAAAGCGAAGACATAGACGCTTTGCACGCGCGCTAGATTACAGCCGCCATTGCTGACCTCTTGTCTTACTGAGATAACGAGCCAACAAAAAGGGCCTTGACGAGCCTCCACAAAGGTTAATACTGGGGAGAAGGACACTGTAGAATATAAAATGGCAATAACCTGGCCTCCTGTGGTAATAAGAGGAAACAAAAACTGAAGGTTGGTTATGGCGGCGCCCATGGCACAGCTGCTGCAATGCGTCTATAGATAGACTATCATTAAAGGGGAATAGCCGCGTTGCACTTTCACCAAACACCGTCTTATTTACGAGAAAAAAAAAAAAGAAGGAATTTGTATTGTCCAGACACAGCTTTCTCTAACACAGAAAACGATGCAAAGTAAAAAAAAAATAAAAACCTTTCTTACTGACAAGCGCGATAGCGAGCGAAATGATGCATAACGTATTTCCCCTCTCTAAACAATACAAGATTGACCGCAGATAAGGCGCGGCATTCAGCAATTCACGTGCACTCCTCCAGATACCCCGTAAAGCGGCAAATGCAGCGACGAGAAAAACGTATCACCAACACGCACCAAAGTAGCACAGCAAACGAATGCAGGAGATAATAGATTCGATGCAAAAACAAAAACAAAAAAAGGACTGAGGATCGACACGAATACAGACAGACAAAAGGGTGGCGAAAAAAAAAAAGAAAACGCACGGGGAACCATTGAGAGGAGAGAGAGAGAGAGAGAGAGAAAGCTGCTCGCATTACCAGCTGCGCATGCTAAAAGAACGGCGCAGAAGCCGCGCCGCCTTGTTTGCCGTATGCGCGCTTCTCTTAGCAGACGCCGAGCGCTCCCTTTCCGCCCTCTCCGCGTCTCGTTCATACTAGAGCGGTCTGTATACTTTTAAGGGAAGAAGCTGGATCCTTGTTTGCGATCAGCTCATCCCAGTTTTTGCTCCGCATCCTCCGCTTTCCTTTTCTTACGCCTCTCTTTCTATTCCCAGTAGCCGTCAGACGAAGCCAGAGAATCGTCGACAGAGGAGTCATTCTCTGCACCCCAACTTTCGTGTTGTTTTTTTTTTCTATGAACGAACACGCGCGCACGTGAGCGCCAAAGGAAGCCAGGAAGCTGGGATCCGCGAATACGCCGAGCCGATAAAGGAAAGAGAGAGAGAGAGAGACGGATAAAAGAAAAGCGGCGAGTAAGAGTTGGTTGCGCAAACATGCAAAGAAGTAGCAAAAAAAAAAATATAACAACCACCGACGCGCGAGAACAGCTAAACAAAAAAGCTACACAGATGTCAGAGCAGGCAGCAAAAGCGCTCAAACCCCCCCCCCCCCCCCCCCAAAAAAAAAAAAAAAAAAAAGTCTACTGACGAGCGAAAGAAACACAAGTAGTAAGTATTGTTATCGGACTGAAAACGACGACGCCTGATACCTTACGCAAGCTCGCGAGAAGAGGAGTTGGTGTCGGTCCGCGCACAGGCGGTGCGTGGGCTATTCGACAGAAGAAGCAATCATTTCATCCCTCCCGCCGACGGTGGATCTCTTATTTTGCAATTCTGAACTCCTGACGTGCGCCACGTTGCGCGGCTTCGATCCTTGCTTCCCTTTTTAACGAATCGAGAAACGAACGGTACGGGAAGAAAGAAAGAAAGTTCGCAAGAAGCGCAAGAGAACAAGCATAGTACCGAGTTTTTGCCCGTTTCTTAAAAGCTGGCGAAACAAGTGGCTACGACGTATCGCTTACAGTCATCGATCTTTATTTGCGTATCTTAGTTTTTTTATCGTGATTATCTCCAACTTTCTTTCGTCCCTCTTCCGCAAACATTTAAATTCCTACTTTTTTTTTTTCTTTTAAGAAAGGAAAGACGGCTTTTGAGAGAGATTTGAATGCAGTGTCTATTGTGGCTTTCTAGATCCGCTTAAATATGCAGAAAAGGAACTTTCGTTTCCGGCTGTCGCCACCAGAAACCAAAAAGAATCGAAACGTGACTATATAATACGCGTATGAAACGGAAGGCGAAACTTCTTCAATTTCGAACGCGCATAAAGAAAGAGGCAAAAAAAAAAAAATAAGCAGGATGAAAGAACGACAGAACGAGAGAAAGATACACTCTGCTGCTCTGATAATAAAATCGGGCTAAGCTGTCACTGAAAGACGGTCAGACTAAAGATGTATCCCCCCCCCCCCCCCCCCCCCCCCGGGGCCACCTTTTCTTTTTTTTTTTTTTTTTTTTTTTTTTTTTTACAGGCAAAGGAAGTTAAAAGCAAAAACAAACAGCGCGAACGGTCGCCCTACTTCTTTCGCAATTAGATATTCAGGCAGCGCCAAATCACAGCTTAAAGGGATACTGAACTGAAATTTCGAGCTCACAAAACAGGGCTGGCTAGATAGGCGAGACGCTGCAAAACCCAAAAACATCACTCCTACAGCGATATCTTCAACGGATCGCCGTATTTTCGGAAAAGAAGTTTGCGATTGAACACGGCTGACGAGGCCGACGAGACAAGGCACGTCACGATTCCCATTCCCTCTCCTCCTCGCTTCATCCCGTCGAGCTGGTGAACCGAAGCGAGGAGGAGAGAAGCGAGGCCGCTTCCCCTCAGTCTCAAATTCTCCCGGAGGACAGTGACGTCAGAGACCTCGCTTCATCGTGCCCTTCTTTTGCAAAAGTACGGCCATCCGTTTGAGATATCGATGTATGACTGATGTTTTGGAGTTCGTAGCGTCCCGTTCAACGGTTGTGCGGCCTTATTTTGCGAAATCCAAATTTTGGTTCAGTATCCCTTTAAAGCAAGCTCACAGCTTCACCAACGCGAGCGGCTAAAGGGACAGTGAAGAGAACACCATGTTTGCAGTCTACTACAGCAAAGATACTGACGCTGCTGAAACAGCGATACAGGCAAGAGAGATTTCACATTAGATATCAATGAAACGAGCAACATGGGTACAGTGCCTCTATAGCTACAATCTCTAAGACGCGAAGTTGGATAGAAACCCTCATGGCGATGAACTCGAAATGTGAGCCCTTCCTGTATCCCGTTCCCCTACTCTTTCTCACTAAGGTCATACCCCTGTTGTAGTCGTGTCCCAGTACTCTAATACGTCCGCGTCGGTGTCGGTAGCGTGGGACGGGAAAATCCTGATTTGTCGATAGGGTCACAACGTCCCAGCCACATGACTTCGCGCAAAAATTAAAAAAAAAACAAAAAAAAAACACAACGCTTACGTGAAAAGTGACGTCAAGCGTGGAATGAAAGTGATTAAAACATGACATGTAATGCGAATTAAAAATCGCCGCATGTCTCACATAATTTCACTTTATAAAACAATTCATTTACCTTAAAGAAACAATTCGAAGAATTTTCGCGCCGAGGCAGGATTCGAATTCACGACCCTTCGGTTGCGATCCAGACACGCTACCGACTAGGCCACCAAGACACTTTTTATCTTCTTTATTGCCAGCTATTATTCATGCATAAAAAATACACTTTCGAAAACACATACAAATATGGGCAAGCTGAATTACGACTGTTGCAGAGTGATTAACATGCTCTTAACGTGACGAGTCCGTCTAGGATTGGCAACCAATCAGGACCATCCCCCAAAAACTTACACACTTCTTTAATCGAACTAATGCTCTAAGCAAAAATTTAAAATACTGACACACAGGTCTACCATCTACACCGGCATGCCGCACTACCATGCGGCTCTTCCAGATACTGTGGAAGCCAATGACCATAAGCAAATCATACGGCACAGAGTTGGTTGGGGCAACACGCAGGAAACGTATCCCGTGTGTGCTTAAAGGAAGCTCCGTTTTCAGGATTCGTTACAGTACATCCCAATAGAACACCGCGTCCCGACAATCTAAAAACACGCTCTATCGACTCGGGATTTTTGCACAAGATACAGTTCACAGTCCAGGGAACAAATATGCCCTTTTCGTCAAGCCATGTTTTAACCGGAAGTGTTCCACTGTGAAGTGGAAAGAAAAAGGTTTTCATTGTGGTCGGGACCAACATTTTCTTAACGCGACGAAGTCCTGAAGTCCTGAAGATGCACTGTAAATAGCTCGATACCAAGAAATTTGAAAATACATTTATATTAAATATTTTGCAAGACGCTTTCGAGAAACAGTACTCAGATATTCCAAACAGAAACGCGCGGTTCACGAGCGTATCCACAACAATGAATGCCGCCACTTTTCCCAGGATAGGGGGGCTTTACCATAGAGTACAGTGAAACGCCATTTAGACGCCGTGATTCAAAACGTACGTATCCCATAGAATACATTGCAGTTACCATAGCAGCCGTCCGGCGAGTCGAACGACGAGAGGCGAGCCGTGCTGAGTGATGGGGGTACTGCTCGTGCAAGCAGCCTCTATGAGCAGTTCTTTAACTGAGCTAATCTAATAACGTTGATCCAGGACTTCGAAGAAACAATCAACTCGTAAATGACCCCGTAAGTGATGACGTCACAACATGGCGCTCTGCTCCAAACAAACCGTTGCTAGGGCCTTTATTATGGACAAATGCATACGTGAGGTTAGATATTTTCTGATAAAAAAAAGTGAACAATTTTTTGCAAGCATTGTTACTTCTCAATATCTGATCATGAAGATTTTTTTCTGTCGTCTCAGTGCCATAAAGCGATGAAAAAAGCCCGTAATGAAGTTTACAACTGGTATTGCATAGCTAGCAGACGGCGCGATGGTTTTGCGGATTTAGTGGTTCTTTCTGAGGGAGTACGCGACTACGTGAAACAGGCACGTAGCCAGGATTTTGTTTCGGGGGGGGGGGGGGGGGGGGGCATGACAAAATGCTGTATGAGGGAGAGGGGGGAGAGGAGGTCCCAGCATAATGGAAGATTTCGGGGGGGGGGGGGGGGGGGCATGGGCCTCCCCCCTGGCTACGTGCCTGACGTGAAATTAAGTTGGTGACGAGCGACGAAACTTCCATTCTTGAGGTCAACTTTCTCAGGGGATTTTGGAAGCGAAGAGCGCCCATGCACAGCTTTGATCGACGCTCGAGGTGCGCGAGCGTGGAGGCTTTAGCGATATTTGAGAAGGATGAAAACACTGTGAAGCCGAATCACGTACGACGACGACGTGATGTGTGTCAAGTTCGAAGTGCAGGCCAGCACACGTTACAGGGAGCTCTGACGGCGCAGAAGTTGCCTCAGTGCATATCTGAGTAACGAAGCGAACTGTCCGCAACAGATATATTTACCTAATGTTTTTGTAGCGTGAGCTACACTGGCCGAGGTTGAGCAGTTTCGCGTGGCTTTCAAAGAGCCATGCTGCGCAAGCGCGAGGAGCAGTGACGTCACACGGCGCACAGCTGGCGCGCCGGAGCCGCCGCCACCGCGCGCGCCTCGCTGGACTGCGCATTCCAGAGGAGTGACGTCATAGCCGCGGCAGACGCACTGGCGCCGCCGCGTGCCCAGCTGTGCGCCTCCGTTGCGCAGTAGCCAAGTCTGACGCTGCACCAGAGCCGCTTGATAGCGCCTCTCATTTTGTGCGCATAAGCTCACGCTACGTATTCTGGCATAGCCGAGCTAAGCCATCGCAATTTTTATCCAGCACTTTCAGTATCGTAATAAAAACGGAAGAATCTGTTTTTTTTTTTTTCGGTGTGATGAATACAAACAGGTAAAAAACACACTTGCAAGCGTGAAAAACGAAATATGAAACTTCAAATTAATATGTTAGAGAAAAGAAATTGCTACTTTATTACAAAGCACATTAACTACATAGTAAAAAAGAGGACCTCACACTGCTTTGATATCACGTTCTAAACACTTCTCTCGCTGTATTTTTAGCGCATCTCCATACGTGTGACGATTCTTGACAGACAGTATTCCGTATCGCCCGCAAATACAACTCGTTTTTATAAATCCGATGAGTTTTCTTAGACCTGTCATGTTCCCAATAAATACAAGAGCAGAATCCTATCATTGTACAAACGATTCAAACTGTTGCAGGCGGTATATATCAGTCATTTCCTATGCATTCATCGTCTGCAACAGTCATCTAGAGACGCCTCGAGGACCGGAAGATGCGGTCGCAAATATTTAAAAAAAACAAACAAAAAAACAGTCGATTTTTGGCAAACTTCCGTCGTGGTAAGTATGACATCTAGAGTTCCTTTACCTGTCATTTTTAGACGTTCAAACTCTACGTCCAATTTTTGAACGATGGTTTTTTCGGAACGAAATCCAGTCCCACGTATCCGTCCATAGCAACGCCCCTAACAACCGTTTATTTGGAGCAGTGGGGTCACACTCACGGGGTCAATAGCCTGTCGCAATGATCGGTAAATCTCTATGGCGTCAAAAGCGAGCTGTGAAGGACGACCACAGCCAGAATCACCGAGACATCTACACCACGTGGGAGAGAGGGAAAGAGATGGGAACCTAGTCGCGGCCCTTTTACGCTCCTTCGTCCGCGTTAATTACCGCCAAGCCGCCAAGGAGAGGTGACGTGACACAACACCAACTCCAGCGGACGCACCAAAAAAAAAAAAAACAGAAAAAGAATACAAGAAGGTGGAAGCACCGCCATTACGAACGCTTGTATACCTGCCTGAAAACAAGGGTCTCTAATACACCTTTCACCAACAACAAAAGAAAAGAAGACGAGAAAACGAAATAGGCGCTAAAGTCAAGAAAGCGGGGACTCTTTCTTCTCTCCCTCGAGCGAGCAGAAACGGGAATAGGAGGGGGCGACAAAGGGGCGAACCCCCGTCGGCCACCCACAATAATCGCAAATGCGCGGGAAAAAAAATAAATAAAAAAGAAACCGACGAAGGCAACTGGACGAAAAGGCCGACTAGGCGTAAATCAAGACGCCGTCCGGTGCAACAACAGGCTGTTATCGAGGAGGTCGGTCGCCGGGGCGCGAGGTAAAGTGGACAGCCGACCGAGAGCGACCTATGTCACGTCTATAAGAACGCACTTTCCCTTCGCGCGCACACGCCCGACACCGTCAGACGCGCCGAGTCAGCGGTATATGCACGAACGATACGGCTGGCTGAAAAAAAAAAAAAGGTAGGGTAAGTGAAAATAAAAGCTTGATCACGTAAAGTGCCCAATGGCAGGTTAAGAGTAAAGTGGAAGCTCCTCCCACCCCTTTCCACTTTAGTAGAGCGAATGCTGGAGAGGAGGCGACCCCCTCTTCAGCGTTCGCTTTGCTGAACTGGAAAGAGGTGGGAGGAGCTTCCACTTTCTCTTAAAAAAAAGCTGAAGCAGTTCTTAAAAAAAAAAAAAAGAGAGAGAAAAGAGTTAGAGGTGAACTTTACCGTACTTTTGTCTCGTGAAATTGAATATCAGGTTCGTTTTCCCGGAAGATGTAACTAAACGCGAGAAAACACACAAAAAAAGAAAAACTGCGACCAGTCGTTACGTCGTACCGAGATCTTTGGGCCACCAAGCGTGTGTCGCTCGAGTGGGCAGCGCGTGCAATTGCAAGCTTGACCTTTTTGAAAATCGCAAGAGTGCGCGTGCATAGCTTTGATAGGCGCCGAAGATGCGCGAGAGCGGAGATTCCGAAAACTTTGGATGTGACGTCACGCTCCGCGAGGGAGGGAGGGGCTTCGGCAATACTTTTGAAAATGATTTTCTGCAGCCTCCATGCACCAAATCGAAACATAATCTCGATATTCGTGATCCTGGAGGCCGAATTAATGAAGACGATTTAGGCGTTCTTCCTCTAATACAGAACCGCGTCATTTTTCTTTTAAGCCCGTTGTGGGCAGCATCGATCTTATTCCACTTCAAATAAACCGCGGCATTCAGTTTTGTATGATCGGCATCTGCAGTTTACTAGAAAAATAAGCATAAAAACTGCATTTAAATTTTTTTTTTCTCCCAGCGAGAGAATGAAACTGCCGGGACCGCGCCACCATCTCGCAGATAGGAGGGTTGTAATGCTGAATTTTTGTCGTCACCTAAAAGAGGCAAACACGGGGCACAGACTGAACGAAAGCGCTGCGTCAGTGTTTGACAACTTTTGTTTAATCAGCGTGAATGAGAGTTGCAGCCGAAGGCTGACGGAACACTCGCGCCCAAGCGTTTTCCTCTTTTAGGCGGCGCCAAAAATTCACCAATACGGTGTTGCTATCTGTACTCGTTGTCAAGATAACCAAGATAATCTAAGCTGCACTTACATACACCTTAATTCGACGTACAAAGGGGGGAAATCGGTAAAGTTCCGAGAGACATTTTCTACTACGGTTCTCGAACTGAATACGGGCATGCGTAGCGCAAGTTCGTCTGCTTGTTGCACTGGGGGGTTGCGATGATCTCATAAGGCCAATTTTTTCTTGGTTGACTAAAAAAACAAAATAGTGGGTAGACCTCGAGGCATCTAGCATTGGGGTCTGGGCCCTGATCCTTTCAACCAAAGCCAACCAGAGATCGGCGTCGTTCTGACGTGACCGCAACTCCTGCCCAAGAAGCAGACGACTTGCTCTCCGCATAGAAGGTGTTGACCGAGCCAGTCAAGATTTTCATGAAAGACGCTGCCAAGCTGTGCGTTTGCAAAACACTAAAGTCGCAGCGATCCTTCTGTAAGTGCGATTTGTAACAAAAGGGTCCCAGGTGAGCTTTCGAGCATCCAGCTTTTGCGACTAACCAAAGAAACAAACGCTGCTTTTACGCGATGAGAAACCAGCGCATGCTCCTTCAACGCGAACAGTGCTCGAAAGAACATCGATTAGAGCCACCAATGCCGCTTTGCGACGAGCCTATTTCTGCGACAACCTCGAGCAAATGTCCGCTCGCACGCACGAGCGGAAGATGGCGTCACTGTCGCTTCGTGTGCAACGCGTCAAAGCCAAACGCCTTCGGCGAACTGTCAATGTTCGCTAGGCTCTTTTTATTATATTTATATCACTATTGCAGCCAGAGAAAAGACCCGCTACTGTACCGACACAATCCCACAAACCTCTCCCTTTCCTCGTTCTTTAAGGAAACCCAGTTCGGCTGCAGCAAAAGAACGATCTTTCCTTTTTCTCCCCCACGACCTCTCCTACACAAAATAAGAGAGTAAATACAGTTATGTAAGAAAAAAAAAAAATACTGGTGAATTGGCCGAGTTTCACGATGCTAGAAGATTTATGACAACCTCTGGTATTGACGTTTCTTTTTTGTTTTGATTTCCTGTTCGTTTGCGTTTCCGCAAGTCGCAAGCCCTCTATCAGTTGCGAACACGCGCGCGAAACTCATCCAGATCTAAGGGGACTAAGAAAAACAAAATATTAACGTTAAAAGAAGACGGCGCCGATCGGCGACAGAAGCCCTATCCAAGTGAGTCAACACACCGGCACGGACAAGCTCCTCAAGACGACGACGGCGTGATCCCTTTCGCTTCTTTCGCTTTCCACCCAAAACACGCAGCTCATAACAGAACTTCCCATGTATGCCGCATAGAGAGAACATTTCGTTCGGAAGCTAAACAGAAAAGAAACAACGGATATTTTTTTTTTTTGGTCACAACTATACATGTACAAGTCTCTAATATTGAAAAGCAGCAGACGCAAGCATGGACCGAACAAAAAGACAAGGCGAGATCGCGTTTGAAAGAAAGAACAGCATGCAACAACACTCGATAGAATAAATCCTTCGACTTGTTGCTCTAGAAGCTGCTCCTATCAAGTTGGAGCACTAAAGCGCGAAAACGTCATTCGGGCGTTGGAAAAGGCAGAGAATACGATGACAGATCATTGAAAAAAAACGAAAGTGTGACGAGACTACAGCACAAATCATGAAATGAAATACCGGCTGCTTTCGCGAAGATCCCATAGATCTGCGGCTGGCAAAAGTCACAAATGATACGTATACTTGACGGAGTACATGCCGCAAAAAGTGAAGAATCATACTCAAACGCGTATAGCATCTCAAATGGTATTTTTCCTAACGTAAGTAGAAGAGGAGGAAAGAAAAAAAGCGCAAGATTCAAGCGATCCTCGAGTGCGTACATTATTGTCTCGCCAGACGGGCATGCAACGAACACAGCTTACATCATGACAAGTATACGAACGTGTTCGAAAGCGTTCGAAATCGAATGCCACACGCCAGACACCAGAGTTGCGCGTCCTAACGCGTTCAACGAGTGCAGTGGAGACAAAGGCCGCTAGCTTTGCGTCTACCCACAAGTAATTACAACCAAAATTCGGCGTTCTGACATCCCCACGCGCTCTAGCCTCCTCCTCTCCCTCAATTCCTCCGCGCGTAGGACGCTACACAGCGTTAACGACGCGTTCCAAGCGCCGTAGTTTTGTGAAGAGACTTTGCTAACTTTTTTAGCCAAACTGCGGCTGCTGCTCAGAGGCTTCCAGGAGGTTCCATTTAAGTAGTACACCTTATCTGCAATTTGCCTTCCCTGTGTTTCAGCTTCTCCAATCAAAAACAAACAAGAAATAAGGCGTGTTTGTGAATGAGGAAAATGGCTACCCTTTCCTTCAGCCTGTACATTCTACTGTTGTCGATGCACTTTGCATAGTCTACAGCAGTGGTTCTCAAACGCTGATGTATCGGGGACCCCTTGTGGATCGGCAGAAGTGATGGGGGACCCTATTCACCCGGGGGAGAGGGAGGGGGGGGGGGGGGTTATTTGACGATTACAACGACAAAGGGGTAAATGAAGAAAACTAACGGCATGCAAACCAACCTCGATGCTCTGGAACGCAGAATATTCAACCTTACTCATTCCGTGCACATGGTTTGGTCTATTTAGCTTTGTGGGACGGCCAGTCCCCAGAGCCCCATTTGAGGACCGCTGGTCTACAGAATAGTTTGCAATGCCACAGTGAAGTTACAGCGTAACTTGACTATGGGTGAAAAGCTACGGCTCCCGGGAGCAAATTATAGCGACAAAGCGAAGCACGTGATAGCTCTCCACATGAGCGGTGCTATCGGACGGTACCTTGTCACGTGCCCCGCTTTGACGCTCTAGGGTTTGTTCGCCAAGGTTGTAGCTTCCCAGGTCGCACAGTTCATTGAGCCAAAATTTGATTTGTGTCTGGGAATTTAGGGCCTCAACCGTTTTAAACGAGCCTAGCTTGTCAACCCGGAGCCGTCCCCAAACCGTTCAGGAAGGGTATTATTCGTCTGTTTTCGCTGGTGCATGGACTCAACCGTTTTGGAGGAACCAGGCTCCCTGCATGACTTGGCACCAAATGTAATTTTAAAGACAACAATTAACCAGTCCAGGGTCAAAAAATCCCCATAACAAGAAACGGCTTAAGGGGTTAAAAAGAACCCAGGAAGCCAGGGTAGAGCAAACCTTTACCTTATTTGGCCAGTCTGGGTATATTGGCGAAAATTCACCGAACAAATACAAAAGGTTGGGCTTCGCTGCAGGAAGCTTGGCATGTCATCTGGCACCTTTGGGTGCCAGAGTGATAAGCTTCACGTTTGGTTGTTCGGTTGTGGCAACTTTGGGTGTGAATTGCCAGACAAGTGCCAGGTTTAGACCTCACTGCTGGTTTTTTCGGTCCATACGTGGCCTCTACAGCCAACCCTGCCACTTAGGCAATGACGTGGCGAGTCACGGGAAAACTATAGGAACGCCAATCAAAACAACATTGGCACTAACTATAACGCATTGAAGCAAAAGTAATACGCATTAGGTTCAAGCTAGGCCACTGGGATGGCTAAGTTTATGCCAAGATAGGTGTTTCTCTGACGTGCTGCCTGAGTTTCACCGCTTGCCAATCAATGAAATAATAAACTGGGAATGGTAAAGTTCCTGCAAATACCTCAGCGCTAAAACTACTCCGAAATTGGAAGAGTGAAAGGCATTTGAAGTTTCCGACTAGGGCTAAAGCCGCGCATTCATCAATCTTATCGTTCCTGTACCCTTTTTCCTCTCCCTTTTTTGTAACTGGAAAAGCCGGCAATAAATACCAGATCACGCTACTCTGATCGGTCGGATACTTAGAGCAAAGCGTGACTTCTGATTATGCCTACAATAACGACGAATGCAGAAGTAAAAAAAAACAAAAAAAAACACGAATTTTGTATTAACGGCTAGCCGGAATTTTACCCCTGCCAGAACAGTTGGCTGAGTGGGAACGAAGCGTTCCACAGACCTTTACGGATTCGTACCATCCCATCCCTTTGTCCCGTACTACCTCATATTTTAGGATGAGTCCAAACTATCAGTCTTGGCGGCCGTTCCGTTTTGAACATCCCAAGTATACGCATAATCTCCGGCGACTTATCTACTCTAGGCCAGAGTCGCCTGCCCCGTCCGTGCAGAGAAAAGCAGAAGACAAGTTTGTTGCAAAGAAACCCCCGTCGCGATGACCCCTGGCGGTAAATTCCCTCAAAAGCCACGAGGTGGCAACCACGTCGCAGGGAAGCCGTAGAGAGCCTGGATTCAAGAGAGGGTCCAACTCAAAACCGTGGGAAGCGTATGCAATTGAATGGCGGACGCCTCCTGCGGAGATTGGTCGCAAGTGCGCATGCGCTACGTTGTCCCGTGGCGAGGAGGAAAGCTGACGGAAGGGCGGAGACGCTACCTTCTCGCAGCTCGCGTTGCAAACACGGCACATAAAACACGCGACTCCGATGAAGCAGTTTGGGAAATATATGGCGACGAGACGCTTCGGTGACGCTCTCTCAGAGTTCCTATCCCTGGCGTCACGAAGAAGATTATTAGTAGCGACAAGTGACGAGTTCGATGGTGCATAAAGAGCGCGGTAGAAGCCTATACATCACGTTCCTTAATCAATACTGTCAGAGTTGAGAGTTTGACATCGGTCTTATTTCCATCGATGAGAGCAGAGATAACCCTACTCAAGATCTCAAAGTGAACGTTTGGAAAATCGTGGAAGGCCGATCACAGCGACGCTTTTGGTCGCGCACGTCGCCAATAGGCTCTCTAGAAAGCCGTACGAAGAGGAGTCTAGATTTAAGAGAGGGAAAACTCGAATCACGGAGAGTGCTTTCAATTTGGTGATGGACACAGTCCGCGCAAATTGGTTGCCCATGCGCATGCGTGTGCACGGGCATGGGCATGCCGCATGGGTGAGCCAAGCCTGGAGACGCTTATAGACCATCGACGCTTCCGCCTCCTCCTCGCAGCTTGTATTGCAAACGCGACCCATAAATCACGTGACTCTGATCGAGCGGTTGGAAACTCTCTGAAATCGAGACACAGTAAAAAGCCACCGCCCGGTTAGGAGGGCTCAGCCGCATGCATGTATCCGCCCATCCATCCCACACGAATGCGCGTTTTCTCCAGTGGCGCGGAACGCGTTGCAAAAAATCGAACGCGTCTAATGTATAACGGGTGCCCGCTTTCATCGAGTCCATTTTACGAACGTTTCGAAGTGCGCCGCGGAGCAACGGGGCCAGTTCGTTATTTTGATAAATCGCTCAGCAATCAGCGCGCATGAAACGGCGTACTCCATTAGGGCAATGAAATGTGCGACAGCCGAGTGAGATTAATGGTAAGAACCTTTTCGTACACTAACTGACGTCATTCGTCGAGAGAGATGCGCTTCGCACGCGCGTTCGGGGCTCTCTGCCTGGGTCAGGAAAAAAGGGCGACCCTTTAACTTTCCCCCTGAAGGGTTCGAGGGACATTGAAAAAGTTTATAGAAAAGAAGGTAATTAACATGCTTCACAACTGCGGGAAGAACAGGAAAGTTGGGGTGCTTTTCCGAAAAGTTTCAGACGAGTCCCTCTGCCAGAATGGTGATTTCGAAGACCAAAATACATAAATCAACTACACTGCTCTCTTCCTAACTTGTCGAGTGATCCTACTAAACAACGACAATCACTCGCCTGTGTCGACACCTTTGATAGCGTTGTGTAAGGACCCCAGCAACAGACGTGCTACCACCTTGAATATACGCGAGTCAAAATCACTTTTCAAAGTAACAGGCTCGAGGTTGTGCATTCAACAAAATTAAGCACGAACTACTAATTTCTTCGTCTTTAGGTTTTGTCTGTGTCGCCACCCATACCGAATTTACTACAACTGCTTTCGATGCTGCGATGCAGGTCTCAGACGAATGGCTCAGACGCATACCATCGCCAACAGCAAACCCGAAATCTTCAGTGTCACATTAATGCGACAGCAGTCAGTTTTGAATGAAGCGTTTAACGAATGTGTCTCCACCACTCAGTTCCACCAGTGAGTGCTCGAACTGAGTAAGCCAATCTTGGTCACGCCAGAGCAAAATTTACGAGTAATTAGGACTCCGTCTTCACAACTTCAAAGACGGCGCCGAGAAAGATGTCAGTTATGGAAATTGTGGTTTGGTGACGCCGCCACCACTGCAAAAGCTGGCCAGCTCGAATGATTCTTTCGAAATAGCGTGATGCGAAATAGCGTTTCAAAATAGCGAGTTTTCGAAATAGCGTGATGAAGACGAGGGAGATCTTTAGCAAACTGTTACCGTGTTCCGCGTATCGCACTACTGGAGCTTTTGAAGCATGCTTTTAAGCGCGCGCCCAGGATGGTCACGGTACCACCCTGGTATTTAAATTAATGTAATAGGCTACAACTACAGTAACCAAATACTTCTCAAGTTACAACTGCAATCTGTAAAATTTGAACTACGCCTGAGATTTATTTCCGGAGGAGCTTGTTACTTAGCGTTCAGTCACAGTTACTCGTCAAACATACATGTCGACAACTAAACAAGTCGACATTGACTTAGTTTCTACTTAGTGTCAACATCATTGCTACATGAAGTGTCACCGAAATATAACAGAAATGTATAAACACATACTCAGTGTTGAACCGTTGGAAAACAATCTAAACACACCTCAAAGACCCGAATTGCTGAAACGCCATATAGTTACGTTATTTCATTGTAACTAGCTGTAACTGTTAACTAGATGTCTCTTTTTATATAACTTAACTACATTTCAGCGCAAGTAACTGTAACGATAACGGTAATTCGGTTACTTCTAAAAACCTATCCTTGCGGGTCCGTTGATAACAATCGACCTCATGACCTCTTTAAAATGTTTTCGCGACGGGCGGTCACAGCTGATCTAGTCGAAGTACGTCAAAGTACAGAGCCACCAGCGCTTCCTGGAGTGCTCCGAACTAGTCCCAGCCTAATGCTGACGAAGCACTCGTGTCCTTTATCTGTTCGACATCGGTCTCCCATAGGTGACGCAGAAAACGCGGCACAATGTGGCCTGGTTACCTCGGAGGTGTTGACAGAGCGTGTCAGGTGCGGAAAGCGAAGCGCAGCGCTGCGAAAGGGGAACAGCAGCCGACTCACCCCTGGTGCGCAGGTCCTTCTCCGCCATGTCCTGGGACTTGGCCGTCTGGTAGTCCACGGCTGTCTGCAGTTTCTTCAGGGAGACGCTCTTGTGCTCATGCTCCAGCAGGTATTTCTGAAAGAGTCGGAAGACGAATCCTCAGCACATTGTGCACGGGGAAAACCCCAGCCACTCACACGTGCACGGCGATACATCATCCTTACCACCGTCATCGCCGATCGTTATAACGGTAAAACAAAAATAACTATATTTTTATTTCCAACCATATCCCATAGTAACGACCGAGGAAAAAAAAAAAGCTGTAGGGCAAGACTTCGTTAACGATTCAGTGCACGGAGATGAAGACTGAAAAAAGTGTGTAATTTGTTCTCAGGTCACCTAGGAAGAAAAAGTGCTCGAATTTATTTTAGAGGCCCGTCACTACAATATGAAGCTTTAGAAAGCTAAGTCTCATTCGGTATCTTTTAGCATTAAAGTTCGACATCGTAAAAACAAAGGTAAAAAAAGAAAATGGAAAGAAAGCAACCTACAATTTCTGCTCGATATTCTTGAGACGGTGCTTGGAGGACATGCAGAAAAGAGAGTGCGAAAAAACAACGCTTATTTTCTTGTCGAACATGCAGTGGATCGTGTTTGGCGGGAGCGTTTGAAGCTGTCAAGCACACATATCGCGTTCAGCCAACGGCGCTCCAGCACAGTCGTGCCGGCAATTCCAATGAGTGGATCAACTTTTTTTTTCTTTTTTCAAGTTGTGACGGCTAGGGCAGTATGGCCGTGATTGTGTAAGCTATGGTACGCGATTTTTGAAAAGGAAATGCTTCGCAAAGTGGCGGTTTCCGTACGTCGCTGCTCGCTTGAGTTCCGGAGCGAGAACGGAAAGTACAAAACTCGAGTTTCCTCAGAAAGTGAGAGCGAACAAAGCTTCAGAAGCGCCACCAAACAAATATTGAAATGCGTTGTTTAGGGACTGAACTCCAGCCTAATTAAAAAAAAAAAAAAAAACACGGCGAACGAGCTCCACAGTCGCCGCCCCGCAAACTAACGCGAAACACCAGCACAATCGTATAACAAAACTACCCCGAGTTCCCTCCTGTACACGTACAGTAATTTAACGAATGGGCCGCCGAAGCGAACGAGAAATCATCCGGCAACCACGCACGAGCACACGCATAGCTCTCCCGAACCTCGACGGAAGGAGGCAAGCGGGCAGTCACTCACACCGCTAGAGCCGGGTCTGCAGTTTTAATTAAAACGCTCGCCTCTCCCCGGGCAAGTATAGTGCCAGGGCCAGCGCGCGTCCGAGCTTGCAATTTAGGGGGCACAAGAATTCAGGATCGCCTTGGCGATCCAACGGCGGCTGCGTGGGGCAAGGCTGACGGACGGCTCTTACAAACTACCCCCCTTCGCGGTCAGGCAAAGGAGCCGCCTTCCCACGTCGTATATAACGGTCGAGCAACTTCCGGAACTCGGCCAAAAATGCGCGTCTTACGACCTAGGCGCTTGGGGGCCCTCGCTGTGCGAGCGGCGCCGGGGACAGCGAGTAAAGGCTACGCGACAGGAAGGCCCAGAGTCGGTAAATGAGCTACGCCCGCTTTAGGCCACGGTCCCACTGCCGTACCAAAGACAGTCTGAAGACACTGGCTGAGGCCTTCCTCGTATCACCCTGCTCATACGAAAACTGTCTGCAGACAAGCATGTATGAAGCAAACAAACATGCCTCAGGCGGGTCCTCAGAAAAGGCTGTCATCGTGTCTATAGTGGACACTTCATGTCTCTTGTTCGATGTACGTGCAGTGCGATTGCGACTTCAATGTGCTCCATGTTAAAAAATAAATTCAATAATTGCGATTGTAACTTACAACTTTTGAAATAACCTAGAACTGAGTTAAATTACAGTATAAATTTCTCAAATGTAATTCGCCAAACAAGCGAAGTGTCAACACGAGTGCCACCTGTTCTGACCGCCTCAAGCTTCGCAACTGAATAGGACGCGTAGAAGGAAGACGGTTCGTTAGCATCCAAGACACCCTCCAAGCTCTTTTTTTTTATAGTTTTCTTTTATTTGCGTTAGTCACGCATATAACTTCCGATGCTTTTTTTTTGTATTTTCGTGTACGTTTATTACTCTTATACTTGTGCATTTGATGATGTACCTTGCGTTATACCGCCTTTATAAAATGCCTTAACTGAGTCTTTATGAAGGGAAGTAAATAAAATAAAATTAATCATTGTCCGTTAAAACTCAACAAGGTTGGGCGAGGGAAAGGAAGGCCAGGGAGGAGGAAGCAGACGGAACGCTGGACAAAAGAGTTGAAAACCTCCTCCTGTCTTTAGCGTTCCGTCTGCTTCCTCTTCCCAGGCCTTCCTTTCCATCGCCCTACCTTCTTGAGTTGCAACGGACTATAGATCAGTATTTTCTGTTATTTTTTTTTTTTTTTTAATTTCGGGTTGGGAAATTAATTTTTGGTCAGCAGCCGCAACACACCTCGACGTCCTGAGATATTTTATAACAGTAACGTCGCATCCTTAGTTTTTCTGAACAATTCTGTTTGCAAGAATATGCACTTCATTGGCACACCACAGCGAAGGATTGACGATTAACTTGAACCAGCTGGGGATCTCTTGACGTGAATCAGAAATATCGGTTACCCAGCGCCTTCTCCGCAATACGTATCCGTCAAAGTGCGGGCAGCTCGGCCGAGATTCGACGCCGTCAGTATAAGATCAGGTTACACACACACAAAAAAAAAAAAAAAAAAAAAAAACTCGCGAAGTTATAGACGGAGCTGATACAAGCTAGACCCCCTAAAAAAACCTACTGGAGGCCTCGAGTGGAAGCTGTCATTTGTCTAACAGACTGCGAAGCGCCGGCTCCTCTTAGGTTAGGTTAGGTTAGGTTAGGTTTACGAGTTCAAGTTTAAATCAGGCTCTGTGCTGCTCTGAAAAAGAAGTTTGTTTCATTTCGTGATGAAATGTCCATTTGCTTCGCATCGAAAACGGGAGTTTACCAAATAAGACTACCAAACGCGCTACAGTCCTCAACTATGCGTGCAGGCCACCTAATTAACACTAAGCCGTATATTTTTTATAAATACCTTTTTATCCGTACGAGGTACTTCATAAGCACAACGCTATTCATTTTGAGTCCTCATAAAACTCACATTATCGGATCTTGGTTAGCAATACTCCATAAAATAAACGAAGCGTTCAAGAGCAGCTAGTGCTTGCATATTAACCGATCTCTCGATTTCGCGCCGATTTGCAACCTTTAAGCGCGTTTCTAATAACGTTTGCTCACTAAAAAAAAAAGACAACACAAAAACAACAGTTAGGACAATAAGTCGCAACAGGCGGTGCTCTAAGGTTGTAACACTGACGCCGCACCTAGTGATAGAGAGTCCTCAAAGAAATATAACTAAGCCGGAATCGCATTAGATGCGTACGCTGCCGGGGCTTCCCTCCACCTCCTGCAGAGGCCGGGTTTCGCGACGTCGGCGAACACGACCGGTGTGTGCGCCAGCGGGAACAAAAACAAGACTCGAGGGTCCTTGATCGGCGAGACACAACGCGTTAATTATTGCCGCCGGAAAACAAAAGCGCCCCGAGTGCAGAATTATAAAAAATAAAAACAATAATAATAATATAATAATAAAACAAATAACGCGACACCCTAAGAGGGCTCCGGTTATGAAGAGCATTTCGACACAACGGCCGGAAATTATAACAAAAAGAAAGTAAAAACGCACGAGCGACTGTCTATGGTTATACGGCGAATCGGTCAATACTAAATTTATTGCGCGAAAAGGGGCTCTCCCACGAAAAACATACAAAAGCAAAAAAGGCTGCTGCATGGATACCTTTCCGCCTTTTTTCTTTCTCCCTCTCTCTCGTAGAAAAGCATATACGCGCATAACATAGCCAGCCTCTCAGTATATCTCTTCGCCTCTATCGGCGCTTTCCTGCGACCGGAGACCATTCCAATAACCGTCATCAGCGGGCTGTCATCTTAGCCTACTGTTCTGTAGAATGCGTTCGGAACAAGCGCAATACGAGACACCCTACATGCGTCCGTGGCTCGGCGACTCGGCATTTATTTCGCCCGGGTGATGGGTTGAGAGACATAGCCTCCTCTATACTCGAAAAGCCTGGCAGTTCGACGACGGAGTCAAAGAGTGCCCGGTCGCAGATTTGGAGCGCGAGGATCTGGTAGCACAGAGCATAAAAGAGGAATTTCTCGGGGAACCTGGACGTCAGCGCACAGCTTCTGCAGCGGCGAGGACCCGAAACACACTTGTTCGCTCGGGAAAAGTGTGTTTCGGCGTCTCGCCGCAGCGGGGCGCCAGTCACGTGGCTCTCCTCTCATCCGTCGTCTGCCGCTCCACCTTTTCCATTTCGGCGGCCCGTTCTCGTGGCGATCTCTCAGGCTTTGTCAGTATATAGGAGGCTATGGTTGAGAGTAAGAACGAGAAGGAGACACTTACATACGACCAACGCTTTCATCACCTCCTCGCAGCTTGTATTGCAAACTCGGTCCATAAACCACGTGACAAAGAACGAGCAGTGTGAATCACTTCCAAATCTAAACGTACTGAAAGTACTGGTGTGTAGAAAGTGCGATTAGACGGGCTGCTATGAGAACACCAACTTTGGACATCCTATTCGGTCAAGCCCAGCGACCAATGCGAAGGCCTGAAATTGGTTCTGCGCAGAGCCGGAGGTTTTGATTCCTGTTAGTTTGCTTCAAATGTAGACCTCTACACACATTTTATTCAACTTTTTTTACGACATCGCAGTCGAGGTAGATAGAGTAAAAAAAAAAAACAACTAAAGTTCGGTTCCCTATTAACGCCACGTTTGCTCTTTAACAATAAAAAGTTAAAAAAAGACGACAGGAAAGAGAGAAAAAAAAAGAGAGGGGGAAAACAAAAATTACAGTTAGAAAGAGCGTCCGTTGATACGCGTTTTCATTGTGCGGTTAACTAAAACGCGTAACGCTAAAACGAGTAAATTAGGGCGGGACTGCTTCGGATTTTCAGAAGCTCAGAAGCTGCGCTAAAAATAACGAAACAAGCTAAACAAGAAATGTGATTTTCTGTAAAAAAAGAAAGAAAGAAAGAAAATGGCAGCCACTCTAAAGACACAACTAAAACACAAGGAGCAAATATAAACTAAAACAAAACTCTGAGATATTTATTTCCAACGCAACCGTGCACATCACAATAAAAAAAAATAAAACATATGAACAAACAAAAGCTTATCAGGAAATGCTAATGCGCTTCGTTAAAGCCACGGGGAATTAGTGGGCCTCCCCAACATTCGTAGGTGGCCCATTAGAAATTCTCGGGGCTCTCCATCAGCAGAACAGAGGGCGAAAAGAGCCAGGAGACAGCCAAGTGAATCCCGACATATGGAAAGCAGATAAAGATGACCAAAGCGTCGATCCAAGGAAACGTGCCTACCGCTTTTTCGCCCAGGCTGAGGGGTGGCGTATTCCCGCGGCAATTTATTTATTGCAGCCTAAATAAAAAAAAAATGAGAAAAGATAACCCGATCAAAACGAAAGATAAAAAAAAACTACTAACATTGTTGCTGTTGAAGTTTTTTTTCAAAGCGTGTTCTTTCGTAAAAGCTTTTGTTTTGACGAATAAGATGCCATCATTACGACATAAGACACAGAAACCGAGAAAGCGCATTCAGCAGATACAATAAGTCGTCTTCTGTTCCAGACTTGAAAAAAATAGCAAAAACAAAACTTCTAAGTTAAAAAAAAAAACAGTGAGCTAAGCGCGCACTAATCGAACACCAACACTAACCATCTCCGTGCATGCAAAACGTTCACAGATTCATCGAGCAATTGGAATCGAAAAGTACGGAAATGAGCACGAGACTCTCAGAAAAATAAAACTGCGTTACACTACGTACATTTGTTGTTCGCACCCGTAATGACACTTCCCCGCTAGAGAGATGTTACTGCGGGAAAGCCAACTCAGTGTGCTGGATTCCGGGCTATTTGGAATCCGGCCAAATTCCAGCCGAATGAATCGCAGGTCAGGGTACTCAAATGCGGACAAACCGCTTCCGGAAGTTTAAACTTCAATGACTCATTCTAGAATGCAAAGCTTTTCCCACAATTTACTCTAGACTGGCGGACATGGAGAACAACCTGTCGCGTAGATGACCACTCAATAATTCTGTATATATATATATATAAAAGCGAACGTTTAGTTTCTCTCATCTTGTTTCATACAGATAGAATGACGAGAGAGGCTCCTCATTTTCCCAGGAGCCATAAGAGACAAACATGATATGAATTTAAGGAAAAGGCGAGCGGTGGTTTTTAACCCAACACTTCTCCGCTTTTTATGGTACAGAAATGGCGATCAAATAAAAAATCGAGTATCACAATACAAAAAAAAAACGAGCTAGCGTGCATCCGCCATTATAAGCACGGAGCTGTATAAGTGCGTGACATCCGCAAAAATGCGTACGTATCCATCAAAAAAAAAAAAAATCCACTTAATACGGATAGCAGATGGAAATAATGCGAAACGGTGCTGCATTATCGAAGGTTCGGTTCGTCAGTCGACTTATCGGAGGGGTGTGTGTCGATTGTCATATTTCACGTAAACGCTACTGAAGCGACTTATTGCATAAGTCGACGAAGTGTTCACGGGCCGACGAACCCGTTTTAGAAAGGTGAGTCGACAGGAGATTACAGGGATTACTCTTGAAGGAGACTACAAAACAGCACTGTCAAAGCTAGAGTAGCTTCAGGGCTCTGCAGACCAATGCCTTCAGAAGCGATAGCGTTGGAAAAGGAGCAGAGAGAAGACAAAATCACGCGCGCCTGTTTAGTTGCCAGCTTTCCTTGCCTCCCGTTGAATCCACGCGTGCGACCAGAAAACGCCGGTCGATTTATGGCGAGAAGACTGCGTGTATTGACCGTTCAGTCGACTCGTATCGACAGTGTGTCCCCGAAGGGAAAGGTGTTTTTCATTTGCTGCAAAAATAAACTGCGAAACGGCAAACGCTCTGTCTGCGTTATCTTATTTGAAAGTTAGAAGTGAGCTTCGGAAACTTTCAATAGGAAAATTGGCCCCGTGCCTAGTAGCTAACGTCATTCATTTACACGAATTAGCAGGCTCCGTCCACCGCCAACTTTCCATCAAAAATTAAAAAAAAAAATTGCTCGTAACACTTGAATTAGTTTCGAAACTTTGGCATCTGGCCCGGACCACTACTAGTGCTATATTTTGCCAAAGACTGATCGTTCAGCAATAAAACTTTGGTTGGAGCCAATTGGTACATATCGATTAAAAGGTTAAAAGTCGCGAACAGAACAGGACGAAAAAAGACACACGTACGACGTGGTGCGTGCCTGTGTCCTACGTGCGTCTTTTTTCGTCCTGTTCAGTTCGCGCCTCTTAATCTTTTAATTGGTCGTTCAGCAATGCATAGTTTATTATTGCGGTAAGAAAAACAAACACTGTAATCCTTTCCTTTTCTTCGGCGGAAGGGGGGGGGGGGGGGCATCGGACATGTAGGAGTAGTTATTGATTGAGGATATGACATATCTTAAACTTGCAAGACCGCAGTTCCCAAGCCAATGGATAGATACCGAGAATGAAGAGCGCGAGACAGAAAAAAACATTTTGGGCTTTGTAGTTGGTGGGAAGGATAATGCAAGCTGCGCGACACAATACAAATAGGGACAAAAACAGCAAAGAGAGGGGGAAAAAGAAGACTGACGCGAAACTTTGCGTAACTCGCCTTTTCTGGGGCAATCTGCATAATTGTCCGGGGTTGCCTCTGAGCGGCGACCATTCACCCGACATAAACGCGAGCAAGAAAGTAGAAATGCATTGATGCATGCAATCTTCTTTGCATTTTATCCTTAATTTTTATTTTTAATGCAAGAACACAGGCATTTTTATTCTTTCTATCTCTCCCCCCAAAAGAATACCCATTCAGGCCCCACTTTTCCTTTTTATACGAGAAAACAAATATAACAGTATGGGCAGCCTAATGGTCGTCATTAACCCTTGGAGGATATCTTCTCAAAAGTTTAAACGTACACTATGCGATAGAATTTATTTTTATGTTTAATACCGCAGTAAAGGATCATCACCTGGACTGTTATCGAATTGTAGTTACTGTAGGTTCTTTCAATAACCATCCCGAGTCCAGTGATACTTACGAGGTAGTGTAGCGCTCAGAATGTTGGCAACTACAGACAGAGAAATGACTATGTAGAAAGTTCCAACAACTGGCGAAGTACACAAATAATAATCCACAGCCATATTCGCGGCCGGGGTTTTAATAATAGCTCGCTTTAATTCTTACCGGATAAAAAAAAAAAAAAAAGCGGAGATAGGTACGTCATGTAAACACGACCGCAAATAACGCTTTAGTAGTTCAGACGACTGACGGGTAAAAATATGGTAAACCCTTCTATCATTTCGCGACAACTGGGTGGTTAAAGCTCGAAGATTTCCATTAAACCTCGGTTTATGGACAAAACAAAAAGTTATGTCTGCCAGCTAGTCAACTTTCCAACTCGTATTACTTATTGTCTTTGTTTTTTCTCACCCCCCCCCCCCCCTTTCCAAGTAAAGTGATAGTAGTTGCAAGGATAGTTTCAGCATGCGGCGTTCAAAATGTGCGTCAATGCTGGTTCACACATCCGCATTTTAGTATGATCAACTGTGTTATTGAAAACCGACTACGACAAGGGAACAAAACTGGCGCTATCTGTCGGGTAGCCCTGGAACCCTTCCAACTAGCGTATAATTAAACTAAAGATTTTTTCAGTATTTGCGAGATCAAATATTGTCACTAACTAGGCGAAATCGTCAATTGTAACACTGGAATAATTATATTGAGCCCCCGATGAAACAATGGTGAGGAAACTATCCGCAGATCGGAAACGTTCCGGGAATTACGACTTACGGGCTTTACGACGAGTGTGTTCTCTCGTCGAAAGCCGTCGCAAGGCAGTCGATCACAGTCAAACACAGATGTGCTCACCAGCCTTTCGAGACACCAGTGTCTACACCCGTCTGACCCCTTTACATCAGTCTGCCGACTACGCATGTAGCCGCATACGATCCGAATAGTCACCGAACGACTGGAGGCTGCTAAAATAAAGAACTTGAAAAGGAAACTACAAGAGAAGCAGCCGACGTTTCGCCGAGAATCTAAGCCACTTATCGAAACGTTGACTTCTGATCAGAAGCGAGGTTCCTCTTCCAAGACCGCGGACGATCGTCCACTCGCGCATGTTGGACACTTCGCGAGGAACTGCGATAAATTCGTTACGATTTCCGTCAATAATCAAGATGGAAAGGGGGAAGGGGGGGGGGGGGAGGGCAAAAACAACAGCCAAGTCAGAGCTCGCGAGAACGCGATCAACGAACGTCGGTCCCGGTATTCGGCAAAAGAACATCAATCGCCACTAAGCACCAACGCCCCCCCCCCCCCTCCCCAAACCGGAACAGAGAGACAAAGAAGACGTTCCTAGGCAAAACCATAAAGCAACACACACAGAAAAAAAAAATCCTGCTCTTTACGAATACATAAAGGAGTACCCTAAACAAACAGCCTAAATGGGAAAACGCGGTGGGAAAAAGAAAATTGCAGCGGAGAACTGTTCCGTCTCCTAGAATAATTTTCCGGTCCGCAATTGTGGTCCTTCGGCTAGGACGCGGCGCCGGTGGCGTGAAGCACGCTGATAACGGGAAGAGCACCCCGGGTATACAAAATGCGGAGGCCAGCGACACCCCAACGGAGAAGTTCGGTCATTCCAAACGCAGGATCGAGTTTCTAGTAGGCCGAAGCGGGGTACGCGAAGGGCAGCGTTGATTATAACTAGCGGAGTCTACTCTCAGTGATATTAGGAGAAGACGAATGTACGGTAGAAGAGAGAGAGAGCAACATCATGCGAGCAAAGGACGGAAGAACGTTCGGGTTCTACAGCAGCTGCTCAACTAGTAACCGAAGACGAAGAGAAGGTGAGGGTAAAATAGCCCAACGGTGAGTTGAGCCGACGTGATACAGGGATGCTTCCTTAGTATGGACACCCACGTCCCCCCCCCCCTTCCCCCTTACATAAAAAAGTGTCTATAAGAACGGGAAGAAAACTGCATGTATTTACTCCGTTCGTCTCCGAACATGTTGTCTATAGAGCGGGGTGTCCAGATTAACTGGGTCCGTATTAAAGAGACACGACTGTATTAGACGAAAATGAATGTATAATACGATAGAGATAGAGGGAGCAGAAAAGACAGAATGAGAAAATAACAGAAGGAAAGAACCGTGTACGACAAAAGTGGAGAGAGATAGAGAGAGTAAAAAAGAGAAGAGAAAGACGAGGAATAAGGCAGAAAAATGGCGCCCCTCTGTTTTGTCTTTGGCGCAAGCGTGGGTGGAACAGACATCACGAAGTCAGCAGGGAGGAAAATGAGGGCATAAGGCAGCACGGCGCTGGGCCCCGACACAAAGAGAACCAAACCCAGCAAGAACATCAAAGATGCCGGAACAAAAGTAACGCCGAAATCCCCGGGTACGATCTTGTACGAGGGTTCTCCTCTATCGTGGGGCTTTTTCGCACCAAAGAGAAGGATGAGTTTGAGCAATAAATACGGGGTAGGCAGAAAGCCGGCAGAGGGAGCAGATGGGGCAACGCGGGAGAAGTTAGTTCGGCACACAAGCACGGCGAAGAAGCGAACAGTTGCGAAGGCATGAGGGGTTGTACAGGACAAGCCGAGAATCTACAGATGGCAAACATCTTACGAGCAGTTCAGAGAACGATGTATACTAGGCCACGAAAGAAGCAACGTGAGACAACCAACCCGCGGAAATTTCGCTAAGAGAACGACTAATCCTCTTTACCACTTTTTACATTATAATAACCTCGGAATGTCATTATTAATTTTTTTTGTCTTCATTCGTCGTAAAAAAAATCAATATGAAAAAAGAGTGTGAGGTCAATTTAATGATCTTTCTTTCAAGTGGCCGTATAGCAAACAAAAAAACGGTCAACTTAATTTTAAGGAAAAAATTGCAGCAGCTTCTTGCACCCCAATATTAGATTCTCCTACTCATAACGGGTCGTTGAAACATTTCGTCCTTACCCTTCAGCTTATCACTACTTTTCTTTTTTTTTTTATATTAACGGTTTAGTATTATTCTGTGTACGGGTGGGCGAATAATTGAATCACGAATTCGAATCGATTAGTAATTGACAGAAGAATTCAACATAACTTTCGGACTCCTGGTATTCGATTCTTCGAATCATTCAATCAATCGAATATATATACTGCTGATGAAAATTACGGTTTAGTCGTGCTGTTGATGTGGTGAAATAGCCCTCGCAGTCCTGTGTGAAA
The DNA here is from genome assembly GCA_013358835.2 of Ixodes persulcatus. NCBI lineage: Eukaryota > Metazoa > Arthropoda > Arachnida > Ixodida > Ixodidae > Ixodes > Ixodes persulcatus. Next base: position 916,268 of record JABSTQ010009220.1, read on the forward strand.
TATAAATCAAGCCTGGATTCAGAAGCCTTGGCTGACAAACCATTTATGCAAAAAGTATTGGAGTTCGTTTCTTGTGTTTCGAACCAGTCATGCTTCTAGACTCTTGGATCCGCTCGAGACAAACCCTTAACCACGTATGTCGCCATTTTAAATTCACGAATCTTGGGTCACCTGCAGCCAACTCTGTGCACTATAAATCTATTCTCGGTTGTTACATCCATAAATATGACAAAATACTGTCGAAATACAAATAGCAGCTGCATTTGAACCTGCCTCTTCCGCTAACCCGTCACTTCACAGGGCGTCGGGCGAGGTGCTATGGCTAGGTGGCGCAAGATGTCGCCCGATTCAAACGTTTCAGCCATACCCATGCATTCACCCTGCAAGTTGCGTATCCACAAGTAGATGTGTGGACACTGGACACATCCATCAGCTATGCCTTACGTTTGTCATGTCAATGTGGTCATTAAGACCGTTTTGCTCGTGCTGGCCCCTCGTCGTTTCATGTGCCCTGCTGAAGAATAAACACGTAGGGATTTTTTTCTCTTTCATCTTTGCGGCTCTTAATCATTTCCTTTTCTCTTCTTCTTCGGCCTACCTTGGAAAATTTCGATCCCTAACACTTAAAGCACGCACAGGCGCGGAAGAGCGATAAATGAGAAGAAAACAAAATTCCGAACGTCCCCCAAGAAGAATTGAGCCAAGGTGCCCAAACGCTTGAGCACAACGCTCAAAATACCGCGACAAGGGGGAGACTTGTGAAGCAATGGTTATTATGTGCCGTTCTCCCCTCCTTACAGCGCGCATACGTGGGTCCGAAGGCGAGGGACCTATGCGGAACGCAAGTACGTCTGCTCCTTGCACAGGGGTCGCAATGATGTCAGAACGCCGAGCCCTTAGTGGCTGATTGAAAAAAAAAAAAAACTAGTGGGTAGACCTCAAGGCATCTAGCATCAGGGTTTACCCACTATCCTTTCAATCAAAGCCAATCAGAACTCGGCGTCGTTCTGACGTCACCGCAACTCCTGCGCAAGAAGAAGACGACTTGCTCTCCACATTGGATACGCCGCAGTCTTCAGAATGCTTCGCAGGAGGAAGGAGCGCACTAAAGAGAAGACAGCTAAACAGAAGCGGTGACGTGCTAAGTATGACCGTCCTTAAGGATTTCGCAAATGTACAGACATTTGACGCTTCCTTAATCGCTATAGAGTTTGGTCGCAATTTAATCAGCGGAATATGTAGCTTTCGTAGACGACAAGAAATGCTATCGGATTTTGACGCTGTCGTTACCGAGACATTGTAGAAACACAGGCGCCCGCTTTTAGACTCGTGAACTTAGTAAATAAGTTTTAGTAATAAGTTCCCTTGTCTCGGTTTTAGTCTTTGTCCTCCTGGCATCGCAGTTTAAAATCAATGACAATCAACTCTGTTTAAGTTTTAGTATTCGTATGCGATTCGACATTCCAGTTTTTGGACCATTGTTCGGCACTGTTCGATTCGAATTCGATTCGACTTTGAATTACAATATTCGTACACCCATACTTCCTTGCTCAACATTTTACTCGTAGAAAATCTTGTTACGTAATATAGTAACTGCATAGTGTCTGCACAAAAAAATATAAGATAATTATTTGATGCCAGGATGAGTAAGGCAGCAACGCCGGAATATCTAGACGAGACTTCAGAACACACAAGATGAAGTTCTAATAACCAACAGGACACATAAATTAGCAGGTATAAAAATAACATTTAAGCGACGAAGACGTGACAAGCACACGAACAGCGTTTTCCCGTTGGTCAAAACCCTCGTTGTGGTTTTCACCTGCTTGGCACTAAACGTAAAGGAACGCGTCGGTCATTTTAAAATAAAAATAAAATAAAATTAAAACGATATTTCGCACACAACAAGCGACGAGGCCGTCGACTCAGACAAACCAAAGCGTAGGCGAGGAAATGACAGATAGCACCCTCAACCAGGCTCGTGCCTACCTTAAATACTCTACTCAAGATATTGTACTTCAAAACCAGTTTTCTGCAAGGTGAAGGAATTCATAAACCAGAGGATTCTGATTCTGGAATCGACCATCTTGACCTCAATGTGTCAAGAATGGTTTGAACTGATGCAGAAGGGAGCACGGGAAGAGAAGAAGTGTTCGAACGAGAAACGTCCATTTTTCCTCCGCTCTCTTCGATTTGCTGTTTAATCAACACCACAGGAAAAACCTCGCCTTGAAAGGTAATTTGAGAACTGTCTCACCAATCCGCGACCACGAGCAAGAGATCTGCTCCGCAGATGCAATCGTGTACCAACATCAACGGGCAAAACAAGGCGGTGGAGGCTCGTCTCCGCCTCCATGGCGTTTGCCAAGCACAATTACTACGATCACCTCAATTGATTCTTCCAGCTGGTTGTTCAGCGCTAACACGCCAAGCAATGGAGGACTCTGGAGAAACACCAGAGAAGAAACTATGCCTTCCGTCAGAGGGAGCAAGCACTTCCCACTACTCAATAGGAGACCAAATTGACGTTGATCTTGACGAGACACCTTTCACAACAGTGACATGCCGCAAAAAGCGCTCGAAAGGCATCCCCATCGTCTTCAAGTCAACGAAGGCACAGTCCTTCTGGAAAGTGAACCCAAACCGAATCGCAAACGAAATTGTCCCCACAGCACAAGAGAAAGTGAGCTCACATAAAATCACCAAAGATGGAAGCCTTGTGGTAAGTGTTACCTCTTTGTCGTCAGCAAATAAGCTTCTAGCCTTAAAAACTGTTGCTGGAATTAATGTCGCGGCAAATGTGCCGCAATCTTAGTCAAAGAATCTGGACAAGATAAAAAATGTCCCAAACGAGTACACAGATGAAAAACTCCTGGATTATCTCACTGACAAAGGGGTTACGTCTGTCAAACGGCAAATTGCCTACGTACCTCAAGGCGACGGAAGTGTCGTCAAGCATCCACGGGACAGCGTCATCTTACAATTTAGAGAAGACTGCCCAATGCCCACACGAGTTTTCCTGGGATTCACCAGTCATCTGGTGGAAGAATACTTTGGACAGGCCGTACGCTGTTTCCGCTGCCAAAGGCATGGAGACGTGGCTAATGCGTGTCGCGGACCACAGCGATGCAAGGTGTGCGCAGGCCCACATAACTATAAAGAATGCAGCTCCAGAAACCATCCCAAGTGCGCAAACTGTGGTGGACCACATGCTGCATCATTCGCGGGTTGTGTGCGAAACAAAGAAATAGGAGCATTACGTAAACGCGAACTGATTCACGGCAAGACGACTAAGCGTCATTCGCCACCACAAAATCCAGAGGCAGTGAGACCTGTGTCTGTTGCGCCTCCAAACCTAATACACAAAAGATCAAGGTATACCTACGCTGAAGCCATCGGTGCTGCCGGACCTGAGGCACCACCACCAGAGGCACCGCCGGCACCGCCCCCACCACCGATACCACCACGACTTCCTCCACGGATTCCTCCACGCAAGTCAGCAATACGTGACTCGACGCAGACGCCAACGCCTCTGACAGCAAGTAAAGTTGAGGCACCGACAGCCGACACTAATCCAAATTCAATGTCTCTCCGACAAAATACAACTGGCCGATCCGAAAAGCTGGAGAAGCTGCTGCTCCCGATTCTGTTTGCTGCATTGAAGGCAATTGTTACAACACTACAGGAGGCTAGAGACCTTCCTGAAGTGCAAATGCTACTTTCAAAGGAGCATATCCTTGCACGCTCGGGTGCTCCGATTAACTCAAACTCTACAAATGATTGATCGGTACTGACAGGCCTTTTTGTTCCAATGGAATGCCAATGGTCTGCGATCAAAGAGCGGCGACTTTCGGCAGTTTGTTGCCCTCTATCAGTTCCCAATTCTCGCCATCTCTGAAGCACGAGTCACAGCCCAATTCCGACTGCCCAACTATGTGACCTATCAAACGACACAACCTTCCGGCCCCAGTCGGGTAATGTTGTGTGTACGAAAGGACCTGGCATCAACTCTCGTATCTTCATCGAAAGAGGATGCACCGGAATATGTGGCGTGCAAAGTGAACATCGCTAAGGTATGCATAGTCATTGAAAGTGTGTACTTTGAACCCCTTACACTTATCACTTACAGAGTTTTCCCGTGTGATCCGGAAGCTTGGGAAAACATTCGTAGTTGCTGGTGACTTTAACGCCCACAATCCCCTCTGGGGAAGTGATCGATGCGATATTCGTGGGGATATGATCTCCAACGCAGCTGAAAATCTTTACCTAACGATATTGAATGATGGATCCACAACATTCTTGCGCGGTCCTACACATTCTAGTTGTTTAGACCTAACACTCTGTTCCCACAACTTATCTTCTGGAATGGATTGGCGCACAGATGTCGAGACAAGGGGAAGTGATCATTTTCCTATCTTCGTGTGTCAACATAAACTTTTGCAGTTTCCTCAGAAACGGAAAACTCAACTAACAAATTGGAAAGTTTATCGACACTTAAATACTAAAAACCATAAATACAATTGACTGCACACTTGGAAGTTTTGTTACAAGCATTCGCACAAATATGGAACGCTCCACGCGTGTAATATCAGTTCCTCAGGGATGTATTGGAGTGGATGCCGAATATGAGAGGCTACGGGCTATACGACGAAGGGCTGAACGGAAATACAATTGATAAGGGAAAGTTGAGCACTACTTAGAGGCTCAACGAACGCATGCCCTCATGCGTAGACAACTAAAAAAGCTTGACGAAAAACGCAGGCGCAGTAACTGCGATTCTCTTTCGCCTTTTACGTCAGTACCCAAAGTCTGGAACATACTCCGAGCACTTAGAACTCCTGTCAGTCAGATTCACCCATTCCGGGCTTTGGCAATACATCGGGATATTTCTGTTGTCCTCGTTGCGGATGAGTTTTGCCAACTGCTCACGCGGCCGGGTGCTGCGACATGTACTGTAGAATTCACAACATCATGGAACGCAGTACAACAAAAAATAGATGCACAATTTTGGTCAACTCATTCAGAGTTGGATCTCCCATTCAGAATGCCCGAACTGGAGACTGCCTTACGAACAATTTCCGGTAAAAAAATAGCCCCAGGACCAGATGGCATAACATACGGAGCCCTTTCGAACTTGGGACCTAAAGCAACCATTCTTCTTCTTCAACTATTTAATAACATATGGCAACAAGAACGTCTACCAAAGGACCGGAAACTAGCGAAAGTTGTCCTTCTGAAACCAGGAAAATCGCCCATGTCATTGGAGTCATTCCGCCCCGTGAATCTAACAAGCTGTATTGGTAAAGTTATGGAGAAATTAATTAACGAGCGATTGCAATGGTGGGTTGAAGAAAACAACGCACTTTCACCGCACCTAGCTGGCTTTAGAAGACGACGATGCACAATGGATTGTATACTGAACCTAGTAAGTCATGTAGAACACGAAAGAAGCCGGGGTAACATTACCGTAGCCGTATTACTCGACATCAAGCGGGCTTTTGACACCGTTAATCACAGTCACGTTTTACATAAACTTCTTGAACTCGGTGTTCGCGGTCGCACCCTGCGTTGGATAGCAGAGTTTCTCGATGAACGCAAGATTTTTGTTGACACAAACAAAGGCAAAAGTCAGGAACATACTCTTCGCAATGGGGTTCCTCAAGGCAGCGTACCGAGCCCCACTCTCTTCAACGCGGTTATGAATCAGCTGTCGCGTCTCCTTCCATCAGAGCTAGAGTATTCCATCTACGCAGACGACATATGCATCTGGGCATTAGCACACTTTATTGATACGGTTAAAACATCCTTGCAGAACGGTCTAGACATTATTCTGTCATTCTTAAAAGAGCATAGAATGGGCCTCTCTACGACCAAATCTGCAATTCTCCCTTTCACCTTAAAACGACTAAAAGACTTCAGACTCTCTGTAAACGGAGAACAACTAAAAATTGTCAAGACCCACCGATTTTTGGGTATAGTTATAGACCGAACCCTTAAGTGGAAGACGCACGTGACGGCGATGGAACAAAAAGTTAATAGGCTAATTAATGCCTTACGCTGCACTGCGGGAACCAAGTGGGGAGGCTCAACATCATCCCTCCTCCACCTGCACGTAGCACTAGTACGTCAAACGCTAGCCTATTCTTTACCAGTGCTTCATGGCCTGTCGCGCACCTCCGAGACTCGTCTACATTACTTGTTGGCTCGTAGTCGAAGAGTTTGCCTGGGTGTGCCTCAAGCAACATTCGGTGTTCTAGTTTTTGCAGAGGCACGGGAGCCGCCAATCTCGGTCCTTCGAATACGAGAAACCTGCACGCATTGTTTTCGATTAAAGACACAACATATCGACAATCCTATTTTTCATAACCTTATGAGCAGAACAGGCGCACGAGTACATAACGTACTTTTAGAAGATCAACGCCACCTACCAAGTTACACTCAATGGGAAGCACTAGTCTCACCTGCTCCCTGGACGTTGACAATGCCTAAGTACAGACGACAATAAATGGAATGGAGAAGAAAAGCTCAGTGAGCAGTATGGTGGCGGAACGACTGGCTCTCTTTCATGTATACAATCTGTGCCCCAGTTTCACTCAAGTGTACACAGACGGATCTACCGACGATCACGAATCAGCTTCTGCATTTGTTATACCATCTTTAGACACACATCGTTCATTCCGGCTATCACATCGATCATCCTCTACTGCAGCTGAGTTGCATGCCATACTGTCAGCATTACAATATATTCGGCATGCAAGCATGATAAAGAAATGGGTCATATGCAGTGACTCGCAAGTGCCTCTCACATCCATACAATCAATGAACTCTAAAAGAAACAACGGCGAATACATTTACAAAATTCTGACTGAAATGACGGCGGCAATGAAGGCAGGCCACGACATTGCACTTCAGTGGGTCCCAGGACACTGTAGCCTCACGGGCAATGAAGCGGCAGACTGCCTCGCCAAAAAGGCACACTGGGACGGGCAATATCAACGAGTCCCCCTTTCCAGTGGAGACACTCGGGAAATATTAAGGGCAATAGTACGCACAAAGTGTAGTTCTATGTGGTTTGACGAGCACTCTAAACGCTCCATTCTTTTTGAATTCGACCCTCAAGATAAAATTCCGCGGGCCCATTTCTCTCCCACGCAGCATAGAAACATTACTACACAGAGTTCGTCTCAATGTTGCTTACACCGCTAGTTTTTTATACCAAATCCATCGCGCAGAATCTCCAGAATGTGCATGTGGAGAGTCGGTCGAAGATGAAACTCATCTCCTATTAGAATGCTCGAGATTCGTAAAGTGTCAAAAAGAGCTCAATTTACGGCTCATGGTACTTGACGACCGCCTCTTGTCACTAAAGAAGATGCTAGGATCTTCACCTACGCCAGTTCTACAAAAGAGGGCTCTTTTTGCCTTACGCGATTTCATCTTGGAAACTAGAATAGCGGACAGTTCTTGAGAGTTATACATCCTCAAGAAGAACAACAGAAACGCAGCACCAAAGTGGAAACATTATTATATGATACATTTACATGGCATACATCCTTCAACTGTGAAATTCCATATACTATTCTCATTTACCTCGGTTGTAAATTATCGCGCTAAAATTATCTTTTATTCTAAATAGCGTTTGGTTAATGTACTGTGCATAACGCCCCCTTTAGTGAATATTGTACAGTATACCACGTACGTTTGAGTTAAGAATTATATAGAAATAACATAACAAATCCTTGCACCCTGATGTAAATAGTGTACTTTTATAACTTGGAGTGTAGTGCAGGGTGTTCTATGCAGTGTTTATTTTATGTGACAACTGTGAACTCTCAAGGAAATGGACACTAATCACTCAAGTTCAAAGGAGTAGCCGGCGCTGGCATAGCAGCAGCCAATGTCTCTTTTCATTTTTTTATCAGATATTAAAGAAAATAGCAGGGGAAGAGGGTTTAAGATCGATTTTGGTGACACTCTCCTGTGTTTTCTGTGTCCTCCTCTTGGCCTTCGTATTCTTTTCTTTGTTCTTGATTTTTTTTCTGTGCGACAGTTTTAAGGGGACAGGTGCTCATTCTCGCTTTTGACTGGGGGGACAAAGTACTCGCTCTTAGCTGTTGATCAGAGACAGATGCTGCTGTTCTCGAGTCGATGTTTCTCCTGAGCGTGCACGTGTGTCCTTCACTCGCGTACTCATCAACAAGTCTGGCTGCCTGTTCAACTCCTGGTTCGGCTGTTATGGATAAGCAATGCCGGACTACATGTCAAGTTCCTCGAATCTCGGTGGGACATATTACGAACTTATTGCGGAATGCGTCATAAGCCGAGCCTGCCGTCAAACTAAAGCACGGCAGGTGCCATGTCTGCAAGACACGACTACCGTTTGTTCCTAAACTATTTTGGCACGCATTACGTTGCATATCCAGAATTATTTCAGAGTAAAGTTCAATCGCAGCTGCTAAGGCGCTTCTTCAAGCTCATGAAGATCACAGTGAAATGTGATTTTCAGAGAAATGATCATAAATAGAGCACACCTTTCTTACTTTTTATTCTTATATTACCAGCTTGCAAGTCTTCCCAAGTTATTTTCGAATGTAATTCAATGACTTTTTGTTTAAGTATTTGTACTCTACTCAAGATACTTTGTACTAAAAGGAACTTCAATACTGCTCTAAATACATATTCAAATGGGTATTTAGTATCTTATCTTTAATGCTTTTGTTGAGTGTTTGGCGCAACACTGTTCTCAACTATACAAATATCGTGCCCTCCCTCATTTTCCCGCCATGAACGTAAGGATCCGAAAGCAAGCGCGAGGAAACACCCCCGAAAACGCATCAACCAGGAGCAGTAGGACGTAACAAAGCAACAGCGGCAACGGCTGCGCCCGACCGAGCAGCGACAAGCGACGAACAAAACCAGATATCTAAAAAACGGTAGATAAAAAAAAAGTGAGAGCAAGCACGAGCCGACACGGAGAAACACGAACGAACCAAAACCCGAACAAGCTCGTTGCCGCTTCGCCTCACTTGCGCGCAAGAGGCGGTCGACTGACGACAGCGATCTAAATAATAATATTAATATAAAAAAGAAAAAGTACGGAAGCGAAAAGAGTGCCGCTCTTTTGTTAAACATGAAGGGAAAAAAAAAAAAAGAGGCAGCAGCGTCGGTAAATAAATAACGGGGCATCTACGGGTGTGTGGGGAATCCAGTGGCGGCTCTCGTCCAGACACAGCACGAGAGGAAGAACGAAAGGAAAAGGAAACGGATGTTTTGGTGACTTTTCCTCGCCGCTGTGCACGGACTGTCGACAGCGGCGGTGTTGTCCTTATCGCAAGAAGAAACGCGTCGCGACGCGTCCCCCAAGTCGTCATCGTCGTCGTCGCCTTCCGCTGCCCAGGCAGTGGTGCGCGCCCCGTAAGCGCTGTCATCAGCAGCGCGGAGAATACAAAACTGGCGAGCGGGGAGGGGAGCGCAGAACGGCCTTTGAGAGTGCGTGCGTGAGACGAGGAACGTCGTTATGGTATACGCCAAAACAGATACGCGACACGTGACGCGGTTCGCATGCACGGCGAAATAGTCGTTCGGATGTAACATTCACCGCTGCCTTCGAAGGTTTTCGAGTGTGTTAGCGTACCGCGGCTCGGAGTACGTGGAGGGGAAGGTCGCGCTGCAGAATCCATGGTTCCTGGGTTCGATCCCCGCCCCTGTTCGTTTCGATCTGGATGAGCATCGTACCGGCGTGCGGTCGCGTATCACTACGGCGTGATAGCACCCAATTCTGCGATGCTCGGACGCCATTCCATCGTGATTAGAGTGTAGTGCGTTTTCTAATGTTTTTTTTGTTTTTTTTTTTGCGGGTTTTAAATAATAATTTTTTAATTGTTAGTCAGCGCTTGTACCGTCCACTTGTTTCTTCCGTCCGTGTAACATTCGCGCTGTTTCAAGATGAATCCGTACCAATTAGCCCAGTTATCCTGTCACTTCAGTTTTATTTTGTGTTGCTTCGGAATACAATCCCCACGGAACTATCCAACGAGGCTGCTTCTTCAGGAACCGCGTCCTTACCTTGTTTCCCGGTGTTATCAATATAGGGACGTTTTCGAAGTATTCAGGTTTTGCGGATGTTCGCAGGTGGTTGGAAAATAACATTCACGTCTTATTTCTGTTTTGACATAAGCCCGGGTAAAGGCCGACTTCTTTTTGTTGCTTTGTTTGGCCCCGATAAAACACCGAATATGCAGGATAAAGTACCCCCCGCCCCCGAATTCGGAGACATGAATCCCGAAAAAAAAAAAAAAAAAAGGAAAAGGAAAAAAGAAACCCTAGTTAAAAGCAGTTTTCAGGATCGAACGTGGACTCACCCCAGAATCTTGGACGTTTAAAATGCTCCAAAAACGACCGGGGGCGGTTGAAAACTACCCGCTTGGGGCCTGCGAAGGGTAACCTACCAAACTTAAAACGCGCGAGAAAAACCGCGAAAACCCACGGTCGTGGCGGTGATGAGACGAGCCAAACTACTACTACTACACTCCAAACATTAGCCGCGACAAGGGAACAGCACGGAAAACGAGAGAGAAGCAACGGTAGTCCGAATCACGTCTATGTTAACACCGACACTTTTTGATTAACAGCCACCCGAGACACTGTTCATTACCGCAACGAAACCCCCCAAAAAGAGCCCAGCCACGCCCGGGCTTTGAGGCATCGACCCAAACGGTCTCGCGTGCCCGGGCAGCCATTTCGAGCAGAGATTACCGCACTCATACACGAACACGAACACGCATACAGAAAGAAAAAGAGAGAGAGAGAGACATTCGAAATGAAGACATGCATTTGTAGAAACTCGCCCGCCGGCACTCGCCGGTGCAAAGACAAAGGAAAAAGATCATATCGAGAATCGGTACACCTATTGCGGAAACTGTGACATCAGGGAGTTTTCGTAGATCGTTTCTGCCGTACCGCAACGCTCTCCGCAACCCGCTACGAGATTCGGGTTTCTTCAGTCAGGGCTAGCGGCGCGCAACCGCAGTAGCGGTCTCTTCGTTGAGGATTAGCGGAGGGAGGGAAGCGGTTTTCGAAAACTCCCTATTTCCCGCTCCCCATCCTCCCTCACCTCTCTCTCTCTCTCTCTCCTCTCCCTCCCTCCCTCCCTCCCTCCCTCCCTCCCTCCCCTCCCCTCCCCTCCCCCCCCCCCCCCCCCCGACCGTCATCAGCTAGCTGGGGTTATGATATACGACTGCGTCGCTTTTTCGGCCCCTTCCCGATAGATTAACCGGTATAACCGTACTCGATCGGTATCTAAAAGACAGGATCGAATGACCGACGCTCAATGAATAAACTCCCTCGATAGCGGCGGACTTTATTTTATTAGTAACGACGATCAATGCGCACGACCAAGCACTTCGAGGAGAAGAACATGGCGTTAACCAGATCGCTCTACTGCTATACACCTTTCCACAGGGAGAAAAAGGCCGAGTCACTGGGCTATGAAGGCACGCACAAGCGGCGCCTGATCTTCTACAACAGACAGCCGCTGCGCTCGCTCAAAACGGCTTTCGCAGACAAGTAGACAAAGATGGCCGCTAATGCGTTAATTGCCGCTAATCTGGTCGACAGGGCGGCGGAAGCTTCGTTCTCGCCGGGCCAGTCAATAACCGGCCTTTCATCGCCTGACCCCAATCTCTGTGCAATAGCTGGCGCGGGAAGGGTGATCCCGTGGCGCAATACCGACGGTTGACTGGTCTAGCAAGCACGTAGCTTACACTCGTCAGCTTATCGGTGAATGGTGTATAGACCTTTTTCGCTTCCTCTCTCCCCCGACCGCCAAGTAGGCATATCCGGTATGGGCGACGAAAAAATATTAAAACGTTTCAACCTGCAAGTAGTAAAAAAATAGAGGGGAGAGAAAACGAGAATGGGTGATGGTTACGCTTTTCTCCCAAATGCATTCTATTGGCGTGGCGACGGCAAAACAATGTTTTCGCCAGTACTGGAAGTGACGACAATTCAAGGTGGCGGCGTCCTTGAAGAAAGAGTCTATACACACGGCGCAATAAAGCCGGGGTCACACTGCTTATACATAATACTAGTGATGGGACGAATCTTTATCCGAATCGAGATTCGGAACCGAATCTGAAGATTCGGAAAGATTCGGAAGAGTAGCCGAATCTCAAGAGATTCGGAAAAGTTCGGAAAAATTCGGAGCGTTGCCATGGTTGCCAGATCACGTTCATGAGTGTTTCAACTTTTTGCGATATTAAATTCACTAAAAATCTACAAAGTGCACAGAATATTTTGGTAATATAATATCATAGTAATAAATAAAATGTTTCGCTCTGTTTATAATATTTCGGATGTTTGTCGAGCCGGTAATATCAGACAGCGCGGGGAAATTGGTTTCGGTTCCGGATTACGACCAAAATAGGTATGCTTGGTGCACGTGGAAATATAAGCGTATGTTTTCATCGCCCCGGCGGTTCGGCGACAGTCGGTTGTGGGGCAGGCAGGTTCACTGTGGGCGGGTTGGCGAGAGTTTCTTGGGCACCAGGGACCTCCGGCGTTGTCGGCGGGGTCATGGCATTGACCACCGCGGCTGCCCTTACGGCGAAACGCAAGCGCGATACGTTCCTCGTGGGTTTCGTCAGGCTTGGCGTGGCAGCCCCAGCCTGGCAAGATTCGGCGGACGTGCAGCCGGTGCAGCGGCGGGTCGACGGAGCGAGGTGATGTTTACGCGAAGATCACGTTCTCGTACTTTGGGGTTCCCAGAGACCGGAGACGTTGTCCGAGGTTCGCAGCAGTCCCAGCAGTCCCCCCCGCAAGAGATCGATGCCGTACTTACGTGCTGTTGGGCAGAAACACATTTTGTGCCCACAATTACGGTCATAGTAGCACACCCCACGCAAGTGAGTATGTTCGATTCGATTATCTTCAACGTGTGTCCACTGCGGTATTGTTATCGGCTCGGGAAACAATTTAAAACTCCTTGCGCCGTAGTATTACAGTCGAGCCTCCTGTACTGCATTTGTACCTGGTTAATGATATCCGAATTAGTTAGTGTTTGTTTCTGAACAATAAAGTTGCGTTGTACACCCCTGTGTTGTTTCTTTTTCATCAAATAAAGTTCCCGTACACAAAACTTCCTGCCGAGAACGAAGGAACGACAGTGCGACGTTTTTCTTCGCCGGTGCCGGTACGCGGTCGAAGTTGGGACGAGCAACACTTTTCGTCGCTCTTGCGTCTTACGCAGCTCTAGAGAAGGAGACGAATCATTTCCTTGCCTGAATATATTTATTGCGCGTTGCGCCACATTATGTATAATACACAGCATTTCGCTACAACATAATACAGAAGACACTCTGCCTTCAGATTTGAACGCGAGTCACCGCGAGATCCGTGCTTCGAATGCTGCGTGGCAATCAGTTCGAGAAAACTTTGCACGCGGCATTCGAACCAAGGATATTGCGGTGACTCGTGTTTGCAGACTGTCTTTTGTATGATGTATAATGCCCGAGTCCCACTAGAGCGACAGACAGAGACAAAAGACAGCGACAAGCCTCAAACCCATGCAGCATGCTCGCGATGGTACCTTTGGCAGGTGTTTAGTCGTTCGGTGCTCGTGAAGTAAGCACGAGCGATTACAAGCCTGCCAAAGATACCCTCGCGTGCATAATGGTCGTGTTTGAGCATAGCCTCCTTTTTTCTACAAAGCCTCTCAAATCGCGAAAGACTCTGGTTTGAGGCTTGTCGTTGTCTTTTGTTTCTGTATGTCGCTCTGTGGGACACGGGCATAAGCAGTGTGACCCTGGCTTAAGAGGATACTTCAACGAAATTTGAAATATACCCATAGTGTTAAGGAATAGACTAAGGCTGGAACGGCTAGGCCGTCCTCTCGACGTCAGCCTCGCCGCAGCTTTGCTTGTCCCGAGACAATCTACGTCACCATTGCGGCGGATGTCACGTGCTCTCCACTGGCTAATCTCCGAGCGCTTGCCAGAGTGGGCCACTATAACGAAAAATGCAGCCATGAGGCTCAAAATACAAAGGTGCGATTATCATTTACGGATATTGTGGATTATATTCAGCCTATTTCTGAACACGACGGGTATATTTCAAATTTCGTTACCGTGTCCCTTTAATTAAGAGTACCAGAACACCTCTTTGCCGCATCCGAACGTGAGTAAATGCCTCTACGCACAGTTGCGTTTGAGAGCGTTGGAAGACCGATTCACACACTAGCGTTGAGTCGGACCGAGTGCGGCTGCAACGGCTTGCCAATGCGCCGCAAGGGAGTAGACACCGCGGCTCAACATTAGACGCGGCAGTAGCGGCAACGGGTTGCGTTAGACCAAGCGAGCTTGGCGCAAGCGCTCTTCGCAATGCAACGCGTCCGCTGACCTCTACAGAACAACACACCGCGCTCAAACGCGAATGTGCGTGTGGGCCTGAAGGACATGCCAATCAAAAGGTGAGTTAGAGGACAACGAGGCAGATAACGCAATGTATTCGGTTGAAATGAAGGGCAAACAAAAGCAGGTGGGCGCAATAGAATACTTCCATAAACCCCTGCATGCAACACTGCGCGCGTTGCACTCTGGAAACTAGTTGGCCAGGGATGAGAATTGCATGGTTTCAGTTTCTATCGACACGTCGACAAGAGATTATACACAGAGCGTATCTCGTGTTTACTGGTCACGAGAGCGTCATTTTTGGTCTCTAAACTAACCTAAATGGCCAGACCTCGAAGCTTTAGCACAAGCCGGAGACCTATAGCTTGTCTTAACACATGCCTGTTGTATTTTTGTAGTCAAGCTGTTCTGTTCGCGTTTCGAGGTATGGGAAGGAGCCAGTGCTGGGAATCTCGACGCTGCGAAGCTTGGGGATCTTGCTTGTGTAAGAGTCAACAAGCTGTAACAACCAATAAGTATGCATACATCGAACTCGCACCTTTGCATTAGTGTTGCTGGCCAGGAAGTTTGTTTCTTTTGTGGGTCCATAGACGAAATATAACTTTTTGCAATATTGTACTGTGTTTCTTAATACGCCTGAGTATGCGAGGTAAAACTCGGAGGCGCCATTGAAAAGCTCAAATCGAACACACTTCTTGTCACTTATCTGTACTGGCCCGCAGCACTGCACGAAGCAAAGTCCTCACCCGCTTGCATTCCACGAATATTCAACATCGCGTATGAGCATAAAGTTATCCTGCAATCATATCGGCACATTCGCACATACAAACCGTTTTAAAAAAGCAAAAGTCGAGCACTTGTGTGGAAAATGTCGCAGCGTTTGCCGGAAGTGCGCCGGACGGGCGGGAACGTTCATGCAGTGCGCCAAACGAACAAAATTATTCAAAGCGCATTTGACTGTTTCTAATGGCCATAATATTTGTTATGTGTTTGCTTTCTTCCTAACTGAGTATGCCTAGATAATTTCAGATACACCGTTCGGACACAGATCTTGGGCGTCAGTAAAAGCTCGTCCAAAGAGGCTTAGCGAGGAGTAGGGGACGCTTGTTAGGGCCTGCGTCGTATATAGCTAGCCGATCTCAGCGTTTGCGAAAACTTCATCTCCTATGAGCATAAAATTTGAGTGGGAGATATATGATGACACGAGGAAGACATCATAGTAACTTTTGTGCAGTAGTGAGGTCGAATTTATTGCGTTTCCTTAAAAGTTCATGCGTCAACGCTGGGCTTAATTTCGATACTCCCGTGAGGATGCGGCTTGCTTTTCGCCCAATAAAGTAACAAAAAGCGGACGTTTGGCGAACAAAATACGTATAAGGCTCAAGGTGACCAAATTTCAGTTGTAGTTCATTTGTACTAGACGGGATTATTGAAATTAAGCTCAAATATGCACTCTGGGGTGAGGTGACTAAGCCACGTCTTACTACGTTCGCATACGCACGCACAATATCCGATGTTTCGGGAACCAAGGAAAGTGGCCCAGGCTTCGTTTTGTATCGCTCGAGAATGACTGTATTGTACATTCGTGGAAAGTCAGAGAATCGAAAACGCAAGCAGCGCATTCGGTCACGGCGCGACGGCATGAAATGAAGCTACTCAATCTAAACCGAAACTAAGTGGCCAACCATTTCCCAGAGTGCACTGCGTGGTATTGCGCCGCGATGGGGCGCTTCGTTTTTGGAAGAAGTCTATTGGCGGGGAAAAACGCACGAGGTGCGCAGAGAGTAGATGAGCTTGCACGCCGTATACACTCCCATCGCCATTTTCCAGCGGTGCCGCATCGAACGTCACTATAGACGCTTTACAGCAGATGTGCATGGGTGCCGCCATAACTGACCTTCAGTTTTTGTTCCCTCTTATTCCGTTCGCTTGACTTCATCATTTCCACAGCAGGACAGGTTATTGCCATTTTAAGTGTGACTGTGTCCTTCCCCCCAGCATAGGCCGTTGTGGAGACTCGTCAACGCCCGCTTCAGTGGCTCGGCATCTCGGTAAGACAAGAGAAGGGCGGCTATGGCGGCTCAATCTGGCGCGTGTGTAAAGCGTCTATAGTTCGTTTCAGCTTAAGTCCAGAAGCAGTCGATGCTACGAGGCAATAGGACTATTCAAGCGGCGGAAAAAGTACAAGTCACTACGCATTTTTCGTTAATGATTGGTGCAGCGATGACAGAACACGTAAAGAAACATGAGCAACACCATGATGGTGAGCTTTTGACGCTGCCTGATCGGTCCCATCAGCTCGCAGCCTCGGTTGCTTTCTAACGTAAGGCTATGGAGCGAATCATGCGACGAATAACTGACGAACTTCGCCCGAAGGCACGCGCGTTTTGCGCGCGACGTAGCAGCCACTGTGCTAATCCCGCGCGCAGAGCACAAGCCGCCGTGCAAAATTCGTCGATTTTTCGCGGCATATTCGCGCCACGGAGTTCAGCCTTTAAGATGAAACGAACTATAGGAAGTATTCACTGGCGGCCATAGCTGTGTGCACGACTGCTGAGCGCGTGCTGATGGCGAGCTTCCACGGTTCTTTTGTAACGTGCATTCCGCACCGTCAAGATTGCCGGTCTTAGCAGCCTATTAATGTGGGCTCGATCAGAGCATGCGCTCTAGACATCCCCTGCAAATATGGCGCCCAGTGAATACTCCTTATAGGGAGTTCTAGTAGATCGTTCCGATTACCGCGATGACGATACCCGATATTCCGGCGATGCGTATGTGTACACATCGAATCATTATTGGAGGTATCCGAACGATATACTAAAACTCCCTAGTACTTCTCGAAAAAGCACGAAGCGCGCTTTTTCTACGTGGGAACTTTAAGCATATATAAGGAGAGTGGCCTCTCCTCCCGTGTTGGCAATGGCAAAACGGCACGCGGAAGGCGGAACCCTATGTCAACTAGCGTGCATAAATCCGTTCATTAATACGGGACAAGTTCCGTTTATAAACGCCCCATGCCGGGGCACGTACGACTACGCGATTTCGGGCTGTCTAACGAGTCCCACGCCCATGGTAGCTTCAGTAACTTAGGTGCAAAACAAAGCACAGAAAAGAAAACAAACCAAGTTCGTTCACAGGAGGAGCAAAACCTCTGTCAAAGCGACACTAATGTGCGGGGAAATGTACGCACTGGCACGCGCCCCCATGCACGTACGAATGACGGCGCATCGTTCACAAAGACAAAAATCAAAACAAATCAGGACGCAATAGACAATAGGAGAAACGCTAGGAGAAGGGGCGAAATGGAAAGAATGGGAGATGCAAAACAAAAACCGGCTCGTACCGCAAACTACTCGAACGCCGACAATTTGGCTTAAGTACCTGCCTCTTGTCGTTTTCTTTCTTTTTTTTTTCCGTTTGTATGTCTCATTTTGCCGTGGCTTTCCCATCCGAAAACCCCTTTCTCTTGCTTACATTTTCTCCTTACGCCCAATTCATAATTTATGACGATTCCGGCAGAAACAGAGATAGAGACCACAACGTGACAAACGAAAAAAGACGCACAGCAAGCACCGCCCCACAGGAGAAAAAAAAATAAAAAGGCCAACACCACTCTCTCGAATTGATTCGCTCAGGCAAGCGTTTTCACAATCGGCAAAACAAACGTGCAAAAAAAAAAAAAAGGAACACGTTCCGTTTGTTTCTTCGGGCTCTGTACGCAAGGCGTTCCGCTTTTCCTAAATGCTCCGAATCCGTCGATACAGCGCTGATGCCTCGTAACAACAATAGACGACGGGAGGAAAACGTAGGAAACGACAACAAAGATATCTGAGTCTAAAAAAAAAAAAAAAAAAAAAAGGAAGAGAGAACGTCGTTTTCCAGACTCCCAACAATGAACACAGATGTCGTTCTATTTGTGTTTGTGGGCGCTCAACCGCCTCCACGCTTCGCAAAAGATCTTCGATTTAAAAAAAAAAAAAAAAAGCGCAAAGCGCGGCCGGTATCGTTTGACGGACGCGAGCAACCTCGGATTGATTACAACTCCGCCGAACTGTATGTAACCCGGTAAGGAGCAGGGCGTACAACGGGGCTGTCCCCGTAGAACAGGACGCCATCCGATTTTTGTCGGGCACGATTTTGCACCCGTTGGTTAGGGACGAATGCAAACTCTCATTGGATACGCCTTGCTGCAAATCAGCTTTGCGTGCGAGCCTTAAGAGCGGGGAATCGTCCCCGACAAAAGATGGAGAGAGGAAGTACAGTGTTAGGTGTGGATAAACCTTATTTCGAAACTGTTTTTTTTTTTTTTTCAGAGACGAATTAACAACAGTAATACATTTAAAGCAACAGGAAGACGAAGACCGGAAGGACAATCCTATTTGCCCATGCCCTGTCCTCGTCCTTTCTGCTGCTTTCCGCTTATTCTTTCACTCTTCACCTTCAGTCGCAAGCTCCATTTCAGACCCTCGACAGCACCGTTCACTCATCCATCTATATGCACTATACACCTTCACTATTACTACGCGGCGCCGTGAGCATCATCGGCTTGAGCCACTTCCCTTTCCGCGCCGCAGCGACTGACCTGGCCAGAAATAAAAATTAATACTAAAATGATTCTCGTAGCATAACCAGAGCGTTCAAATTCGTCAAACTAAAGACGTCGTTACTTTTCGCGATGAGGAACGCATTTCAGAAACTCTTTTATCCGAGTGACCAGCTGTCACAACGTTTAGTTTTCATTTATTTTTTCTAAGCAACATACAACCCCATTCCTCGTCCTCTCCCCAACACGTGTTCTATTCACGCGGCAATTCACCGGCTTGAAATGAAAATGACAAACAAGGACAGGCGTCCCCAAAGTGAGGCAGTCAAAAATATCAAGAGGCTTTATGGCAGAACACTTCAAGTTCCTCCTAATACTCATAATTGACCCTTGCCAGCATAAATTGTATTGTGTGCATGTTTACACAGCCGGAAGTTAGTCAGCCCGAATGGCCGTCTGGTGTCTCAGCTGTAGATGAGCAATTTAGCCACTACAGTGCAACCGCTAGCCTGGAATCTTTAACGTGCACCACGCAGTAGTGGTACACGGCCGCACGCCGGTACAATGCTCATCCATATCGAAACGGGCAGAGGGCTGGGACCGATCCCAGGTCCCCTGGATTTTGCGCGCTAGCCCACTTGGCCACCGATCCCCCCTCGCAAGCATGAGAACAAGCAAAATCGACAAGCTTAGTTCCCTCCATGTGAATTTTCTAATTTCAGGACGGCCACCAGAGACCTTTTTACGCTGCATTTCAAGTTAGAGTAACTGCAGTTACTCCAACCGGTAGCGTGAAAGTAACGCTTTACTTCGGTAGCTAGCGTGAAGTTACTCTAACATGTACATTGAAAGGCAACGCGTTACTTTGAGGAAAAAGTAATTCGTTCTTTTTTAGACACTATAACGAGCAAGGTCGCTATTTGAGCTTGCTCGCTAGCGATCGACTTTAAGAATAGTCTTTGTTCACCACGTGGCAGCAAATAAATTGATCTGATTTGAAAGCCGCCAATCGCTGCATAGAGCTGCCTCAGCCAGCCTGGCTTCCAGTTGCTTCATACTTACTTGAAACGTACTCTTTCCTCACACCTACTCCAGTCGGCATAACATGATAGGGTATGGAATTTAAATTTCACAACGGCACAACCCGAAACACACACAAAAAAAATCCAGTTAAATTAAAACGCCAGGCTAAATTCCACGGGGTTCTTTAACATTGCGCTGACTGCGCGGTCGCAAGCACATATCAAAGTTACGGCCTCAACTCCGAAGCACTACAGGTTTGAGTATAACTTCAGAGCCGACACTGTGACAAACCACGTTTCTCCGGCTACGAAGCAATCCAAGAATGCAGTCTTCGAATTCGAAAGCTGGAGTTTTAAGGAGCCTGAAACGCTATAGAGGTGCGTTTGCCGCGCTTTCGCTGTTGTTCCTCGATTTTCGGCTGCTGACGTCCCAACCGTGTCATGCCGCGGACAGCTGCGATCCCGGCGCTGGCGCAGCAGTGGAGGTAGATACAACAAACACCAGTTTTTCAGCAGCTCGAGCTCAGTCAGTCGACGAAAACCCCAACAGCCACGGGCTGTCACGCAGCGACGAAGGCGACGCCTGCATTCATCGTCTAGTTCGCCGGCGCTTCTAACACCAGGATCGCGCGGCAACCCGCAGCATTACCCGAAGGCCACTACCACGACGCGTTTTGTTGCAACTTCTGAGGCCCTATGCATGGTCCGTAGAGGACGCGTAACATGCACGTTGGAAACTCCTTCCAGGCACCACAGTTTCGACTAGTGAAAACAAGTTTCGAGAAGAGCCGCAGCGCTCCGCAAGTTCCGCTTTACATCCCCTCGCCAGAACAAGCACGCGGTGGCAATGACCATTACTCGGACGTAATGCACGCATATATCCACATGCAAATTGGAAGCGGTCGGACAGACCAGAAGCGAGCACGGCGGGAAAATGACAACGACGACTCGGTGCCCTCGCCGGGAAACGGGCTCGTTCTTCCTCGTTTCGAGACGAAAATAAGACCTTAATGGCACACTCGGACCCGCCCGCAATTACCCCGTTAGCGTCCCCTTTGCCTCGTCTTCCGAGCCCGGGCCGAGCAATGCAGACAGAAATAATTGTCGACTTAAACAGATCTCCTCCCTGCGCATTAACGATGCTTCTCCCCCTCATCACCTTCTCGCCGAGCGCCCCTTATTCCGAGAAAGCCTGGCAGCAAACTTCCTTTTCTACCGCCGATAGCTGCAGCATAGCGAGGTCTCGCCCCGGATCCCGTGTGTGCTTCGCGTAGGGCCGTGAGGACATATGACATATCAAGATTGTGACGTCACGAAAAAATCATTCCCGCAAAATTTAGTCAAAACATTTGCCGCTAAATTTATTGGGAAAATGTTGACGTTACGTGAAGTATGACGCCACGCGACACCTAAATTACGGGTAAATTTAGCGGGAATTAAGTGTCTCGGGACGTCACACTGTCAAGGAACGCTGTCCGCTCGATTTAGCGAAATGTTAGCACGCCAAATCTAGACACAACAATGTATGTTCAGCAGTGTGCGACGCTCTGGTCCTCGCCGCAGTTCATTGACACGGCGAGGAACCGGAATTCTCGTCTCGCTCGTTTTGATCGCCCGGAGCGAATGCATCCCGAGCCTCGATTCCGGGGTAGTCATACACTTCTCGGCGAGCACGAATGGGAGACAACATGGCGCACCCTTATGGCGCGTTTACACTTGCGGATTGGCGAGCAGATCTGCGCAGGAGGAAAGAGAATTTTGGAGCCGGCTGGCGAAATCGACTAGTCGCTGGCGGAAATCTGGATATGGGTCCCAGACTGATCCAGATTTTCCGCCAGAGACGAGTCGATTTCGCCAGGCGGCTCCAAAATCCACTTTCCGCCTGCGCAGGTTCGCCCGCAAATCTGCAAGTGTAAACGCGCCCTTAACGCCGACACACACTTAACCGACGAGCCCGCAATAGACCTTTTTTGCCCTATCACCAATGCATAAAAGAGAATGCCGGGAACGCAAGTACACGCCATGCGCGTACTGGCGTCTGCACCTGTTCGAGAGCAAAAATCTTAACCAAATGGCATATCGCAAGCGCGTTCCACGAATGCTTTATTTTGGTTATTTATTTTGAGTCTTTTCTATAGGGAAGGCGAGCACGTGCAGCGCGTGTACCTACGTTCCCAGAGTTCACGTTGATGCTTGGGTAATTTAGCGAATGATACATTCGCGCGTCTATAGCGTTTCCTGCAAACAATCCGCTACTAAAACACCTAGAACGAAATTAGGCGAGAATGTGTGACGCGGTGCAGATTGCAAACGTTTAAGAGATCCTCATTTTAAGGTCATACCCAGAGAGAGTTCGGTGAAAGGGAAGAGCAAGGGTACGGGTGTATACAGCAGCCCCCACCACCGGAGCCGCATACTTCCCAAGCGGGTAGAGCGCAAACTATAGATATAATCGCTCGCAAGCGCGATCAAAAACGAAGCAATGTGGGGGCAGAAGACAAAAAGCCCCCATGAAGAAAGGAAACTTTAAAACTGACTAGGTGAGAAGGCCCACAGACGCCCGCTGTATTCGTCACCGGATCATCATGGGCATTGCCTTTTCAGTCGCCTAGCGTTAATAACCTTAGACTATTAGTAACGTTTAAACTGGGTGACCGACCAGGCTTTACTGCTTGTACTCACATCTCTAGGTGATTATTCACAGCTCATGGTTAGCCAGAAACTCGTATACTTAAGCTGAGACCACAGCCAAAGGTACGAGCGCGAGCGAGACCGCGCTCCTGGTTTGGAGACGCACATTTCTAGCGCGAGTGCTCACTCTGAGGAAGAACGCGTCGAAGCAGCGACCTCGAGCTCCCGTGCTTGTGGCATTTGCTGCAGTCTCAGCGTCAGGGTGAATGAACAGAGTATATACGTTTTCTGTTTTCTGTCGTTCTCAGTCGCGCGGCTTCCGTATCTGATATGCAGGACGAAAAAAATAAGAAAACGTTTTAACCTAGAATATGCGAAAAAATATAGGTGAGGCAAAACAAGAATGTGTGACAATCACGCATGTTTCGTAAACGCCTTCCAGCGCCGTGGAGAGATCAAAACGATGTTTTACCGCATACCAGAAGTGACGATCGACATTCAAGATAGCTGCGCCTTTGTAGAAAATGTGTCTCTTTCAATTTCGTGTTCTTTTCGTTTTCGTTTTTACAGAAAAATATATCCAGAAGAATTGCTGCGTAGAACGAGCCTCGAGCCTGCTTGCAACGGTAGAGCTTTAGTTTAATCATTGCTTGTCGTGATTAACATCTACCAGACGGCGATTCCGACACTTTCCGACTCCTACAACTGCACGTACGTAGCACTCCCGCGCGCAGAAGCGCGACCATCGTGCGCTCAAGTGTACTTCCATTAAGCCTGCTTTGCGGAAAAGAACCGACACGAAGAAGCGTCACCAGAAATCAAAGGAAGTAAGGGGGAAGTACGAGAGGGAGTGACAGGAAGAGTGTGGAAAGACCACGCCCCCTCGCGACGTTCAAGGGACTTACCAGCAGAGAGTAGCGCACGCAATTGCGGAGCCTCCCATGCTCGGCCTCCGACGAGATCTTACGGCCGTCCAGAAAAGCTCGCTGTGCGCGGAGAAGCAGAGAGCCGCAGGGAAAGAGGAGGGCCAGCACTCAGAAACCACACTCGTCCACCTTAAAGGGACACTGAAGACAACCTTAAAGATTTCGTTTTTAATTATCACGTTTAACAAATGCAAGAAGGGTCACAAAAATAACTTCATTTTTTGTCAGAAGTTATTAGACAAGTATTTTGATGTTTGTCAAAAAATTCATTTCCAAAAAAGAGGGCGAAAAAAAAAAGAACAGAACACCGAGAGAAACTACGTAGTCTGCACCGTTCACTGCTCCATGGCTAAAAAAGAAACAAAAATTCTGTAATTTAAAAAAAGAAACATATATATATAGAAGTTCTACGGCAATTACTAGGTGTTGCCGTAGAACTTTCTACGCAAACCGGCAATGGAAGCTAGCGAAGCTGCAGAATGCTAGCTGTCCATTCGACGGAAAAGAGCCCGAACTATCCTTCTCTTCGTCTTCATTTTTCAATTGTGTCATTGCGTCCTTTTCTATTCACTTTCCTAAAGTTGAGTTGGTCGCTGCCGATAGTGTTCTCATTATGCCTGCGCCTACCGTTTGTGACCCGGCAAAAACCCCTCACGGACCCCCCAAAACTCTTCCCAGCAACTGTGGGAAGGTGCCGTCAGCAACCATCCGACATCGCCTAACTGGTAACTCGAAATTGACTTCAGTGTCCCTGTAACAATCCTCAACTTATCACCACCGCAATATATATATATATAGTTTTGTGAATAGCACAAATCTGAAGAATGCTAGTACATCATACAAAAGACAGTCTGCAAACATGTTCAAAGCATGTATGAAGCAAACATGCTTGGAATATACTTGAGTCGGCCCTCAGATAATGCTGTCATCATGTTCCCAACGAGCATCAGGTCCTTTGTACGATGTACGAGCAACGGGACTCCGGCTTTGCAGCACGGAACGAGGCAGACGACAAAGTCCAAGGTGCGCCGAAAATAAAATGGCGGCAGGAGGTGAGGCCCCAGAAGAAACGAACTGCGAAAACGTGGGTGCAACGGTGGGCAACATGCGCTGCGTGAGACGAGACCAAGGGCAAGTTTTTGCATACGACGCAGGAGACACCGTAGACCCAGGAATAAACGCAAAAACAAACAGACAAAACGGACAAGTGCTGAAACGACAAAACGGAAAGAAATAAAGATTTAAAAAAAAGAACGACGCGGCGCAGAACATCCACAAGAAACAGGAAACGTGACGAAAGAAATGTCTAGGGTCTGAGTAGAGTCATGCGTCAAGCTCAACTGCAAAATAATAAAAAACAAAAAAAAAGAATAGGCCACGAAACCGTACGGAGATCATCATGACCTGCCTCGTTTCGGGAAGAAGAGTCCTGGAAAAGCAGCCTTTACCTGAAGCTTTCGATTAGCAAGCAGCCAACGTCCTACTAGAATCCGTTCACCCCTCAGCTGACAGTGCGCTGGAAACTATGCGCTCGACGGACCAGCCGTATATACATCTATCTTTCGCCAAGTCAAGACGCTCCCGCCACCACACCCACGCGCTGGGGGCGCTGTCATTAAATTAAAATTAAAGGGAGGCGGTTCATTGGTCCGGCGCACTCCCTCCCAGCGCACTGCCAGCTTTGGGCTGAACGGAGTGTAAGAGACCACTAGTTTCCGAGCCTTAAAGGGGTACTGCAACAAAATTCTAGAGCCTATTTTATTATCTAAATGCGAACCACGTTCTGGCCACACCACGAAGACACCTATTTTCTGCTCGAAAAGACACAGAGGCATTCTTTAAAACGAATAAACCGAATGCAGTTAAGGTCCAACTACCCTTAAAAGCAGATCCGCGCCCGCAGAAGTACGGCGGCAAGCTGCGCGCGCGTGAGCCCTGCCCTAACGTGGCCGTACCGGATTTCCCTTCTCTCCGGTGCCTATTCAACTCCTGCGGGAAGCCGGCATCCCGAACGGCCAAGGTGTAACGCGTTGACACCACCGGATGGCGAAGCTCACAACCACGCCAGCTTCCCTGTAGCTTCGTTCGTGAAGGTAAACATCACGTCACGAACGGGATGGAGGCGCCGGATTTCCCAAAACGCATCGCGCTCTCCGATGGCCGCTCTTCCGAGCGCTCGCTGGAGTAGGCCGTTTGGAACGGAAAACATAGCCATTCGTTCAAAATACAAACGTGCGATTGCGACTAGTTTTGCTAATCGTATTTAACTAATTTCTGAACGTGAGAGGTATATTTATTCAATTTTCATTTCAGTATCCCTTTAAAGACAGCCGAGACTCTTAGAGAGACGTCGCTAACACAGTATAAGCCTAGTGTTGGCCACGGTCCGCATGAACCACCCAGACCACGGTACGTCTCTCGAGTGTCTACTCTAGTATTTGTTGACGAGGTCAACGACACATGCCGGTCCAGCAGTCACCGCCACTGCCCAGGGCTCGTCACGCGGGCGAAAAACAGAGCGTCACCGAGCTCTGGGTACGACGCCTGACATTCCGCAGAAGAGAGCTAGCACCCATGCTCAAAAACGAGTTCCACAGCCCACCAGGCAATACCGCAAGAGGCGACTATTTAAACGGCCTGTAAACACCACGCAAATCCATCAAGTTCGGTGACTTTTCGGGCCCAGTAGGCCAATGGGGCTGCAAGTTGGGCTGGATAATATAAGTCGCAGCAGTAAACAGCGATCGACCACCATTTATTTTCTGGTATGCCAGTACAATACACGCTATGCGCGATCAGCAATACGCATCCTTTCCCAGGTACGAAGAAAAATTTTTTTATGTATCCACTGCCAAACGCTGATCCCAGTGGTGTTTTCTGCCGCACGATATACGCTTCCAACTGCACCCTAACCCCCCCCCCCCCCCCCCAAAAAAAAAAAAAAATACTATTACTCTTTGCGAGCCGACACAGCGCAGTCGTTCCTTTCAGCCTCACCCACGTATCGAGTTTCGCCGATGCACGCGTCGGCCTGCGCGTAAAAGCGAACAGCGACCAGCGGCAGGACGAAGAGGAGCAAGATGCTAAAAAAAAAGCAGGCGCGGCTGAATATTCGCGTCCTCGGCCCAAACCGGAAGGCAGGCAAACGCGCGTGCGGAGGGGAAGATGGGGAGCTTTAGAGCCAGTCGAAATGAACGCATTGAATCCCGTCGGAGAGACTGGCAGCGAGAGAAGGCGGCGGCAAGAGGGCCGGCGGGCCTCGCATATCGACCCGGGGGAGAGCCGGTATACTCCGTTTCCCTTGGCGATGAACCGCAGCGGAGGCTGGCAGCAGTCCCAGCCAATCCAGCGCTGAGAACATATCACGTGACTACGGCCCTCCCGAAGGTCCCGTTGAAACTCCCGTGGCACTGGACTGGCTCGGACGATTCGTGGCGTCAGCTGCGGTGCATCGTGATTCGAAACGGAGTTGGGCGGTGCGTCGGCGGCGTCCGGGCGGCCCGAGCGGACGCACAGGAGCCGACGAGGCCAGCCGCGTCTGGCTCCGCAGCGAGACGCCGTGCCTTAATGACCCGCGATTCGGGAAAACAGCGCTCACGAGGGGGGCAGAATGCGCGCGTCGTCGAGGCCCGTCCGAATAGAGCACGCAATGCGCGTGCGCGTCTTTTCATAAGAAGGATATGAGTCTCTCAAAACGCATCCGATCGTTTCCGAACGCTTTTCAGCGTACGCATTTTTTTTTTTTTTTTTTGAGGGGGGGGGGGGAGAAAATTATTGCGATTGCCATGAAAAACAGCTTATAGATTTTTTTTTTTGCGTGTGTCTGTGTATGTGTGTGTGTGTGAGAGTGTGTGTGTTTTCTGTATTTTTTTTTTCTTGTAGACGGATATGACTTTTTTCTTTTTGTATCTGGTCCTTTTTATATGATACAGAGGCCTGTCATGCGGCATACCACTTCCTTCCGCAGAAAAACGCGTGCACGCGAGGAACGGGAGGAACGGAAGTCTTCCGTGGAGAGTTCCTTATTGCATTTTAAAAGAACAACTCGGCTTTTCGATTGACTATGCCATAGTCACCTGATGAACCCTTCCTCTTTCTCTCTCCCTTTTTCACGACACACAGCCGCACACACATTTGTTATACGGCACGCAAGTGTTCCAGAACGCTACTTGGGTACGTCGGAACGCGAGAAAGACCAGGCGAATATAAAGCAGTCGCGCAGGGAACGCGCCATGACGAGCAGCCAAGTGCGCGCCTTCAGTTGCTTCAGGTCGGGGGAAAGAAAAATAGATGGGTGGCGCCTTTACAGAGTAAACAAACGCGCGATGAAGCGGACGAACACCGCATAGTGTGGCAGCGATGCAACTGGTTTTCTTAAAATAGTGAGCGGGGATGTTTCAAGCTGCCGACAGTTAGCCCAAGTTCTCGGTGTGGAATCGGCCCGAACAAGTCGACGGTGACGCCGCCCTCCGCGTCGTTTCTTCCGAAAATGGCACTTGATCGATGATGTCGCAGAAACCATCGAACAAACGCCCATATTCGCCGAAAAATGCTAAGCGAATACACTTATAAACCTCGCAAGGTGCATCTTTAGATCCGGTATCTTCTAACTACAAAGGAGCCACATGCGCCATCGTACGTATAAACGAAAATTAAGTCTCAGAAACGCGCTGCATCCACATGCCTCAGTCCCCGGAAGGAATTCCAATTCTTACGCGACCGCGTAGCGAACGAGGAACATGGTCCGCAAAACCGATGCTGTTTTCGTCTCACCCAACGATGAACCACAGCCAAAGCTACGTGGCATTTGATTTTTCGCGGAAGAGAGCTACTCCGCTTGCTCAGCACATGTTCCACAGTCCGGTAGACAGAGACGACAGAGCGTAGAAGCTGATTATTGGAATGGTCTGTACACAACGTTCACAAAACACGCGAGAAGAAAGAAAGAAAAGGATAAAACGACGAGTACAAGCTTTCAAAAGGAAGGGAGCGCTGTTCCAGGCACGTCCCACCGCGAGTACAACTCCCCCTGGTGCCGAGTCAACGGAGGCTAACCAGGGACGTGATCCGAGGAGTCCTGAATCGAAGCCGTTTCGTTCGGCGAGATCTCAATCTAGTCGCACGTTTGACGAGCCGGCCAGCGGGAACAAGAATACGCGGAAGGGGCTTCGTCGCTTTCGTGGGGAACATTGAAAGAACTAGAGCGAAACTGCTACACGTCCTCAATCGTTGGCCTGACCGTACCGTCGCGAAACTACTACGAATCGATACCGAGAGACCCAGGCTCAAAGTCTGTCCACACGATCCGCAGGCCCCGCGTGTGCGTGTAAAAACCCGCCTTCCAGAAGTACGAAGCGTTCACGAACCTTAACGTATAGCGCCGAAAACATGAGTCTGTGAATATGATCCTCTCAATATTCACAAGGCGATACAGCCCAGCCTGACATCACCGCAGCCCAGCAGGAACATGGTCGTCGCTTTAGAAAGCCAATAAAGCGGACATCATTCAAAATGAATTAATTTTGACTGAAAGCTCATTAGATCTGCGTGCTCGGCGACAACTTCCGGTGGCATTTCAGGAGAAGCGAAGAGTGCGCGAGCAGATTGAATCGGCGCTCAAGTTGCGAAGCGGACGGGCACCTGTAGCACTGACTAGTTCTAAATTTATTGGCTCAGAAAGTCTTCTTTTAGTTTTCTTCTGTTGAGTGCGTGTTCGCTATCGGCGAGGTTCCTCAACACTGATCGTTTTATATATTACTGGAACCATAATTCGAGCTTGCTGCCTAAAGCTTGTTCGAAGGGTTCGCTGCTTACTGCTAACACGCAAGAAGGACCAACGAGACAAATACCAGAATACACGCCATTATGTTCCGCTGCCGGCCAACGACTCCCGGCCGCCCGAGCCGGATCGTGGCTCGCACGCAGGTTGTGCGCCTGGCGCGGAGCGAGAGTTCTTTTGCGCACGGATGGGCCGCAAAGCCCACAGGTTTAGAAGCAGTTTCTCGCTTTTTGAGGGAGAAACCTTTTTTTTTTTTTTTTTCTCGGTCTCGTCAAAAACAGAACAGCCATATCCCACGGCCGAAGAATTGGGCTCTGCGTATAGAAGAGGCGCGGAAAAGAATAGACGAGATCAACGCAGCCTGAAGGTAAAAACTTTTTTTTTTTTTAAATTAGAAAGCAAGGCTGGGCACAGACTAATGGCGATAGAACACCCAAGAACCAGCCGGTGCCAGAAATAAGACGGAAATATAAATTCAGTACAAAAATAATCCGAAAGTGAGAGAGAGAGAAAAAGAGAGACAAAACTAAACAGTTTTTAAAACTCTTATACTTTTCTCAGCCAGACATAAAACTTAGCCGGCACACTGTTATCCTCCAGCACGCATTTTCTTTAGTTTCGGTTTTGTCTCCCATTTCGCTCAGACTATATTCTTACATATCGCCGCCACAACGTTCCCTTTCGACATCTATGAGCCCCCGTAAAACAAGGAACAGCACTCGTGCGAACTTGTTTCTCGCGTCAAATCCAAGCGCGGCTTGGGCTTATTCGCACATTCATCCCAAAGCTACAATCTACAATCTTCGTAAGTGCAAAAGCAGGCAATGAATCCCAGCTCGATGCCGCTCGGAACGGTCTGAGAATTCCACCAAAATAAGATCGTCATACTGGTCACCTAAAAAAACGTAAATGCAAAAAAAAAAAAAAAAAAAAAAACTTTTTATTCGGAGGCACGTAGTTTAGAAAACTCCCCGGGTTGAAACGCAGCGGCCTACAGATCCTCTCTCATTCGATGCATTTGTCCCGTTGTGTCGCACACTTCTTAGGGGCGAAGCTCCTTAGGGGCTAGCCATGTCCGTCCGCCGTCCGCCGTAGGCCCAGCGTCGGGTGCTCGTGCTTCTGCTCATGAGATCACGTGCTCACGAGCACGTGAGCACATGCTCATGTGCTCGTGTAGGGCAAAAAGAAAATTGGAAAAAAAAAAGAAGGAAAAAATTATGAAAAAAGAAAAAGAAGAAAAAAAAGAGTAGGGGGTTCCGAGATGCCATCCCATCTGTCTGCTTAAAAAAAGAAAAAAGAAGAAAACCACATTCTCCTACTGACATGAATGAAAAGGCTCAAAGAAGAAGAAGAAAAAAAGAGTAGGGGGTTCTTAGATGCAATCCCATATGTCTGCTTAAGAAAAGAAAAAGAAGAAAACCACACATTCTCCTACTGACATGAATGAAAAGGCTCGGCATGCTGCGGCTCGGCGTCTACGCAGACAAGCACCACCAGAGCTTCGCACCAAGCAACATCATTCACCACGTGTTTGTATCTTTTCGATATTAGCAAACGTTTACGATGTCGCTGACGGTTTAGTTTGAGCATCCAGACACCCGACAACGTAAACTTCCTTCACATAAATTCCCCGAGGTCAACTCCGGCAGCAAAAAAGCAGACAAGTCGGTTGTGTCCAAACAGCCTGTCGCGACTTCCTCTGACGACAAAATTCGCTCGAAATGCGGGAGGTTTGCAACTACGTCGCTAAAAATTGCAACAAGAAAAGCAAGCGCGGTGGCCCCTTCCAGACTCCTCCAAGACTCGCCGTCTGAAGCATCTCGCAACGCAACGCAACGTCGAGTGCAAATCCAAAGCGACGTCGGCGAACTGCTCTCAAGCAAGCCCGTCAAAATGCATTATGCGGGGTGTAAACCCCGAAGAAAGAAAGAGAGAGAGAGAGAGGAGGAAAGACGAGGAGCAGACGCGCAACGCCTTCCGTTCAACCCTAAGCTGACAGTGCGGCGGGAGCTACGCGATCGCCGGACCAATCAGCCGCCTCCCTTTCATCATCTGATACAGCGCTCTGCGCATGACTGTGGGCGGGAAGGGCGAGATCACGTGGTTTAAGACAGGCGTAAAACTGGTCCAACGGGGGCACGCAGCTTCTACTGCACTGTCAAGTTAGGGATGAACGAAGCATGGAATACCGGCGCCGGTCTCTCGGTCAGGTTCGACCCCAAAACGAGGGTCGAATGTAGAGCGACGGCGGCAAGTGCGGAAGAGAAAAGCAGTTCGCGCTTCGCGGTTAGGGAGTGGTGAGGTTCGTAAATCTTTATCGAGTTAGGTCGCGCGAGTGTTTCGAAGAACGGGGAAGTCATGAAAGCGGACAGATAAACAAAATAAAGTAGAACATATGCAAGCGCCCATGTTCTTGAAACCCTTCGCATTCAAGGATAACCCAAACTCGCGGAAGGGACGAGCTGAATTCCTTCCGTTCAAAGCGGAAGAACCCCAAAAAGGTATTCATACGTGCGTAAAAATTGACTGAAGCACAGCTTACAGGTGCCCAACTGTCAAATAAAGTTGCCTCTCAGAACCCCAAAAAAATTTTTTTTTAATTTTTTGTTGATTAAGAATCGGCTGCACAAGACCACCCCCCCCCCCCCCCCCCCCGATTACCCCCCACTTCCTCTTTGTTTTAAACCATAGCTTGCGATAATGTTACTACACCCGGAATATTAGAGGAATAATAAGACGACAGAGACACAACTTAGTTGACAAAAACAAATTATTGAATCACACGTAATTCCTATGGCCAAAAACGCCGAAACTTAAAGGGCACATGCAAATGAAAAAAAAAGCTTTTCTTTTAAAACAGGCTAGATGGGAAAAAAATGAAAGCCGTTTACAACCCCCTGTAACGCCGGATTAGAGCGCAGCTCTTGAGGAGGAGGATGGAAAGTTACTGAGGGATAGGATGGTAGGGTACTGAGGGATAGGTGACTACCTGAGGTCACGTGATTTCGGCGGGGGGGTCACGTGACCTAAGCGGAGGGTCACGCGACCTCAGGGGGGTAACCCTCATGACCCTCATAAGGTAACCCTCGTGACCATCGAGAGGGTAACCCTCGTGACCCTTGTGAGGGTAACTCTCATAACCCTAGAAACCCTTGTGAGGGTAACCCTCGTGAGGGTAACTCTCATAACCCTCATGAGAGTAACCCTCGTGAGGGTTACGAGGGTTACTCTCACGTGAGGGTAACTCTCATAACCCTAGTAACCCTTGTGAGGGTGACCCTCGTGAGGGTGACCCTCGTGAGGGTAACCCTCGAGACAGGAACCCTCGTAACCCTCGTGGGAGTAACCCTCGTGAGAGTAACCCTCGTGAGGGTTACGAGGGTTGTTACCCTCACGAGGATCACGAGCGTTACCCTCGTAACCCTCGTGAGAGCAACCCTCGTAACCCTCGTGAGAGTAACCCTCGTAACCCTCACGAGGGTTACGAGGGTTACGCGCGGTTACGCCGACGGCGACGCCGACAGCGACGCCGACGCCGCTCAAGCCAGAAACGGGCGCCTAAAAGCTGCGCTCTAAAGGAATATTATAAAACAAATTTACAACGAAGAAAAAAAATTTAGAGCTATATTTACGGCGCAAAACAAATTCGTAGCTGGCGCCCGCGGGCGCCGCCGCTGGTCACGTGGTAGGCCTGTGCGCCACCGCGCTGCGTCGCCGTCGCCGCAAAGTCACGCCGCCGCCGCACGCAGAGCGTTGTGCGACACCGCTTCAACGCGTTTCTCCACGCCACCGCCGCACAAGTTCGTCTGCTTCGGGCGCCGCCGCCGTCATCTGACCGGCGCAAAGGTCTATCACGTCTGCTTGCGCTTTTTCAGGAGTTTCCTTTGGCTCTAAAAGTTACTTATTAATCTTAGTTTTTTGTTATACTTCAAACAAAAATGAATAAGTTACTTTTGGAGGCCAAAGGAAGTTTCCGAAAAAGCGCAAGCACCACGTGACAAATAAGGGCCAGTCACGTGATAAATAAGGGCCACTTTTCCGCGGCGCCCGCGGGAGCCAACTACAAGTTCGTATAGCGCCGTAAATATAGCGCTAAAAGTTTTAGAGCGCAGCTCTTAGGCGCCCGTTTCCGTCTTGAGCGGCGTCGCCGTCGGCGTAACCGCGTGTTGCATGCAACTCAGGTTGCATGCATGCAATTCCGATAATATGCAACCCACGTTGCATGCAACCTGAGTTGCATGCAACGCGGGTTGCATGCAACCTGTCGACGTCGGCGGCGACGTCCCCCACTCCCCCCCCCCCCCCCCCCCCCCCCCCGAGATCTCGTGACCCCCTCCTCCTCAAGAGCTGCGCTCTAATTCGGTGTTACAGGGAGTTGTAAACGGCTTTCATTTTTTTTTCTTCGTTGTAAAATCGTTTTATGACATCCTTTTTTCATCTAAGCTCTTTAAAAATGTTTTTTTCATTTGCATGAACGGGTTAGAAATAATGAAGTAAGATAAAATCGCGGGGAGTAAAACAACCGAAGTGACTTTCAAATTCTCTGTTGTCACGTTTAGCCATGCGTTTCTTTTCGGTACACAAAGCGTTTCT
This sequence comes from Ixodes persulcatus, assembly GCA_013358835.2. Taxonomy (NCBI): domain Eukaryota; kingdom Metazoa; phylum Arthropoda; class Arachnida; order Ixodida; family Ixodidae; genus Ixodes; species Ixodes persulcatus. Next base: position 950,167 of record JABSTQ010009220.1, read on the forward strand.
CATATTTTTATGCGACGTATCATGTACCCAGTCACATTTATAATTAATTTGTTGTCCATACCGGAACCGCGCGAGGGCTTGGACCTCAATGTCTCAACTCAAAACGTTGCTACAATTCATCGCCTGCACTTCCGGTTACAAACTCGACACAGGAAAAGGAGCACTACGGCTAAACAACAGACGCGCCCCTATAAGCGCCGAAAGGCGCAAACAGAAGACTCAAAATGTCGATCACCAAAAACCCTTTTCGCGCTTCCTCGCATATAGAAAAAAAAACAAAAAACGCCGCCTCCGACGCACAGTTGCCCAATCTTGAAGGTCTGCAGCGTCACGGCGGAGCGGCAGCAGCTGTGAAGTCGACGAGACCTTCCTCCCAGCCGATGCGCGCGCGCGCATGACGCAAAACCGAGACGCCGCCAGCTACACACGCCGTTTTTTTTTTTTGTTTTTTTTTTCTTTTCCACTCTAGTTGCAAACGAACTAACTACGTCGCTGTTGAAGATGATCGTATAGAGCAACGTCGGCGGCAAAAATTGGAGCCGCCTTCCTCGCTTCCACACTTCCCGGCCTTCCGAACAACGTAAACACCTCCTACACGAGAGTCACAAGGGAAGCGCGAAAACGGCGTTTCGAAATAACAAGCCCACGCACCGCAGAGCCTTCACGCGCGCGCATATCACTCCAAACATTCCTCCATTTTTCCTTCTCCTTCTTCGTCGCCGTCTTGTTTCGGTCTTTGCCGGAACTTCACAACGCTTCAACTTTCTCCGACCAAACGTCTGTGCCGTGTATATCCCTGCCGACTTTCTCCTCGTTTCTTTCACGCTCGCACAGCCCTTCTCTAAACAAGGATGCCGGTACAGGCGCAGCGCGTTGACTACACGTTTCCTCGCGTTCGCTTCAAAGATCTCCAAAACTCAGTGTCGAACAAAAACAAAACAAAAGCCGTACGAACGAAAAGGGAAAAAGCGGAGGAAAGAGAAGAGGGCTTGGCAATAAAAAGGACGAAACGGGGGTAGGCTGTCGAGACGCAACTTATGTGTCCTGCAAGCGCTCGGCGCTGCCAATGAAGGCGCGGTCTGTCTCAGTGGCTCGTTCCGCTCGGTACGAACCAACATCTGGCGGCGGCAAGTGACTTCAGGACTGGGAAGAATGGCCGCCGCTCGCCGGCCACCCAATCCCTTCCAACGCTTCCGACCCTCCGAGAAAACATCGAGAAGAAGAAGGAAAAGATAAAGCAGAAAAAGAAAAAAAAAAAGAAGACGCGTCTTGAAATGTCAAACCTAAAAACAACGACGACAAACACAGCGGCGCAGGTTAGGAAAGAAGACTGTGTGAGGTCTCCCAAAAGCGGTCGCGGCGACAGAAAATGAACGCTTTGTTTTCTTTCTCCAGGGAGCGGACAAAGGCACGATGACATCGTTTTAAAACCTGTTGTTGCAAAAGTCGCCTTCTCGGTGGAGGCGTCTTTCTGAGCGAGGGTGCATGTACACGTGGCGCGTAGGGTCGCACGTTCAGAAGTTACTCTTCTTCGAGGAGCAGGCAAATGTACCGTATTTTTCTGCCTATAGTCCGCGGACTATACATGTCTAAAATTGAAATTTTAGGCTGTGCCGACTATCCACGCGTGCGGACTATACAGGAATATTGTTTTACAAGATCGATCATTATGACGAGACGTGACGGTTTTTTTTCTGGAGTAAAGAGTTTGTTAGTGATGATTAATGTATAGGTATAACACAAGCTTCTTCGTGAGCTAAGAAAGCAGACAATTGTTAAGGTGTGCCGCGCAGAATATTTTCGCGTCGACTAAGCACCAGGTGCGGACTATGCATGGCGTGCGGACTATGCACCGGGCGCGGACTATCTAAGCAAAAACTTATTTTTTTACCCAAAGTTTGCCCCTACGGACTATACACCGGGTGCGGACTATAGCCCGGAAAATACGGTAATCCACCACTACCCGCAATCTTAAACTCAAGAGCCGTCCCCATTTCGACCGAAGGCCTCTGAGAGCTCACGCAGAATTAAAGGGGCCCTGCAATCATATTTAAGCCTCTACCTTTTTTGCGGTTTCCACATCTCTTGGGGTTCGGGCAAGCAAGCGGGCACCGAGAGAGTAACTAAATATCAGTGCGTCATATTTTAACCGGACGACGGGGAAACCTCCTCCACCTACGAGGGCGACCCGCGTTGCCGAAAGCGCGCGATATGTGGCGTCTTTGGTCCTGGCCTTACTACTGGTCAGAGCCACTAAAAGCTTTTTTTTTTTTTTTTTTAGTCAAGATACAAAATATAAATGTCGCGAACCGTTTCAATTATGTATGAAAGTAGTTTTTGTTCAGTATTTTAGATCAGAAAAGAAACAAATGCAGTTTACAAAGTACGGAAATAAGAAATGACCCGTCGACATAGCCGCCACCAAGCGGCGGAAAAAAACGGCGCATATTAGAAAGGGCTAGTGGGATGAGGCACCGACGAACGCGGAGCGTAGAAAGGTCCCGGATGTACGCGGCGGCGCTGTCGTCGTAAACCGGCTCGAGGATCCGACCGGTTCCGAGCGTTCCGAAGGCCTTCGGAGCGGGCTTGGCTGGCGATTTGGCGGTATGGCAGCGCGAAGTGGCTCCCGTTCTGAACTGATCTTTACTCTATGTTTGCTGTCGTTTGTGGCCAATGAAGTGTTATGCCGAATTAGTCCTTAATCGAGCAGCAAATGCAATGCGAGCCGCCCTGGCCGCCCGCTTCATACAGCCTATCCAACACATGCTTTAGTGGCGCCCTCTCGAGCCGTCGACACGGAGTGCGGCAGCCGTGAGCACTCGATGAGCTCACTACCCCTCCTCTAGTTCACGGCCACTCAAGCCAGGACCTACGACGTCATGAAGGAGGTTATTTTTTGCTTGTTTTTGTAATTCTAATTTGCCTATAACTTTTAAAATAAAGCAAAATTTGAGAAAAGAAAAGTTTAATTAAGTTACTACGTTCAGTGCGCTCAGGTTCGGTGCAAATTAAAAACCAGTCAAAAAGCCCTTGCAGGGCCCCTCTATGGACGGGGTTTAAAATGTTGCAACAAAAAAGGTACGCTGCGATAACAACGCTTTTCGAAGCTCGGCAATGCGAACGCGAAAACAATGAAGGTAACAGGGCTACCAAATTGTACGCTCAGCTGGTTGGTGCGGTCACCCCTACTACTACTACTACTACTACCACCAATAATAATAACAATAATTCAGTCGTTTTCTCATTGTAATGCGGGCAACTACTGAGCTCGCTTTCATGCTATTGCAGCGATGCACGTGGATAGTCTAGAGTCCGAATAGCTCTTGTGGACAGATACTGAATAAGAACAAAAGGTTTGTAAACTTTAAGCTGTTGTCAACGTTGCAAAAAAGTACAGCTGAAACCTTTACTGACAAAGAGAGATGTCTAAGCACCGATTAAAAATATAAAAAGGACAGTTTCAACTTTATCACCGGAGGTCACGTGACCATCTGACGGCTGAAGATGATAGAAAAGACCCGAACAAGCTGGAAATATGTGCATTTGATAATATTAGTAAAAATTTTAACATTAATAGTATTAGTTCTAAATATCTAGCAAAGAAAAAATAGTATCACTGTAGTGGCACGTAAAAAATCAGAAACAAAACGGCAAAGTTAAGTTGCTTCGTAGAAAAGGTTCTTCATATCAGAAATCACAAAAGTGCGCAAGATTATCACCCTCCAAAAATAATAAATCCAGAAAGCTACAGAAAATATATAACCAGTAATCAGAAAATATTTCCGCTCCTACTACCGGTGTCGATTTCACCTTGATGCAGGAGCGTGCGCGAACAGCAGCTCGAGAATGAAAATTCACTCGGCATACGAAGAAAAAAAAAAATAAACACGATCGACAGGTTATATTTTAAAAAGAATCGGTATTAAAAAAAATAAAACTGCCTAAAAAATAACGAATAGCGAGCGAGAATATAACTTGCACGCACGCTTTTTACGCGTGACCAACTAGACATTATAAGCGTATTTTCAGAAACCCATTTCAATAATTCTACCCAAAAAATAGAGCCAAGTGCGCCAATAAAGTCACTCGGAATTCAAGGAATCACACGTGCAACAACATACGATTCCCAGCCTTTCCACGGCAGGATTTCAGTTATTGAATAGAAGGAAAGAAAATACGCAAGCATACAGGGAATATCAGATATATTTGCGAAACTCTAAAGTCGCAGTCACGCTACTCATACGAGAGACAAGGTGATCCCTGCAGACACGATGAGAGAATTGTCTGCGCCTCGAACATCTTTGAGACACGTTTGCTGCTTTCATGCCTCCACCATGTCTGCAGACAGTTTGTGCATGACCGATGTGATACAATGGAGGCCTCAGACTGCCTTTTGCATGGCGTATTAGGAGCGTGAGCGCAGCTTAAAACGATCACACTGGAATGAGCGTCAAAGTCCACTTGCCAACTGATATAGCCAAACAATAAGCGTACAATAGGCGCTTAGTTAACAAGCAGCGTTAATCTACGCCCACAGTTATCATGATTAGGTCGTTTTCGTTTTGCTAATGTTTGTGACACGACACGACACGACACGACACGACACGACACGACACGACACAACCCCCCCCCCCCCCCCTTCCCCACGCACACACAAAAATAACTGCAACGAATAAAAAAAAATTTCCAGCAGCTGCCCCTGTGAAGGGTGCACCACTGCATGCCCACCCATATAGAGGGAAAGCCAACTCACACCTCCACATTTGCCGGGGGGACCGCACGATCGATTACCCCGAGTGAGAGAGAGGCTGATTGACCTCTGTGTATTCGGGTAGTTTTGAAACACCTTTCATACTTTAAAGGAAAGGCAACGATTGTTCTATTTTCGGTAAACACCGTTTAAAATACATTTTCTAGGTGCATAACCTGAAAATACCAGTAGTTTTTCCCTTCACGCACTAGCAGTTGCAGAAAAAAAAAAGACGATTCAAGCACCGTTAACTGCGGCAACTCGCAGCCACAACAAGCAGTCACGTGATCTGGTGCCGATCATAAGCCGCCAGTGCTCATCATAGCCTCGCCCTGGGTCTAGCAAAGCACAGGCATGTGCTTTGCTAGACGTCGTCATTATTCGGCTTTTCACGTCATCGCAACGAATGGACACGGGCCACTACCCGGATGTTCTACGAGGCGTTGATAGACACAAGAGGCCCAACTAGAGCGCTCACGCGGTGCTCGGATCCAACTACATCCTCAAGATTTCCGAAAGGCAAACCAAAACTCCGAGAGTTAATGTGCAAAAGAGCTGGTGAAGATTATACATAAGGCAACCCCGAAACTGAGTTGTGTTATACACTTTTCGTGTGTGTGTCGTCCTTTGCTTACCTGCAATCTCGGGATGTGTTGCGTCTAAAGAGTTCGATTTTTCATTCTTGAAACTAGACCATGACAAAGAAGCTCCCGAGATCAGTGGCCATTGGTGCGGGTGTAGCTGGTTCACACTAGTGCCAGTAAGCACGCGCAAAGAAAGAAACATCCCAGTCCAATATCGTTGCCTCTTTTAAACACTGAAATGCTTGGAGCAAAAATGAGTCAACCCGGCATCGCACCTCCCATCTCTGCGTTATTATTTGGGCGGCGCAAGGGAGCCCCCAGCCGCAGAAAGCAGCATCTCGCACTCTCACGAACTGCCGCGTAATAAAGAATATTACGAAAACGACGAGAAAGACAGCCAATCTCGTTTTCTTCCTCAGACTCAGATGAACCCCTAAAAAAAAAATAACTCAGTTATTTATTATTTATTCTTTTCCTCGGGGAGCACAGAAAGCAAGACGGCATCACCGTCGCGTTTTCGGCGAGAAATGAGAAAAGGATTACGGCCGTGATTGATGCCGGAAGCTCCGCAAACAAATGGCTGTTCAATCCTGCAGCGCCGCGCTCCCACATGCAAAGGTGTTTCCAGCTACACAATTTAAGAGGGAGGGAGGAAGAGAGAAAAATAAGAAGGATAGACAGTTTCCGCTTTCGAGAAATCCCTAAACCCAAGTCACAGCACCGCATGTAGGGGGAAAAGTCTTCAACTTTTAGCCCTCGGAATACGTTTCGCTATAAGCGGCGCTAGACGTCTATATAGAGGGAAAAAATGCTTATAAAATACGTGTATAGTAGGCACTAGACAACGACCGCGCAACGTCGTCGTCCCATAGCTCGCTCTGTCAAATTAAGCGTCAGCGCGCAGTTCAACCACCTCAGACACATGAGGGAGAGAGAGCAAGAAAGAGTTTTCGAGGAGTGAGGACACACGGCTAAAGAGTACCGTAAGCAAAGGGGTGCTCTAGGCCGCCTCAGACATGGCAGTAAGGGAGGAGGGAGAGGCGCGTTGGGGATAATATATCACGAGTGCGCAGCAACGAACGAGCCTGGGTAAAAGAGAAGTCCCGTCAAAATATGGCCGCAGAGGCGCTTCGTCCGAGGCGTCGTCGTTATATACTCGCCTTAACGTGCCTCCTCGCCGTAGCGGAACGAGAGATTTCGGGATTAGGGAAGAACGTCAAGGAGAAACGAGTTGGCCGTTGGGATACGAGGGGATACCATGAGGGACACCTAGGGGGGAAAAAAGAAAACAAAAGAAAAAGAAAACCAGCGAGTGATAGAAAGAGAAAGAAAATAAGAAGAAGAAGAAAAAGAAAAATAGTGAAATGGAATCCCGGTGCCGGTGCACGGCGTAGACCACTAGGGAAACAGCGGCAAACGCTCGATCAACTTTGTGTCCCTGTCCTCGTAGCCCTTTTATTTTATTTTTGTATATATTATTTTCACTTTCACACTTTTCTTTTTGTTACTTTTTTATTTACAAAAAAAAAAAAAAGACGCACTGCTCGTAAGGGCACGGATGTTTCACCAATAGCAATCTTCGCGGTGCAAGCAGTTTTTTTTTTCTCTCTCTTTTTATTTTGCAGGGCCGTTTTACCTACCAAAAAAAAAAAAAAAGTAATTTTAAATTTCGGTACAGTGTATGGCGCGGCCCGACAGTACGGGCGGGCAGCTCGACAAGCTCGGAAGTCGATACAGTTTCCAGGCTCGTAACGTTTTCTCTTTCGGAAAGTCTCCCGCGACCTGGTTCTGCACCACGGTTCCCCGCCAGTTCGTAACTATGTAAAGAAGTGCAGCCCCATTCGTCAACGTCAGCCGACTTTCCGTTCGGCGACGCTAAACGAACCAGCGGTGCGCACCTTTTAACATAATTCATACAATGCTCGAAGCAAACGAGGCCAGAGACGGAGCCCGTCCACGCTAACAAAACTCCAACAAACTCTATTACGACCGAGAAGATAAATAATCACAAGTATGCATAAACAAAAAGCTACCAATACCTACTACGTCATCACTCTGGCAAGTTTCAACTGTAGCCAAGGCTTCATCGCGTCTTCGTTTCTTTACTAGTTTATTACGTTTGAGCGCTACTAAAGCGGATTGGAAATGACATGCCATATGGGGAGTGTGGTACGGTTGCGAATATGGTTATTAGAAATCCCCCAAAACTCACAAAGCGTCCCAAGAAGAATATAATTAAGTGTACGACTAAAATTAATGTGAGTAAAATGCGCAATGCACCGAGAAACTGAGGGAAAGGAGGACTTCAGGACGCCGATCTCGGGTTCGAATGATTAGAGGGTAGACCTAAAAATAGCTGCCTTTGTCTCCACCGCACTCGTCGAACATGTTCGAATGCGAAAGCCAAACGCCGGCAGTCCACGTTCTAACCCGTTCGACAAGTGCAATGGAGACAAAGGTCTACTCACTAGTCATATACGAATCAGAGCACGGCGTTCTGACGTCCTTGCGCGCACTCGTCTCCTCTTCTCCTTCGGTTTCTCGGCACACAAATCATTTGCAGCACAGCATCTTTCAATCATCCCTACTATACTACGGAACATTTGAACAAAATGTCCGTTTATTCCTTTACTCATTTAAATCCGTCTCCAGCTTCACAAAAGAGGCGAACACAACAGAATTTGCACTCCGCCCAGAACACTCCATCCTAACAAAAATAAAAAAATAATAAAAAGACATACATGTCGGACGTCATCTCCAGAAAGATGACTTCAGAAATAATCATCAAGCTCGACAAATCCATAGACGCGGGGTGTCGTTCCCAGAGCTCATACATCGTCCATAACGCTTCCAAAAGAAGAAAGCGTGGTTGGATGGGGACCAAACTCGCTTGTGCGGGCTTGCGAACCGCACGCACCGTGCACACCAAGAGGAACCAGAAACCGAGCGAGCGAGAAGACGACAACCCAGGGCGACCCCGTCAGTCAGTCAAGCCAAGCCGAGCAGAGTCCGAAGGCGGGCCGCTCCGTCTACGAGTTCGGACACCGTCAATTTCCATATTGATGGCCGCCCGTTTCGAAGTCTCCTCGCCGCTCCCATTTTTCTCAAAAAAAAAAGAAAGAAAAGAATGGGCAAAACAGTTAGGAAGAAACAAAAATTATATTAAAAAAAAAAAAAGTACGAGGCAGAACCTCGACGATGACGCCAACGAAAGGCTTTTCCCCGCACGGCAGAACAAGAAAAAAAACAAAAGAAAGAAGAAGAAAAAGGGGGAAGGACGAGGGTAAAGGGGAGCAAAAAGTGGAAGACATTCGCGCAGTACTGCAATCTCGGCGGAATTTAAGACGACGGCCCCTCGCTGTCCCCGCCGTCGCAGCCGTCAGAGGGGGTGGGAGGGGGTCTCGACATCCATTTCCCAATGACAAGGGCTCGTCTGCTATTCAACCGCCTTCGTTCCATGCCCTCCCCCACAACCCCAATCTCGCCTCTCCTTCTCTCGTGCAAAGCGCACGGCGGGTAGCGGGGTAAGATGGCCGCCCCCTTATTTCTCCTTCTTTCGTTTCATTCCCGTCCGTCCATCCATCCATCTCTCGCCTTCCCTCGTCCTCCTGCTGTTGTAATGAAACGCGGCGGAAGGAGAAAACCTCGCAGCTGATTGTCCTTCCCTTCTTTCTCCTCTCTCTCTCTCGTGTTCGTCTGTTCCTTTCTAAATTCGGCACGAGGGGAAGCGGTAATCATCAGCCGGCCCCAAACGAGTACAAAATGGACATATGGGTTTATAAGCGCCGCGTCGACCATTATGATCCCCCCACGGGCGCCCCTTCTAAAACTCATTTGCAGACGAAATCGCCGCGAGGACTCGAAATCCGCGGCAGCTCGCCCTTTAAAGGGTCTCTGACTAGGTATCTATCCGTGCCTTGATTTTTTACAGAAACAAGACTACAAGGGCCCAACTGCAAAGAAGAAAAAAAAAAATATGGCTAAAAATAATTTTTTTCTGTTCGTTTTTTTTTTTCTGTCTCTATTGGTTGTTTAGCGCTCTCGTCCCTCCACTCACTCTTTGAATCTGGCAGGTAAACATATATAACTTGGGAACAGTTGAGAGGTCCCAAGACGTCCAAGGGCCAACTTCGGTAAGAAAAACTGATATCATAACATGTCATTTGTACGAACACCGAGTTGAGTTGATCCACTTTCCTTGTCACAAAAACTGCTGAGGCGCTGGAGTGCCAACCGCTTATATTACCACGAAAAGTCGCGAAAACTTTCGTATGAAAAATCTTGAAAGCGTGAAGTCACGGGGAATGAGACACCACGTGACTTAACGAGCCTCTGACGTCACGATCTTCAGCGCCGACGTTCTGGTTTCGGTTTGGCTTGGATTTCTTTATTATTATTTTTCTCGTGGCAAGTTAACGACTTTATTTTTTATTTAATTGAGTAGTGTTTTAATTTTAGTGTCTTGAACAAGAGAAAACAAAAACTGAACATATCACTTCAAAAAAAAAAAAAAAGCCCGTGCGTCTACTTTCCCGTGCAGTAATCGGAGAGCCAATCACCACAACTTACAGAGGCAGCTCAGCGAATAACGATGCCGGAACATATGTTTAGACCAAAAAAAAAACGCAGTCTGACTTGTGACATTAAGTAATGCAAGCCTGAGATTTTGCACTGCTTACTATCACAAGTCAGACTGCGTTGTTTGCTCTAAAGATAAGTTTTGGCATCGTCATTCGCTGAGCTGCCTCTGTAAGTTGCGGTGATTGGCTCTCCAAGTGCTGTGCGGGAAAGTAGACGCAAGGGCTTTTTTTAGAGTCTTCACCGGCGCCGCACATTCACAAAAAAAAAAAAAAAAAAACACGTGCCATCATTGAAAAAAAAAGAAAAAAAAAGTGAGGGTCATTGCCGTTTTTGTCGGCTCCCCACTTCGCTCAAATGACGGCCCCACCATACCCTGACAACCATCTCCCGCGTAAAGAAAGAAAGACCGAGAATGAAAGAGAGAGCACAAAGACCGGAGAGATGATGAAGAACGGGAAGCGCCCAGAAGAAGGAGGCAGGGTAGCGGCGGCGGTGGGTGCCGAGCTGGGGAAGGGTAATCGAAATTCCCGTCATTTTCCCCGACGTCAGATTTACTTTCCCGAAGAGGCCCCCCTCCACACCAGCCAGGGTGTCCTGCTTCTTCAGACGCAGTTTACGTCGGCGTCCACCTTTTTCCTTCTTCTACTTTATCACCGTTTCTAGCCTCGTTTCCTTTTTCCTTCCGACGCTTTATCTCTCTGTTCCGTTAGATTATACTATAGTATATACGCGTATTTTTCAGACACTTTCCTTCGTGCGGCCGATTTGCGCGGAGGAATAAAACGACAGCAAGTGCGCGTTCACGCGCGGAGCCAATTGAGTACGGGGGACCGTCCCCTCAAACACTCGCGTAAAAAAAAAAAAAAAAAAGACATCGTTGAAGAGAAATAATTTATGAATAGCACTTCAAAGTCAAGAAATCGCAAAAAAAAAAAACGCTCTCTAAAAAAAAGAAAAAAAATTCTGCTGCTGCAAAGGAAGTCCCGTGTGAAACAAAAGTTGGTGTGTCTAGTTCTTTGACCGGTCACGTTTGCATCTACGTTTCTGCGTTGTATACTGGCGCATGCCTTTAACAAATTCGGCCTTCAAAAAAAAAAAAAAGAGACATTTATACGGTTTTGGTTTCATTAAAAACACATGCATGACCATAAATACATTCAACGCGCCTCATGGCATGTCAAATAGTTGGTCGTATTTGAACGAATTCATCGCGAAACGCGTGGTAATTCGACGGGTCAATCATGCGACCAAACTGCATGGATTGTTGTTGTTTTTCTCCGAGCGGTTGTATTATTTTATGCTCGCGCTAGCAGCTTTGACAACGTTGTACACTAAGTATAAAACAGAGTAAAGACGCAACAAAGCCCCTTGATAAAATTCACTCTTGGCGGTTGTGCACTGTTAGCGAAAATAACACGCCCAGACGTGTAAACCGTTGTCCCATAGAAGACACGTAAAACGTGTTCGTTTTACACGCAGCCATGTGTGTTATACGTCTACACATGAGGTGCCGTGTAAACTTAACACGATACACCGTGTCCGCCTTCCGCGAAACACGGTTGAGCGTGTTCCTTATAAAACATGGCGGCCAGCAGCCGAGAGCAGGCGAGAGACGAGCCCAGCGAGCCGCGCGCCTTTCGGCCGAATTGAGAGCACACAGGACGCGTCTGTTCTCGTTCGATGTCTTTTATACACAGTAAACAGTCTCCAAGCGGCGGACGTAGCTACGTGCAAAGGTACGTACGTGCGTCGCCGGCGGTCGGCGGCGTCGGTACCTACGACGGAGTCGCTAGACAGAAAAACTAATGCCGAACTTACATGGATAAATAACTCGAGAAAACTATTTGGAATCGGGCGGTAACTTACGCCACCTAGCGAGATTTCTAGCAGCCTATAAAAAAAAAAACGAATCTTAATACGCTGCGAACGATCACGAGTAGACAGCAACCCCACATACATCGCAGACAACATGAGTACCACGTATTACACATCACCGACATATACACAAACACAACAACGACACAGCGCCCGACACTTCCTACTCAACGTGCTTCTCTCCCCGCGGCGTATATAAGCTTGAGATGTGCGGGTGAGCTCTTTGGTCGCTGACCGTTACAGATTTAAAGAAGAGGACACAAAACACGGCGCAATAGACAGCCGTATGTAAGAACTGTTTGCATTTAAAAATTATAGAGGCAAAATCTATAATGTTAGTCCGTTGCGAAAAATAACGATCTATAAACAATAAACCTTAAACCGGTCATGAAAAAGTTGACATTTTTGTTATTTTCATGCTCGGCCAGTGTTATGAGCAGTCCGACAAGCTTGAATCAGATAGGAAAACAAATTATTGGGATTTTATCATTATGTATTCAATATAAATGGAAATGATCCTCGCACAAAGCATTTTTTATATATTCTTGTAAAGGACATCCGACCAACACATCACTTCCGCTTGTTGCAGGGCAGCAGACGCCTTCACGTTTGGGGCGTTTTGATGCAGTTTGTTGTCGTATGTCGTGTCGGTGTCGTGTAGAGCGGTGGGGCTTGGGAGTTTGTGACCGGTGTTATTCGTGATCACTGGTGTGGCGCTGAGGCGTCTTTTTTTTTTTTTTTATACCGCCACCAACCCGAACTTTGAGGATTCACGGGCCCGTAGCACTGCATTATGTTGAATCGCGAGCTCCTTGTCTGTTGACGTCGTTTTCCTGGTACCACTAGCGGATACAGCAATCGTTTAAACAGTGTGCACCGTCTCGCCTACATCCCCGCTGACGTACTAGACCTGTTGAAACTTATTGCTTCCGACATTTTGGAATACGCAAGTCAGTTATCTCGTTGCCCTGGTTTCGGTTATAAAAGCAAGGCAAAACGCTCGTAGTTCCCGCCCTCAGTACACGTTGGACAGTTTTCACACTTTGACACCGGATAACTGGATGAACGAGGATTTACATTTACTTCAGAGGTCACTTTCGCCGCTTCCTCACCGTTGAGCAGCAGGATCAGCTGGCGACAAGCCGCGGATGAAAGGCTTGAGCATCAACAGCCCAAGTGCACTCAATGTCGATGCGGGCGATGCGGGTTTCTGTCAACCGGTAGGCCAGCACAAACTGTGACCGTTCCAGCTCTTCGTCATGACACGGTGTTGCAGAGAGCAGGGTAAAATACAACTACATAGACCACCGAAGCAAACGCACTGTTATCGTAAATCTTGGCTTGTAATTGCGCCTTTGTAGATCACCTTATTCGTTTTGCTGGAGAGACGCAAACGACGGGCATAACAAAATCGCTTGCATATTCCGCATAACTCGCAAAAGCATTTACCCAGTCACCTTGCGAAAAGTGCGAAACACGGAGTCCGCACCGTCCTGACTTCCCCTGTCTTTTACCTGCTTTAGAGCAGTTTGTACCTGCTAGTAGGTATGCCTACTGAAACTGAAACTTGAGAAACTAGGGGCAGTGCCAGAGAGAAAAGAGACAAAGTTGGGAAAGCTTGCTCGCTCTCTCCAATTTCTCAAATCTCAAGTGATTGTACCATAATAAATGCACCAACGCCTCTTCCCAAAATAAAGAAAAAAACACTATGTTCACTACGTAAAAAATGGTCTCAGTTCATGCATCTGTGGGCAGGTAGGAAATCTTGCCCTAATTCATTCACACCGCATGATGAGCGCAACAAACTCACACGAGATTTACAGGAAAATATCGGTGGTGACTTAAGTTTCTCTGAAATTCTGAATAACCGGTCGTTTGCAGGACCGAATCATCTACTCGAACGGTGTGCGTCGGTGTGCAAACAAGTCGCTGTGCAAACGCAGTCCAACAACACGAAGCATAAAAATGGCAGATTTAGGACAACAATCCGGAGTCCATTGTTCAATTAAAACGACGTAATTTTGTTGAAAACGCCCGCAGCTTTTTACTCATGGTATGCGTCGGGATACTGCCACATTTTGAAACGGAACGAAGGAAGATTTACTTTTAAAAACGCTCGGTGCGTCCTCCCGGACCAGCTGGACCGGATCCGCTGACGACGACGGGACTGGACCCGTTGAACCTCAACCCCACAATAACCAATTTGCGCTTCGTGTTAGTGTGGGCTTCTACCTCCAAGCACCGCACCACACACCACGAACGTTTAAGCTTTTTGTCGGATCGCAGTGTTGCACCAAACAGAACGAGATCGCCGAAGTCAACGCAGCACTGTCGGGAACCTTGGCTTGTGGTTGCGCACTCGTGGACCCTGTGACTCCCCTCGCTTTCAAAGCACACACGACGATTACGAATGATACTTTCCGTCTTCCGGGAACATCGCAGGGGCCCTTCTCCGGTCACGTCTTCGTTCCATGTGCTCGCAAACAGCGGAGCTTCTCAGCGTCATGTTAAACGTGCGTTGTTGCCAGATTTTCTCCGACCAAACAACAACAAAAGCAAACCGGCTCTAGCTTCCAGCGTACGTCGGCGTTGCGCCGTGACCAGATTTTCTCTGTCAGCAATAACTTAAAGATTACCTACAGATGCAGCAACACTGGTATCAAGTTTTAATATGGCGGCCACCACGGAGCGCCGTAAATTCTGAGGAGGGTGCATTGGAAGCGGCGGCACCTTCGCTTGCAGTTGAAGGGTTGAAGCCAAAACGAAACCAACTGCAATGTCACGTGTTCAGATCGAGGGCACGCTTTTTATATCCATTTTAACTGTCTAGAACGAGTAATTAGTCCATTAACTTTTTGTGGTGTGTAAGAAACTATTATCAAGACTCCTAAAATAAATGCAAACATGGGCGACAAGAGGGAAGCCGCATTGCCATCGACAAAAATCAATGGCAGCCAGCACGGTAAGCGCGGGCGCGGGGTTCGCCCCGTCTCGCGACATGGCGTAATTGCTTTTGGTGCATATCTGTCTCCGAGACATGTTTCTTTCCGCGGCATTTGTCTCCACGGTCCTTTCTAGGTGTGTCCCCAAGCGTTCCGGTGCTTCAATAGCCGGCAATGCTGCGGTCGTCGCCGGGGGTGATGCGTGTTTTCGAGGTCGGCTATCACGATTATGCGTGTATGACCGAACCAAAACACGTTTTTTACAACCTCGCATGATTTTTTAACGAATTATCCAGTACTCAACGTGTAAATTTATGGTAATTTGTGTAAATAGCGTGTTTTTCACCCCAAATATTCACCAAGTACACGGAACTTGCTAACACTGGTTTTTCTTACAAGTACTACGAATCATTGTTGTGGGAACGTGTGCAAGACGCGCGCCACGAGCGAGTGCTCCGCCGCCATTCGATTCCAAGGGCCCATCATCTCAGTGCTGCTATGGTGGCGATATAGGGGTTTTCTGTTTTATGTCGTCCTCAGTCATGCGGGTTCCGTATCTGGTATGCGGGACAAACAATAATAATACATTTCAACCCACAATATGCGGAAAAATATAGGTGAGCCAAAACAACAATGTGTGAAAATCACACATTTTTCGTAAACACCTTCCAGCGGAGTGGAGAGATCAGAACGATGTTTTACCGCGTACCAGAAGTGACGACATTCAAGATGGCTGCGCCCTTGTGGAAAAGGTGTATAAAGGGAGGAGTGCCGAGCAGAAACTCGAATGCATACCACTTGTTCATGCCGCGCGATGACACCACGCGCAAGAGCTCGGTGGCTTTTTGCGAGTGAAATGGATGAGCACTGCGGTTCCGCAGGTATAAAAAATCGCCCTCATGATGAAGAAATATGATTTTTACAGCGAAGCTGTTTATGGCTAGGGTTCCGTGGACTTTTCATGTGCGTGACCAAAATCTCTACGCTCGCATCGCCACACGCGCACGCCTTCCCCGTATAAAAGATTCGAAGTAAATACCCAAAATAAAGCGTTGACGAAAGACCGTGCAAGGTGCAATTTCTTTTAGGCTTTTGCATTTAAAAATGGTAACCGCCGCAGACGCCGGCACGTGCAACACCATTCCCTGCATTCTCCTTGATGCTTGGGTAATTTAGCAATAGGCCTATTCAGTAGATTAGTTATCAATAGGCATAACTTTCAAGATCAGTAGAATCTCAGGTAGATAATAAAGGTTTCTCAAAGATTTGCTGCTGTGCGACCCGCGTCGGCCATGTCTATACGCTCGCACCGCCCTCTCCTTGTCGTCGTTCCAAGCCCCCCCCCGGCTTGCGTACCTAGTTTCCTTTCCTTCCGCTCTCCCGGGGTGGAGGTTCGCTCGCGCGTGTCTATTTTCCTCCGGCTCCTCGGGGCGGGTCTGTATCGTGTGCTACAGATCCGCTTGTCATCAACCTTCAAAGAGTGGAATGGCTCATGACTTTTTTTTTTTTTTTACTCAAGGACGTAATTAACATTTCTGGTCAATATAGACCTTTCCAAAAAATGGCTCCTGGCCGGTTCCATTTTCAGTGTTCGTGCGTATGGCGCGTAGTTTGCTCGCTTTCTGAAGCAACGAACATGCGCGTGCTGGGCTGAGGAGATAGCACGCTGGGGTGAGGACTTGTAAATATTGGAAAGGTGTATACTAAAGTTTGAAAAGTCATATTGAAGTGAATACGAAACAAAAATTAAAAAACTTTGCATCCTTACACAGGCATTGTGGTTTTCATTACATTTTTTTCATGCATTTTTTCCCCCAATATGGAGCTCCCAAAACCACAAATGAAGGCTGAAGTTCTTCGAACTCCGGTCAAAACGCGATCATTTTCAAAAAAAAAAAAAAAAAGATTAGGTTTTTTGCGAACAGAAAATAACTACACTTTAAATCTTTGCCTCGCGGATTTACCTCCTCTCTTGCAGTGAGGCGCAAAGCAGCAGGTGTCTTTAATCTTCATTTATCAAAGAAAGGTGCCCACCAATGGTAGCCGGGAAGTGCTGTTAAATACTGAGAGAAAAAGAACAAAGGCTTAACGCGATGCGACATTAGCTTTACGAAAAACGAGGCATGATAATGAGTGGGGTTCCACTCGAGGAAGTTCGGCGCAAAAGTGCGTCCTGCATGAGCACGCGGACTACGAGACGCTCTCGTGCCCCGCGCGCTCGCGTACGACAGTTCAATGCGCAACAAATACCGAGGAGACGCTTCAGGCCACGCCCCTTCGAGCAGAAATGCACCGGAATCTAACCGGTTTCCTGACAACAGCGCTACTTTTGCCGTCATGCAGCGGCGGCACGGGGAACTACCCTTAGAACGGGGAGCACTCGGTACACCTACCCCTAGAGCCGTGTATAGAGAGGGTCTGGTCAATGGGAGGAGCGGGTGGAGCCAGGGCGTGCATCAGACGACGATACTGGGCTTGGCATGCTCTCTTGGCCAACCAGAAGCCGAAAAGAATCCCCTAGTAGTGGCAGCGAGAAACAGTTTTAATAAGAGCGTAGGGTAGCAACTCTTCATGGTTGGACATATCGTGCACGTGATGTTTCGATCATGATCATGCAGAAAGATGTAAGAAACGAATGTGCAGCTCGAACTCTGTTTTGCTCGGACAGAATGCGACCGCTCAGATGGCAGATTCTCGGTAGTTGGCACCTGGCGTACGGATTATGTCGATCGTTCCGCTAGTCGCGTTCTTACACAATGATTTTGGATGACCGTGATTGAAACATCACGTGCGTCATATTTTCAGTCAGCGAATGTTACTCCGATGCACCCAGCAAATTTCGTTTCCCGCGACCACCGCCAGTGTATTATTTCCGGCTAATGGTTGGCCACTTTCGAATTTGTAAAGACGCCCTGGAACACGCCCAGCCCCCTTTCGGTCAATGGCGCCTCCTCATTTGTCTCCTATGCTTCCCAATGAATGGCCAAAGTCTCTCTCTATACGGCTCTGCTACCCCCTATAGACCTCCCGCGCTGAAGTTGAATGGCGCCCTCATTTTGGGTAGTACAAGCTCACCAGACTGGGCCTCGCACTACATATGACACCTTCGCTGAGGTTTCATCTTTCTGTATAGTGCTGAAGAGCGAAAAAACACCTTTCGACGTCCGAAATCGGCTTTATTCAACGTCGCACGACATTCGAAAGTGCCAGATTCCTACCACGACCGCTAGTGTATGTGTCTCTTATCTCTGCGTGGTGACGTGAAAACGTCTAACAGCCCGATGCTTTTTTTTTTTTTTTTGGAACGCGCGAAAATGCGTTTTTTTTTTTTTTTTTTAGCCTTGGCTTACGCTCTTCGCGTCTTAGCTTTGGCCTGTGCTTCAAAGGCGTTCGAATTTTTGTTGTTTCTTTGTATTTTCCTTGTGATCTCGCGTTCCGCACAAGAGGAGGCACGCTTCTACATCTGTGGCAGTTTGAGACGCTCAAGTCTGTACTACCCAAAACAGGTCCTACCGAGCACCTTTTTGCAGCGCCCCCTGGGTAACGCAGGAGGTCTATAGCCACCGTACTGCTGCGCCTACATTTGCTTCCAAGGACCGCCCGTGGCAAGGGCCTCGTCGCCTCGTGCAGTGGCGCATTTGACGCTACTCGTAAAACACCAATCGCACAGCAAGGGGCTTTAAACGCAACACGCTCGAGCTCACTCAAACGCAAATCTGTAGACCAGCAAGCACGCGCGCCTGAGTTGGGAGCTGTTATCGTGCGACTAGTGCGTGCAATTGAATCCGCGAGGACAGAGGAGGGTTCGAAAGTGCGGCTACCATAATCCCCTGAGGGAGAGGGGAGGGGGTCGATCTCGTTAGGCGCGAAGGAGCGACGCAGTTTTACGGCCAATGCGCAATTAAGAGGCCCCCTGCAAAGCCTCGGGAGTCAAATTAGTGTCGGGTTTCCACTGCGTGATACAGTTTCCAGGGAAGAGAGAGCCGAACGGCATAATAATGAGCTGCAGCGAGAACACGCCGCGCGGCTTGACCGCCGCCAAGCGCGCTTGAACTATTCATTAGGCAGCGCGAATACGCGTCACTCTGGACATATTGTATACGCCGTTCCAATAAAGGGCTTCCGGCCGGTGCCATCTTCAGCATTCGGCCGCAGTATCGAGCGCCCTTCGCTCGCTTTCCAGAGATACGAACAAGGACGTGCTAAGCTGTAGGGTACGCAAACTTTCTTCCTTTTATGAAACATGTTTCTTTCGTTCAGAAAAGTGTACAAAACGGAGCCGTTCTTAGATCTAGCAGTTGGCAAGCTCCACGGAAGAGCAGCGTTCGAAAACGGTTCTTTGTTGCCTGCACACGAGCAGGTACGGAAAGCTATTAGTTCTTAAATGCCGCGGTTCACACATGCATCGCAGCGCTGATAATAAGAAGGCTCGGCGCTCCATCGGCTCTACTGTCAACGCTGATACAGCGCGAAGTCAGCGATGTGTCTCTAGTGCTGAGTAGTAAGATGAATCGATCACGAACGTCCGAGACCCGACATATGTGACACGCAAATGCACATCGCTAAACTTACAGCAAAAAAAAAAAATTAATCCTAACTTTTTGTGACGTTAAAGAATCAGTCAAACACTACTCTCCAACTGTAAAATAAAAAAAAAAGATTGTTATTTAGCCTTTTTTAGGAAAATACTATCTTAACCATAGCACTGTCAAGCGAAAATACAAAAAAGGCACTGTTGACAGAAGCACGCTTTTCGTCTTCTTCTTTTCCTTCGCTACTTTATTAGTGTCTCTCTCGCATGTCGATCAGAGTCGAGAGATGTCAGACACCAAGACAGCGTTAACGACGCGCGTTAGCCTGTTTTTTATGATTATTATTTTGTGGGTATCGCGACCCTCAAGTTTAAAGCAATTACTACCGACGTTTCCCAGTATTTTTTCTCTTTTTCTTTATAACTTTTTTCGGATTTAAATCACCCCTCATTCATTTTCCAGTATCAAAATCGGTTAAAAGACCTACAAAAAAAGAGAAGAAAAAAGAAAGAAAGAAAAAAAGAAAGAAGAGAGAAGAGAGAGAGAGAGATAGAGAGAGGAAGAGGTTTAAAAAAATCGCTCTGGGGTACGAATAAAAAAGCACTTGGCCGTAAATACATTTTATATTCTCCCCGTTCTGCATTCTCATCATCGACAAAAAAAAAACAAAAAAAAAGGTAAGAAAGAGAAAAAAAAAGAAAACGTTAATTCTACGTGAGTCGAGGACATCCCCATAAGTCTTTACACGGCACATTTCGAAGAATCGCACGCAAAAACGTAAGAACAAAAACTCCAATGTTTTG
Organism: Ixodes persulcatus; assembly: GCA_013358835.2. Lineage (NCBI taxonomy): Eukaryota > Metazoa > Arthropoda > Arachnida > Ixodida > Ixodidae > Ixodes > Ixodes persulcatus. The sequence continues at coordinate 970,234 of JABSTQ010009220.1, forward strand.
AGCCCAAAAGAACTATTAGGGGCGTTTAATCTGTAATTGAAGGAAAGGAAATTTGAGAAGACGAAATAACTAAATAAACGGAAACAGAACGTGCATATACCGGCATACTGCCTACAGTTAAATACGCGTCAATACCGAGAGATAAAAATAACCGCACAAAAATACAAGGAAAAAAAAAGTAGGAAATACTTCATGTCGTTTCATTGTTTTATCTAGCGAGGAAAGACAAAGCGCATTGGCACGCGCATACTGACAAACGCACGTCAGTGAACTCAGACACTCTCAGAAACGGACAAAGGGGAAAGTATGCGCGCCCAACTAATTAAACGCCTCAAGAGAAAATCGGCGGCAATACGAAAAGTTCTTCCCCCCTCCTGGTGCGGACGGTTTTCGCTAACTGAGCAAAAATAAATAAATAAAAAGGATCGTATTAGCATAACGGCAATCATCGAACTCGGAAAGCGAGCGGGATCTCTCTCGTTTCGCAGCCAGGCACACAATCAGCGAGGGCGGGAGGGAACGACTGTAATGCGGCTGCGTTTCCGTAGCACGCCAACCGGGAAGAGCTCTGCTTCGCTCGCAGATACGCAAATCACGCGGGCAAATGAGTTGCCGCGCCAAGTATACACGTTTGCGAGTAACCGCGCTTGGAAAGCTAGCCCAGCCACCGTGGCGTGGCGGGGGGGAAAAAAAGCGCTCTAGTCTGGCAACTGAGGCCAAGGCGGGCCCTCAGTTGCCAGACTAGCGGAAGGCCAGATGACTGGGCGGTGCAGACACAAACTCCATGTAACAAGATGGCGGCGCCCAGGGGTGAGCTGCGAACGTCTACAACATACACAACGGCAGTGCAGGGAGCGGCGAACGCTTCTCTAAATGCATGCTTGTTCTGGCTAGCCTCTCCCTGTAAGCGCATTCGCGCTTTTCAGCGACGTGTTTGCCAATTTCAAACGAACAACCCCCAGGGGCAGTTGCGACAGGCGTTGCCATCGCGACAGACTTGTCGTTCGCTATTCTCTGCCCGGCTTATTGATAAAAAAAAAAAGACATAGTATATAATTAAGGCAACGGTGTATGCGGAAGTTCGAACCGCGCCGTCATGAATGCAGTTAAGTTTACACTTATTTCAAAAAGTGAAACAAAACATTAAGTGGGACAAGGGAGAGAGGCAATGCCAATCCGTGAGGAATTCTAGGACACACGCTACGTTCCAAGGCAGCACTGACTAGCACGCACGAAATCCCGCTTCAAGTCTGGATAAGATCGCTTATTTTATTGACATGCTCAGTACTATGACCGACGTGATGACCCTGATCTGATTTGAACAGCTGAGATCTAAGATCCCTCGGCTGTTTTTCCTCCGACAAAGATCGCAGACGAAAGGGGTGTTTTGGATGGACGGCAGCTCTCCCTATCGTCGCCGGAGGGTGCGAATACCTACAATCTCAATGGAAAAAGAGACAGAGAGAGAGAGAGCACAATCTCCTAAAAAGCTTCGTTCTAGTAAAGTAGAGTCCTTTGATACACTGTACACCATAATTTACATACGAACGATAACCCACGAATCCCATTCCGCGGAAACAGCAAGGCGTCTTCCACTTCTAAACCTGCACTCCCATGCACACCAGTCGCGGCACCGCGGAGTGTGTGGCTATTCGTAATAATCACACGAGCACCTTTTTGTTTATAATGCAACGAAATGCAAAGGTGCAAGCGAGCTGGACACGAATGACGAAAATATTCCCCGGAGAAAGGGAACAAGAGGGACAAAGGGCAAACACAAATCTCCAACTGGAGATTTGTGTCATTCCTTTGTCACTCTTGTTCCCTTTCTCCAAGGATTACTTTCGTCACCTTTTTGCGTAGGAAATTCAGTCGCAACTGCTTAGCAAGACCGTTAATCTTTACTTCCTTCGGTTACTAAGATATTTCGTTCCCAGACTAACTCATTCATTCCTGCACTCTTCGCCGTAACTCGCTGTGGCCAGACAAGATACTATGTCATTCAAACGACAAAAAATAAAAACGATTTCGAAAGAGTTTTTTTGGGGTGGGAGAGTGGACGACATCTTACATAGCGCAAAAAGGGATGGCAGACAGAGCGATGCAACAGACTATGAACAAAGACAGAGAAGACGCCTCTATCGATCCTCAACCAGACCAGACTCTCAAGAAGGAAGAGGCACCGGCGCCAAAGTACGCAAGCACCGAAAACAATGACTCTCACCCCCCCCCCCCCCCGCCTTAACGAAAAGAAGAAAAACGATTGCGCGAGTTACGATCGAACAGAGAAAGGAGGGGGGAAAAAACCGTGCATATATACATTACCATCTCCACCCGTCCCACCGTGTATCCGGATCGGAAAAAGCCGCGAGGGAACACAGCGGCCGTCCAGTTATGGTTCCACATATCATCTTTCCCTCTACCTCGGCGTCAAATGCGCCACGGATAAATCAAGAGGAAACAACAAACAAGAAAGTCGCGAAAAAAAATAAAGAAAGAACAGAATGATGCGGCAGAAGTTCCAAAGTCCTCGTGGCGCAACTATGCGGTCTCAATATCGAGCTTTCAAGCACTATTTATTCTCTCAGCAGGACTTCCCGCTTCCTGCCTTTCTTGGTTTGGATTGGCACCCTTTGATGCAGTCTCGACCAATAAAAAGTAATAGTCCTTCCCGTCAGACCCTGCCTGTCCCATCCGATGAAAGCATCCGTTCCAACTCTGCCGCGCATTTACGATTCATTCTCTGCGTAAAGTAACATCCTAAAAAAAAAGTAACTGTGCTAACTGTTTGGTGCAAAACTAACGCTGCAGAAAAATAAAACGCTCAAAACAAAGACACCGAAAAGAAATACAGTACACAAGACGCACTAAAGTGGCGCCCCCTCTCTCTTTTTTTTTTTTTCTGTCTTCGTTTTTGGCGCCGTTTTTCAGTGTTAACGTCAGCTCGCACAATAACGCGTACACGACAAAAGATATATACGTATATACACCGAAAAGAATGCGTAAACGGAAAAGACGTCGCAATATCTGGTGTAGCGTGGAAGGGTTTCGCCGTCCTCAAAGGCCAGGCGGATACGGGCAACACCTACGGGGCTTCCTGAGAGAGGAAGAGAGAGCGAATGAAATAGAGAGAAAGAGAGAGCGGGCTTTTCAGAGCAACTTTGTATCCGTGTTCCAAGCGGCTGTTTGCTTCAGAAGCTCACAAACGGCTGGAAGAGCGCGAACGTGTGCCGCACTTACCGTGTATAGTCCGCACGCCGTGCTTAATATGGACGTAAATATTATCATCCACAGCACACCTTGACAAATGCCCGCTGCATTAGCTCACGAAGAAGCTTGTATTGCACGTTAATCGACATTAATATACTCCGTTATCGATCAAATCCGCCACTTAGTATCACAGTGACCGATCAAAAAAAAATCCTTCTATAGTCCCTATCTGTAGACAGTCCGCATCGGATAGAATTTAACCTTCTAGCAACGTATAGCAACGCCGAGTGGAGTTCGGAAAATAGGGTGTACTGCTCGCAGTTCAGAACCCTTTCGTAACAGAAATATTAGGGAGTTTTAGTATCGCGTATAGGAGCAAACGCAAGCACTGTGCGTCTGCGTCGCGTACTCCACGCTGCGCATACGCGTCGTCGCCACGCGCCAATCCAAGACGCAGTTTCGGCTCCCGCGCACGCGCAGTGTGCAACACGCAACGCTAACGCAAACGCACAGTGCTCGCGTTGGTTCGCACGCGCCCGATACTAAAACCCACTATTCACGACCAAAAAACGCCAAGTTTACCATCGAAAGCCTAAAACTGGGATGCAACATCGCGAGTCACTCCTCCAGTTCCGCGCGAGTGTCACGTGGCCTTCGGGACGGGCGCAGCAACGCGTTGAGCGCCGAGTCGCGCGAAGGCGTTCACAGCGCCGGACCGACCGGGATGGCTCGCAGCGTCCGTTGCGCGGTCCGTTTCGGGGAGCGACGGACTTTAGCCATGGGCTGTTGTTGATGATGTCCGTGCTCGCCGAGGAACCTTGACCTTTTCCCGCGTGGGCCCCAACACCAACGGAGGAGGGGGAGGTCACGCCACTGCGGCATCGCGCCGGGTGTGGCGTACGCGCGGACGAGCGACGAACCCGAGTCTCCGGGGGATCCTTGTTCCCACACCCACACAAACCTGATTTACGCGGTGCGATTTCACTCGCGATTTCCCAGTCGTAACGCCAATCGTGCGGCAACCAGGGAAAGAAGAAAAAAAAAACGCCATGGAAGATGCGCGCGGGCAAAACGGATGAGCAAAATCGCACCATATATGAAGCAGACTTAATTTTTAAGCCCCCAAGATATAGTAGACTTACGCGTAACACGTCAAAAATACTTGCAATTCGCTGCCTTTTTTTTTTTTTTTTGCTTACCTTAACGATCTGACGACTTTGCTTTTTGCGACCGACGCGAACTGTCGAATCCTGAGCGGCGCGTACCCGCATGTTCAAAAGCAGAGATGTTCTAGGTTTAGGCTTCTCCCAGTTCACACTGACTCTTCTCAAAAGCTTACTGACACCCTGTTTCACTTTACCATGTACCGCAGCGGCCCCTACGAGCTACGGCGCCAATCCGCCGCTCGGAGCGTGTCACCCGACCTTCCGGTTGGACGGAGAGACTCACACAGTCAGGTCACGTGGCACGTGTTTTTCTTCAAAGCGCATTGATTAATTAAAAGACGGCGGTCAATTCGCAACTTTTAGCGACGATGGCATCGAGGTGTGAGAATCGCGCTTCCTAGATCCTAGATGATCGGCTTCAGAATGAAGGTGCATGCTTACACCTTCCTGACGTGAAAAAAATAAAGTAAAGCTCTAATACTGCTCGTAAAAAGCAAAACAAGAATTCCTTACGCGTCGCAGACCCAGCATCGTACTGCTGCTCTACGACGATCATCCAGATAACAGCCCTTTTGATAGGCGCCAGTGCGCACCCGTATAGGTCGTGAAAGTTGCGACTAGTGCACGCCAAACGTGGACCTGAGCCCGCAAAAAGGAATTTCCGATTTCAATCCCGCACATCAAAAATCAACCCCCCTCAAGTCAGCGGCGTAGTTTTGATTCACTCGCGCACGGGAAAACGCAACAAAGGGGGGCAGACTAACGGCCCACACAGGCACAGTTCGCGCCAAGGAAAAGCCACAGCCCACCCCGCGGGCGAAATCGAAAACGGACTTCATTCGGTGTCGTCCTTCGGAGCGTGCCTTGGACATCGCGACCGATAGCGAGCTGTCGCGTTATTCATATCGCGCGGTTCCTCGTCCCACTTGAACTGCAGTAGAGGCCACAATCATGAGTTCTCCGCTTTCGCGCAAACGAGGCGGCGCTTACGAGGACGTTACGTATCGAACCTTTCGCGCAGAGTTTACTTACATGTATCCCGGTTTCGTCTAAGGACGAAACAAGTTCGGCTCCTTGCGAATAATTCTCATTTCACCCTTCATATGAGTCATATGATGCTGTTGAGATCCGCTGAATGGAATGCGCGCAAGGCTCGCCCTTCTGTGTATGCACGTGCTTAAAATGAATATCTCTTTTCAATGGTAAACTCATTACTCTAGTCTCTCTTTTTCTTTCTCTCTATCTTTGCAGACCGTTTGGTTCTAGCCTAACTTCGGGTGTCTCACACCAAGACTGTGAACAGTTCTTCGGGGTTAAGCAGCTTTCATTAAAGTGCCAGGAAGGTGTCTTTGACTGGTGTTTTGTGTCCTACAGGGAACGTGCAACACCTAAACTGGGAGCACCCCTAGAACTTGGCAGTGCCACCAACAACGGCGTAGGTCTTACGTAGCGTAGCGTAGCGTGCCCTGCCCACCCCGCCCCCCCCCCCCAGGCCCCCCCTCCCTCCCTCCTCCTCCTCCCTCCCTCCCTCCCTCCCTCCCTCCCTCCCTCCCCCCCCCCCCCACACACACACACACTATATATATCTCAAGCGCCCGCCGCGCCTTCTCGCGGCCGTGTTTCTCGGTCTCACTACGGAGTAAAGGTGTCACACCTTAACGTTAGAAAACCTATCCGCATTCGGCGTTGTTCTGGATGTATTTTCACGTGATTCGACCCACAGGAGTACATCGGGGCCTGTATTCAATCGTCTTTTACGCAGTGAAAGCAGCAACGATGACGCGCACCGTCAGTGTCTTCGTGCTGCAAACACCTCCTACGAAGTGCCCGCGCGTTGGACGCATAGAGGTATCTGTTTTCAATTTCCATCTATAGCGTAAAACAAAGTTAGCTCAGGTAAGCTGACAATGATAAGAAACCAGGGATGGCGCAATTTCCACTGTCCGTCTGTTGCAACACACGATATGGATGCGAAACGCTTCTGCTAGGCGCCGAATTATGGCGCCATTGCCTCGTCGTACGCTTCCAACAGGGCCTATATACAATGAAAGTGGTCCCGAAGCGACAACAAAATACGCCGTAGGAGTCGGCGTGTCATACACCCGATGTCGCGATCCTGGCGGTGGGTTGTAGAAGTCCCGAGAAAAAAGACGAGCGAACGCCAGTGTCAGAGTCGTCGCGGCATCCTCACTCGTGGCAGCCAACGTTTCTGTGAAGTGTCAAACTGAAGAGCGATCTACAGCCGCAGAACAAGCGACCGCCACATCCATCTCCGCTGACTCGCCACCCCCGAACCACGCCAGGCAACAGCACGACACTCATGTAACGTCATAAGGCGGACTTCTAGGAACCAGAGACGAGGACGCAGTAATCACACCAGTCGGAGAGGTGTTCCGGGCAGCCCAGTTCCGAGTCGCGAGTGAAAGTCAAGACCCACGACGTGCAAGACGACGACCAGCACTTCGTCGGACTCCGAGAAACGCGACGCTCGCGTCCGCGGTGGCGGCCAGCTAGGCAGGCGCGGGGTTGCCCCTCCTGGCTGCGTGGGTCGATCAACGCTCCGGTGCAACGTCCGGTCGACACGGGCCATAGCGGGGCACCCCTGCCATAAGGACAAAGAGTTGGCCGTCCATTAGAAGCGAGCGGCTCGCCGTCAGGGGGACGAGTCGCCGGCGCGCGCTCCAAGCATCGCCGCCATCGATCCCGCTATTGTTAGGTCGAGCGACTCCACACCCCGAGCCCGCCCTTCCCGCTTTTGCCGCTGCGCACGGGAGGATTCCGCCCGCCCTGTCCCACGCGGATTCCACACAGGGAGCGGACAGCCTTGTACAGGTTCCCGTGTTGTCCTCAAAACGAGGCGATATCGGGGACTTAATTCGTTAGGCGGTGTCGCTTTCATCGTGTCAGAGCAGCGAGTAGGTTAGCCGTCGGCTTCCTCAAACCTTCGTTTATGTGGTCTCCGAGTCGTCCTATCTTTCTGATACAGTATCACGACTGGAATGACATTACGCTTATCACTGCGCAAAAAGAATGTCACGAGATTCGCACTCTTCACAACGGTACTGTTTACGTTGACGCTGTCCCAGGAACAGGGTACACCTTTTCTTTCAGCCACTTCGACCCGCCAGCACCACCTTGTGGTAACGAGCAAAATATAGAGCTTGGGTCTATAAAGACGGCCCTTTAGCTGTTATGCCGCAGAAAGGCGACGCTAGGCACTTGCTCCGCGCTTGTTTTTCTTTTTAGCACGGCACAAACAGCTGACGGCGGCGGCGACGTTGTCGCGATATCTTCTCGAATGAATGTCTACGTGCGGCACAGAATGGTCGTTGCAGTCGCATTGATCGAAACGAGACGCAGCTAATGAACCCAACGCAAACTTCCGAGCCAGGCAGAACCGTTCAAAACGAGCCGCAGAAAGAGTACCACCGCGACAAGCGTGAAGGATGGGCTTGGTTGTAGCTCATAACCTAGCAAATTTATCGAAATCCTTCAAGTTCACATGAAGGGAACCTAAACATGCTGAATGTAGAATACGTATGAAACTTACTGAAATCCGCCTCATTGTAATAAACTATGCATCTCACAGTTTTAGAGTGGCTTCTAAAATTGTCAATGGTGCAAGCGCAACTTTGCTCCGCAGAAGATACAGAAAGGAACATTTTAAGCCTCCGAAAAGGGAGACTTGCATATCTTGTACCGGGTTAAGAAAAGCTTTGTGGGAAGGCGGAAACGATCTACGAAAATTTAATTCCTCTTAAGACACTGGAGAGAAGGAACTTCCGGTTCCGGACCACCAGGTTCCCGTTTCACTGTTCACGGCACCTTTAAACCAACTGCACCGAGAAACGCACTTCAACATCGCAGTGCATCGTCGTCTATCACACGAGCAAATGAGGTGTCCGGCACAACCACTTCCCTCACGCAGCGGCGATCCCTTTCTCTGGTCTGCATAAGTAACGTACAAATCCCCCGAGGGAAGAATATAAATAACTCGCCTCGCACAAAAAGGCGCACACATCCGCTACCACGTCAGCCTCGAACGAATCGGAGAAACGAATCTGCGAATAAAAAGCAACGGCGAGAAAGTATACATCCACGGAAAAATCCCCCTCTCTCTCTCTCTCTCTCTCTCTCTCTCTCTCTCTCTCTCTCTCTCTCTCTCACACACACACACACACACACACACACACACACACACACACACACACACACACACACACACACACACACACACACACACACACACACACACACACACACACACACACACACACACACACACACACACAGAGAGAGAGAGAGTGAGAGAGTGTGAGAGAGAAGGAGCAACATGGAGTGAGAAAGAAATGAGAATCTGGCGGGGACTGGGAAAAGTAAGCAAGTCGAAGCCGGCCGCCTGTGTTGGCCGGCCGTCCGTCAACACAGGCGGGCGGCTTCGGCGGGCTGTATACCTAAGCTGCGCGGCAACGATGCACTTACAAGCGCGTTTATAACGGGCCGTACGGACGCGGGGGATACGGGGTCCCGCCGACATTCCGGGGCTGATTGCGCACTTGGCCACGGGCGCCGCCATCTCCGGACACCCCATTCCTTCACTCTAATCAACCGCAAGGTCATAGGCGACCTAATGTGCCTAGATCCCTGAGTCCTTCCAACCGCTAGATTGAGGTCGCGTGACTTATGGGCCGCGTTTGCAATATAAGATGCGAGGAGGAGGAAGAAGCGTCCATCTTCTGCAGGCCTCTCCAGGCTTGAACCGGCCGCCCGTTACCCTCCTCGCCAGGCGCCAGCTTTAGCGTGCGCATGAGCTTCCAATTTGTGCGGGAGGAGACTAACGCGATCGCGCATGTAACGCGTTACGTGTACTTAGCTAATTTTCTTTCGGTAACCAAGTAACAACCTAATTACTTTTTAAAAGAAGGAACGAGTCGCGTATTTCCGCCACTTTTTGATGACGTAACGGGCAACGGTATTCAGTAACTTCAGGAGGGGAACGTTTGACAACGCAGGTGCCCAATCTAGTTCTCCCTCCAGCTTGCGCCAGTATCTTGAGCGACGAGAAAACGCTAGAAGGACCATAGAAAAGATGCGCACAAGGTATGCCGCTAGAGCCACGGTTAACCCCGAATGAACTCGTTGAAAAGCGGGGAAATATTAACGACGATAAATATTGGAAGTGGCTACTGCTTCGTAAAAACGATACATTCAGAGGAACGAGAAAACAACGCGTGAATTTCAAGCGGAGGTAACGCGTTCCTTTTGAACCGCAAGAACGAGTATCTAGAGTTACCTTTAGAGTGATTAATGAGTAACGATACTTAGTTACTCTACTTTAGTAACGCGTACATGTCTGCCCGGGGAGGCGTCCGTCATTAAACGGCAAAAGCTCCCCATTGTTTGGGTTGTTCCCTCTCTTAAATCGAGGCTCTCTAAGGCCACCGCGCGCGGGCAGAGCCGCCTGCTGTAACGGCGATGACCGCATGTGGTCTGCAGGCCAGCGCATCGGCAACCAACCCCGGACCGCACTCTCGCCCTCTATCTCGTATTCTTTTTTTCTCGCCCGCTTAGTTATTTATTGCCCGGGGACGGTTTGTCCCTCGTATACGGCCGCCACTTTCTGTTGCTTTAGTTCCGACTGCACCGTGGTTTACAAACGAGCACGCTTTCGGGGAACTACATGCCTCACGTAAGTCACGCCGGAAAGCTATATAGACACGAGGGCCAACTCCACCTCTTTTTTTTTTATGTTTGCGTACGTTTGTGAAGCCATCACTGCATGTTCAAAGCAGATAGCTTTCATTAACACGGTGCTGCTACAAACACATGTGAGCCACCACTTCCTCGTTTGTGGTTGTGACAATTAAGCGTTGTCAAGCGTCCGTCTTAAGGAAATGTCGGCCAAGTTTTTCGCCAAGGAAAAACACGTCACACATACATAGTATTGGTGCTGTATTAGTCGATGACAAAGTGCCTGTAATACATGGTACGTATAATAATAATGATAATAATAATAATAATATTAGTATTATTATTATTATTATATGTATCTCCCATCAAAACGAAGGGGAGGTTGAAGAAAAAAAGCTGAAATCTGAGCTTGACAACCTCCCAGTAATGGGATTGGCACGAGTCCTTTTGGAACACTTTTTGTAGCAGCCAAAGATTAATTTTTAGGCCGCAAAAACAATTGTTGGAGCATAAGCACAGGCTGAATGTTTATTCGTATCACTGCAAATATTACGTCAGGATTCACATGCTGGCCTGTCAAACTACAAAACAGTAGGGACTTTAAAGCTGGGGTCACAAGGCTCATACGTCGTACAAAAGACAATCTTCAAATACGATTCACCGCAACATTAGTGGCTCGAACGCCGCGTGCCAAGTTCTCTCCTTGAACTCACTGTTTACCAGGGTCGCTAAACTCGTCAAACGCAAAGTTGGGCACGAAGTTCGCGGAGCGTGCTGATTGGACTCCCGCGACGTTGGCGTCACGCGGGACGAGATGTCAATCATCCAAGCTCTCTCGGTGCTCAAATTCCAGCGAGAATGTTGGGCACAAAGTTGTAGCGAGCTTCATCGGAGCGCGCGCGAGCAACACCGTGGGACCTGCCGATTGAACGGCTGCTCTGATGACGTCGCGCCCGCGTGTCCCTACATCCCTACGCCGCGATAGTGCCAATGAAACGTAGATTGTACCTAGACGGGCTGTAAATACTCTGAACTTTCTCGTCGGAAGATCGTCGTTTGTGGAAGTTATTGGTGACGACAAAGTGACGTTTCACAACTTTGGGAAGAAGTTATTTGAGGCCAAAATCTTCGCTTCTGAATCGAGGCGAAGATTAAACTTCGTGATATTGTGGAGCCGTGCGCGGTGTACGCGGTTTCAGAGCTCATCTTCCGCCACTGTCAACAACGCCACCGGGGTCACCCACAGGCGTTGTGTATAGAGACGTCGGTAATTTCTGAGAGATGAGGGGGCGAGGGGGGATGGCGAGAAAAAGCCGTGGAAAGGGAAAAAAAAAAAAAGGTATAACCAACACAAACACACACTCAAATAGGGATCAAGAAGAGCCGTAGAAATTGTTCGGGAGAGAGAGAGAGAGAGAGAAGGGGGGGGGTGGGGTCATAGTAGTGAAGAAGGGGGATATCCCTTCCCCCGAATGTTTAGAGCGCAACTCTTATGCGCCCCTTTCGAGCTTGAGCGGCGTCGCCGTCGGCGTAACTGCGCGCGCGTTGCATTATGGGACGTTTTTTCACTAAATTTAGCGGGGAAATTGACGTCACGTGATTTTGACACCAATTAGGTTTCCCCGCAAAATGAGAAAGCAACAGGATAGGAGGAGGGGAGGCGGAGAGGCATACCCTCCCCTCCGTGCCCTCTCCTCCTCCTCCTCAAGAGCTGCGCTTTAATTCGACATTATAGAGAACTGTAAACGTCTGTCATTTTTTTTTTTATTATAACTCTCTAAAATGCTATAGTCCGGGGCTGGGGCGATATCCCCCCCCCCCTTACACCCTTATGCCCTTTGCGCCCCCTTTTTAAACGCCACTGGGGGGGGGGGGGGGGGGGGGGGTGAATCGCCCCCCTCCCCGTTCTTCTGTTTCGACGACCCTGCTTAGAGGCGTTCCAATTGAGCGATGACGAAAAACAGCACAGCGTGCAATTTTCTAAATTATGGCTGGCACGTTCCATGAACTTACGAGCGGCCATGACAGACTTTCAATCGAGAGGCTCGTGCCAGGGCTCGTTGTGTGCAGGCGCGTTCAGTGACGTCCTTTTATAGTTCATAACTTTGACGTCAGGGTCAGGATGATCAGTTGTGAACGACAAATTTGATGGTGCGTGTTCGAGTCAACGGTGAAAAGTTTGGTTGTGTACGATGAAAGCTTGGTGTCCTCGCCTTCTCGAAACATCACCGTCAATATTGACCAAACTGACATTACTCTTATTTCAGTTGATGAACGCAGAATTAATCCTAGTTTGGCTTATCTTTGAAAGTCTATCATAAAAGGATTTTATCTCCCGCTGATGGGGGACAACTGCCTGTAAGCGAAATCCGTCGAAAGGTGGACAATGCTACTCGGCTGCTTGTGACCTAGTCACGTCGGGCTACACTCTGATCAAGTTCAGAAGGCCGAGATAAATAAAAGGGACGACAGGGACATTTTTTTAGTACATTCTGCTTTATCGGCGGAAATAAGAACGATATCAGACTATCAAGTTCGACGGTGTTGATTTTAGAATGCAATTACCCAAGCCTCGGTTGTGCTTTTTAGAGACCATCAAGGTCGCAGCTGCTAATCTTCATCGTGACATTATACGTGTACGAACCACGTTCGTCTCCGTTAGTCTCCGTGTGCTGCTCTAGCTCGGCGCCTAGGGAGTAGTAGGGATTTTTACCCCTTTCAATGAAAAACGTCACGAAGATATACGGATCTGCGGGTTTGTGAGAAAAGAAAACTTCGCAGCAATCTTTCGGCTCCTCCCCCCGCTATGTCATAACACGAAGAAAGTTGTGTCTGACGAGTTTAGCGACCTGCTGTAAACTTCTGGAACATTTAGTTTTTAAACACGTGATAGAATATCTCGAAATCAACATATTCTCAATGCGTCACAACATGACTTCAGGAAATCCCTATCGACTGTTACACAGCTCAGAGAAGTAGTGCATTCGTTCGCTAATACAATAAATGACAGGGACAAACAGATGTAATCTTCCAAATTAAAGGCGAATCCTCCGCACATCTTCCTGTCACTTCAGGTGTACCCCAGGGACCCATGCTTGGTCAACTTTTATTTCTTTCTTTCTTTATTTATTATTTTTTTTTTACGATATTTCAAAGGACATATAGGTATCGGTTAAACATTCTGCAGATGACTGCGTTATCTATTCCGAGATATCATCCGAGCAGGATCAATTAAAGTTTAATAGTGCACTACGAAAAATAGAGGAATGGACAAGCAGATCGCAGATGCAAATAAATTACGACAAAACTGTAGCGGTGTCCATAACTTGGAAAAAAATGTCCCATAAACTTTAACCATTCAGTGAACGGAAGAAAAATACAAAATGTAGACCATTATAAATAGCTCTGCGTTACCTTTAATGAAAAAACTAACTTGGAACAACAAAAAATATAGATAATGTATGCAAGGAGGCTAGAAACGCGCTCTTTAATCTTAAATGCACACTCTAATCAGACCTGCGCTGGAATACGCTCATACCATTTGGTTTCCCCACACGGCTGAAGGATTGAACAAACTGCAAAGAATTCAAAAAAAGGCTGCTAGATTCATTCTCAACGCATTTAGTAACCGCATTTCTGCATCGCACCCAATTAAACAAGCCAAAATTCAACTGTTAGCAGTGGCAACAATAAATAGATTAAAATAGTTGTATTCGTTCCTCCGTGGCAAATTTCATGTTAATATTGGAAATTATATCACCTTTTCATCCACCGGATCTACCAGGATCAATCACACTCGAACTATAATATAAAGCAACACAAATTTAAAAGCAATGTCTTCAAAAATTCATTTTTCCCTCGGACGATACACGACTGGAATTCAATTGAAAATGATACTGTAACTCTGTCTTCCATCGCACATTTCACCGCTGAACTTAACAACAGATTTTCCTGAACCGCTCATGTTTCATTTCTCTGTATAACTGCCATTGATTCCACTCCTGTTATGGCTCTCAATGGAGAGCCGTAATATCGGTAAATAAATAAATTAAAAAAAAAATAATTGTCATGCGACATTTGATGCAGGGATCTCGCGATGACTCGCGTTCGAATCTGTATGCAGACTGTCTTTTGTACGATGTACAAACAGTGTGACCCCGGCTTTAGTGAACGGTTACCGTGTTACGCCTACTGCACTACCGGAGCTTTTGAAGCGTGCTGCGCCCGCCCGGGTAATACCGTAACCGTGGGACGCGCGCTTAATAAGCTTGCGGTACGCGAAACACGAAACACGGTAACGGTTTGGTAAAAGTCTAGAATGCCTCTGTGCCTCCCCAGTTGTGTAAAACCTTTTGTTAGCATGAATTGCATGACAGGTTTGATTCCCTCAAGCACAGAACTAGCTATTTAATTCAGCAAGCAGAAGCACCAGACAGAGAAACGCTATGCTGATTGATGAAGGACAGCATGAACTGCCCTGAATGGTTAGTTTAGGGTGCGGAAACAAAGGTAAACCAAATCGTACATTCCACTGAAATAATGCAGGAATCGAATAATCTAGAACGCCCAAACTGATGGTTGCAATAAAACTGTCATTCTTAATTAAGATATAAACAAAGCGTTTGTCATTTGATTATGAACATCGATGCCATTTTATATGAAAAACTTTATTATAGCAAACGTCGGCGTCTGGATGATGAATGCGGTTACTAAAAAAATCCCGCCGAAGTCGTTGAGGTTATCCTCAAGCTTCAATCCGCTGCTCCATCTAATTTAGTTTTAACTTAAACTACTGACTGTGTCATCGAACAAAATGGGAACCTATATAAAGGTGATAACTAAACAGCGAATTTACATAAAAGAATAAACCTATAGACCCGTCTATATAAATTTCGCAATACCCAAGACCTGCCAAATCTCGTATTTGAAAAACGAAATGCCGTCAGAACCCTGCAGTCTATTATACATACCAGCCGCAGTTTTATTTAAAACATCTACCGTAACATACAATTGCTCCATCAGCCCTCACCAAGTTCCCCCTTTCTTCTTTTGTAATATATTCGACGCCTCCCTGTGCAACGTCCCGTTCTGGAGAAGTGCTTTCTCCTTAGCACAAGGGCACGCTGCGGCGAAGCAAGATGCGCAAAATCGCGATGCCTACCCCGCGGTTGCCGCTTCACTGCAATGCACCAGTGCGCGGCGGGAGGCGCAATCAACGGAGCTAGCTAACCCGTCAGAGCGACAACGAACATGACAAATATTATGAAACTCCCGAGTCCTGTAAGTGTTTAATACAAATATAAAATCAAAAAGGACGTTTTTTAAGGCGATAATCGACCGTTCTGAAAATGCACAGCTAGTGTCCAAAAATGATCCGGCCGTAATAGCGGGCTCTGAGCTATTATATTTTTATATCGTAACTATCAATAAAGTGCAATTAAGCTTTAGAGCAACTTAACTTTTCCGCACCACCACTGCTTCCCAAGCATCACAATGCCTTTCCTCTAAATTTACCAATTTAGTGGTTGCTGACGGCGCCCAGCAAGTTTTTAATAGATCGATTGCACCGAGCGTTCGGCGCATGCATGACGCCACCATAACTTTAGTTCACAGAAGGCAGGCGGCAGCGCACGCGACGACTCGTGCCCTCTCGGGCTCTGCACGCTCAGAACTTCGGCGAGGTTGTCGCACGTGCGGAAAGACTCGAGTTTCCTCGATGCATTGCGGCAACGTTGGCGTCTGTTGCTCCAGGGCAGTGAATAGGAGGCGCCTCGATCGACTGCTAGTTTGCGCGGCTGGTGGCCAAAAGGGGCGACCTTGGAAACGACTAGTCACCGAGCGATTGGACACAAGCACGGCGTCATAGCTCGGGAAGGAGCTCGGACATTCGAGCTCGAGATTGGGTCCAATGATTGCGGCCGCGGGCCGTCTCAGATTTGCAAACTTTCCCCGTAAGATGGCGCCACCCGTCAAACCAAACTTCATTGCCCGGTGGAAGAAATTACTTAATAAACACAACGAACTAGGGACTGTATAAAGTTAAAAAGACGACCACCGATTGCGACGGCGTTCAGGCTCAAACTGCCTCGCGTACCCCCTGGCACCTCGCGTGCCGTCGCGAAACATCTCCATTCTCCTCTTCAGTTCCCCACAGGTAACTCCGGTCAAAAGGCGAACCTAAAGAAATGACTGTTTTCAATTTACGGGGACTAAATACGAGCACTGCCAAAACATTACACTAATGGGAAACCGCGATCCACTCTAAAACCGATATTAAAAATGCTACCACCAGATTCTCATCGGGGATTCAGCGGGTTGGCTGTTTGTCAAGCAACCTTGTGCCCAAACATCGTGTTTGCACTCAAGGCGGTTACTTGTTCGTACTGCCCATTCTTTGCCGTGTTTTTCTCCTATGTTTTCAGCCGACCCAGCGGATGATTTCTGCTTGTTGTGTTATGTTTTAGCGGCCGTTCTTCGTAAGCGCTCCTGAGCGATCGCGCACAAAGGTTATTGACACTCTGCTCGCTCAAGCGCGTCGTGGTGCCTAAAGGCTGAACTCCATGGAACGAATTATGTGACGAATAACTGGCGAACGCCGCCCGACGGCACGCTCGCTTTGCGCGCGACGTAGCAGCCACTGTGTTGATTCCACGCGCAGAGCAAAAGCCGCCGGGCAAAATTCGTCGGTTATTCGCAGCATATTCGTCCCATGGAGTTCAGCCTTAAAGCCTGGTTCACATGCAGCGATTTTGGCCCTAGAGCGGCGCGATTTCTGCCGTCGCGGCGCTCGTGCCGCTCAACCGCTGGTGCTGGCCAGAGCGCCGCGACGGCAGAAATCGCGCCGCTCTAGGGCCAAAACCGCTGCATGTGAAACACGCAGCATTCATTGGCGGCTATAGTTTAATCCGTTCGTGCTCAGCGCGAGGTTACGATTAGCTTCCACAACGCTATGGTTCCTATACAAACTGGCTAGTCTCCCGTTCGAACGCCTTTCTCCACGCAGCAAGATAGCAGTGCCATGGATGAAAGTGCAGGGGGCGCTACGCGCAATCGGCACGTAGAGTTCCTGTATAGGCTCCCTACGGGAGCCAGAGTTGCGCGTTTGATTCCACATGCCGCGTGCCGCCCTCGCCGCTATTCGCCGAGATCCGATCACGTGAGGAGCCGTATCAAGTGTCGTGCAGCAAAGTAGACGTTGCACGCGCCCCGGCGTACGTTCCCAGGCTTTTGAGCCCGCCGCGCGCCTCGAACGCGCGGCGCTGCTATTCGCCGAATTCAGTCACGTGAGGAGCTGGATCCACATGCCATGCGTGAACGCGCAACTCTGGCTCCCGTAGGGAGCCTATACAGGAACTCTATCGGCACGCTGTTGCCAGTAGCTATCTCCCTCACTCACCACCTTCTTCAGTCTCAACAAGCTTAATGAGAAAAGCATCGCTGACTTCTCTGCCTTTTTAGCAAGAACACATTTAGCTTTGTTAAGCTGTGAGGTGCATGCAGTGGCGATAACGGCAAGCACACTCAAGTTCTTCATCCTCCTCCTTTTCCGCCTTTACACCAAAGCAGTGAACAACGAGAGCGCAGCAAGGCGAGAACAACTAAGGGTTCTCAAGGCCAGGAGGTGACAATAATTCATTCGCGAAGTGCTCATTTGCTTGTGTCTGTCGTGTTTTCTCCAAGATTTATTTTGTGGCTTGGTAACTGCCAAATTTTGGCACGCCGATTGCTCGCAGCGCCGCCACGCGTTTTAATTCCGCAGCAGTCACCGATGGGGGCAGTGAACGGAAGATTGGCCAGTCTTTCCAGGGACCATAACAACGCCTCTGCAACGTGCATTGCACAGCACCAAGATCGTAGCTTTTCTCAGAAGATAAGTGGGGGCTCGTTCTGAGCCTGCGCTGAGCCTGTGTTCGTCGTGGCGACAGGCTTCTCGGCCGGGAACTTTATCGGTGTGTATTAATACTGCAGATGTTTGAGATCTACGAAGCAAAGCAGTACAGCCGTAGCATCTTACCTAACTGATCGGAACGGCCCTTGCGACTAGGCCGGTAGTACGTTTTGCGGTACTGCGGTAAGAACCTTTGCGTGACACGATGGGCATGCAGCCGATCACAAGGGTTGACATCATGCTCGAGCCGGTCGTTTTGATTTCGCCGTAGATTCCCGAAACAAAACCTTGAGATAAAATAGCTAAAAAAAAAACTACACTAAGGCATCAAGTAAAACAAAAAACAATTACTCGTCGTAATTCAGGGACATTTTCTTCACTAAAAAAAGTCGTAAACATAAAATCGAGAAAATGTACTGGAGTTGCCCTTTAACTATACGAAACGTTATGTGCCTGCCAAAATACCCCCCCCCCCCCCCCCCCGCCTTCCGGACTAATACGGCATGAATACTGTTTCTCGGCGAGATCCGCAATTTTCGATGGAAAATTGCAACCTGCGTTCGGTGAAACACTCGGTATAGTTCTATGTTTTAGGAGCTGAGCTCGATACTGATTATCCATTTCATCCCCTCCCTCATTCACTCTATCAGTGTCTGTCTTGTCTATTTTTTTTATATTTTCCCCTTTCTTTTTTCGAATCTTTTTCCCGGCCTCTCTATCTTCCAACCCCCTCTACTACCCCCCCCCCCCCCCCGGGACTTCTGCCCCTGCAGGCAGAACGGTCCGCGGCAGAAGCTGTAGAACGATTCTCACATAACAAGGTATTCAGCGAACGCGATGTATACACACTACTGCAGCGAGCATGAGGATGGCAGTTTTTTACCTTATCCTTTTCATCATTTATCAGTTCGTATTTTCTGTTTTCGCCGTTATAACGTATTTATCTGTCCCGACTCACGTTTCCCCAACGGTCGTCCTCAACCGTCTAAAGTGGCTCCGAGTTGAAGACCAAAACTCGAGCCATCCAATTGCACCCCCTCCCCCTTGCCAATCGGGTCACTTTACCCCGATAAAACTTGAAAAGAACAAGGTAAAAAGAAAATAAGATAAAAAAAACGTAACTAAGTTTAGATTGATTCCGAGTGGCCGGTTAGCTTCCTTGGAGCAGGACGAAGAAAGAAATAAAACGCCGTGAGGGCGAACGAGGAAGCAATTTCTCGAACCACACCCCACACCCCAAAACGTCAAAGCCTTTACCACGCACTCTCTCTCTCTCTCTCTCTTTCCCTCCCTCCCTCTCCCTTCTTCAAGAACCGACATGAGACAAGCAGCATCAAAAATTAAGTAAGAACAACCAGGAAGAAATAAATAAAAAAACAAAAACCAGGACGTTACTTTTTTTTCTTCTTCTATGGATTGCTTTTTTCCCTTTCTCGTACTTCGAGGGAAAAATAAATATGGCTAAAATTGGCCGGAACTGTCACATGACTCGAGTAAGTGTCATGGCCCGTCCGCGCCACTCTCATCTTTTTTCCCCGCTTTGCTTAACTTTGTGTATGTCCATTTTTTTCTCTTTCTTTGTGTGTGTGTTTGGGAGTGGTTCGTCGCGTCTGGTGGGCCTCCTGCGTTCTGTCAGCCGAAGTTCAGCTACAAGCAGAGACAGATAACGAGAGGATTATTTTATATTGTTTATCCGTTTGTTTTTGGCGGCGTATACCGAAGAGAAGAGGAGACGAGATCGCTGCAGGAAAACCGCCTTTCCCCAAGCAAACAACCGGCGCGTTTGTTCCGACGCCGATCATTAAAGCTTAAAAAGCAAATATATATATTAAAGAAACATGTTAGGGAAACTGGCCCGTAAGACCGCTAAGCTTTAAATAGTGTTTCTCAGAGATCATTATTAAATTTTTGCGTCTATCCTGCTACTGGCCACTGGACCAGCTCAATCTTCATAAGCAGCAACGTTTGTCCACGGAAGTATCGCACGTGCGCAGAAATCAGAAACGAGAGAGACAGCTGCGTGTGCTCCACGGCTCCAGTAAGCTATAACCTTAAAATGTGCCGAAATAAACACAGTCACGTACAAGCTACGGCATCAAATCAGTCCGCGGACCAACCAGGAAAGCAACCTTGATGATACATGTGAGATCAGCGCGATGTGTACCTCAGTAACCAACTATGTGCGTATCGCAAAAAAAAAAAAAAAGATTAGTTTGTGGTAATAATAAAAAAACAATTGAAAGGAGGAGCTTTTGGCGCATTCCTAACTTGTATCTGACTATAGCACCACCGTCAGCGGCATGAGTTGCTGTGTACAGTTATGTACTATACTACACATTCCTCGATAAAACGTGAGGCAGCCGACGCTATTGGCGACGTGCACGACCAAGGGCGGTCGCGATTCGCCAAACGCTTACACTGACGTCTTTAAGTACTTCCGGTCGAAACCGGAAGTAATTACGTTTTTACGCTCGTTACGTCGAGGGAGCCTTCATATAGACAAACGTCATTTTTTTTATTTTGATATAGTATGTCCCAATATTAATTAAACCCTTCATGAGCGTGTGTACGAAACTGCACCCTGAATTTCTTCAGTGTTAATGCATAGAGTTATTGCAATAAATGCTAGAGGTTCAGGTGGCGCTAGTGTGCTGTCGCGTTTTGAAGCAGACTTCAAGCAGTCTAAATTTGACTCCCGGTAATGCATTCTTATAAGAAACGCAAATGCGTTTTCTCTTCGCGCTCGATTATAAGAGCAAATATTGCTTAGTGTTGACAGAATAAAAAGTTTGGAACGTTTTACAATCGGATGTACAAAAATATGCGTCAGTTAAAGCGTTTTTCTTTAGAATTCAGGCGTCGAACATTGCGCTAAAATAGCCCAATACAGATGTATAATACGTGTTGACGGTGCAGACAGCTATTATAGGGCACGCATTTACTCATACAGTCAATACTATCAAGCATACAGAGTGAATCAGCTTGAAAAAAAAAAAAAAAATTAGTCGTTAGTTGCTTATACAGCAGGAGTTTAGTCTGCCAGAACATGGCGACATTGTTACCCACTGTAATGAACAACTTTGCCAGTGCAGCACAAACGCTAGCCTGGGATCTTTAACGTGCACCACGCAGTAGTGATACACGACGGCACGCAGGTACGATGCTTATCCAGATTGAAACGGGCAGGGTTGGGGGCTGAGCCCCGGAACCCTGGGTTCTGTCTGCAGAGCGAGCTTTATTCACTCTACGTTCTCCGAGCTGGCATGCGCTAGCCCATTCGGCCACCGATCCCTGACAAAACACCAAAAGGATGCAGATATATGCCAAGTCAAACACTCATAACAGACGACAAGAACGAACCATGGAGTTATGGAACGAAGAACACTTACTGGATTAGTAACAAACTTTGCATGAATAATCAATATAAAGCAATAACCGAGTGTTGTTGTTCTGAAATAAATACGATAGTTGTTCTTTTTGCTTGAACTCATCGCTTTTATTGACGTACCACGCTGTCCAACATAGACCCGGGCCTCAATTTCTGCTAAGTTAAACATCGCTTAGTAAAAAAAAAAATGCATTAACTAAATTAATTATACTTTTGTAATGTGAATAAGGCTACAGTACCCGTTACGAGTAAAGAAACTACGCTGATTTCTATTATTCCCTGGCGAAGAGAAAAATATCACGTACGTTTTCCCCCATGGGAATACACACGAAGACTGGAAAAGTAGACTGCATGCTGTCTGCTTCAATTTGCAACCGGAGGTACCGTAGACACTAGCGCCAGCTGAGCCTCTAGCGTTTATTGTAATAACTCTATGTATTAATGGTTGACATCCGTAGCTGCTGCCTGACGTCACATAACGCAAAAGCTCGTCGGACGGTATACGGATGACAAGCGTGGGTCTATAAACGCCTTGTATTTCCTTTCGAATTATGTGGTCTCCTAGGTTGTACCTATACTCAAATACGTTTCTTGTAATGCAGTTCCCAAGCGTGTGCAAAAGAGTCGCGTCATTCAGCAGGATTTTACTCGAAAACAGCCGTTAGCTTCGAGCACACAGAACGGCGACGGCCACCGATCGAACCAGGAGCGCTCGCAAGGAGAAGGGTGCAGATTTTGCCTCAGAAGCGGCTTATGGGTCCACATATCTGCGGATCCAATGGATCGGTGATGCGGCTGCACGGGTCGTTCCCTCGGAGGCGATGCAGGCATTTTGAACGTTTCGCCAAACGGGGAATCGTTCAAAATGCATGTAACATTTCTAGATCGTCACTTGACTTGGAAGGGCTTGGTGAATCGTAGCCAGGCTACATTTACACACGCGGATCCAAGACAATCGGGCTGCACGTGTGCTAAATATAATTTTTGGCGTCCTCTCAAGATAACTTATCTATTGGTTTCGGTTTCGCTGCATCAAACCGATCGATCCGATTTGGGCGAGGAGAGGGTGGACATAGCTGAATATCGTTGGCACAGCATCACAGCTCAGCTTACGAGGCTCCTGTCCGCTTAGAGCTTGTGGCAAGAGGCATGAAATAAAGAACGAAGCGCCGGCGACACACGCGCTTCATGTCTAGAGCCCAGCGGGCATGGCCTCGTCTCGTCCTTTCTAGATATTGCTACAGAGCTCAGCTCGTAACTTTCTTCTGTGATATGATTGCTTCATAACCGGGATCTCGACCTTGAGGGTAACCCAGTGCTCCCTACGCACGGCGACGATCCATTCTGCTCGTCGTTGCACGCCTCGCAGATCGCAGGTGCTGCCCGGTTGTTGTGGTACCCAACCGCGCGACAAACATCTCACCCATTCACGAAACAAGTCGAGCACAACAACGAAAATGAAGCACGCTGCGGCATTTATTCGCAGGCTAACGACGAGACGGAGGTCCTCGCTTTGCGTTATGTGGCGTCAAAACTTCAACGTTGCCAACGAAAGCACCGTTTACGCTAGGATGCGCCGATTGAAGCAGTTCAAAATTCACTTACTCATGCAGAGGGGCATCTAAAAATTTAGATATTGCATGGACGATGCGTCTCGAGACAATAACAATGATAGTCAATTGTTTTCTCGAACACAAAACTTGACCGGACAATCCCTTTAATTTTATTCATTTTTCTTTCATCGATGTAAATCAGCGCAATGTCAGAGTGTCAACTGTGACGATGTTGTTTTATGAAAGCGATGACTCCAAGCTTCCACCGTTCTGTTTACACACACACCATCGAATTTGTAGTTCGCAAGTGATGATAAGTAGTAAAGATTATACAACTCACGACGACACGGCGATGCAGATTCTGGTCACGGTGTCCTTCTCATCTTTCTGCACGCTGGTGTACAAACCCGCGCTAGTCGCATCCCGTTCATAACCTAACCCCCTAGGAATATAACATGCATGCTTCTTGAGGGTCCGAGACAACGCACAGGGTAGCCAACGGATCACAGTATAACAAAGCCGTATAGTGCTCAATTCCTAGGCCAGCGCGGGGCACGGATTGAGCACGAGTGCTGCGTCATCGTTCAAGCAAAACTCGTGATCAGTCAAAGAAAAGACGAGACCCCAGCAAGACGCTGGTGCGCCAGTCGTGTCCAATATGTGTCCCGCGTTGGCCTTTTTTAGGGTGACGCCGGAAGTTCAGCGCTACTTCTTCGTTATCAAGGCGACGTTGGCGTAGCGCACGATCAATTCAGCTTCCCTTCCCCAACAGCAAAAAAAGAAAAAAAAAATAGACCGCAAGACTCGCGTGGCGTTCAAAATGTCGGCATCAAATCACAAAGCGAGAACCAAAACAACAACAAAAAAATGAGACCAGCGTGGAAATGATTGCGAATACCCGCCCCCAGTTCCTACAGCGCACGCGCTGTTGGCTGTTACCCTCCTCCCCCCCCCCCCCCCCCTCCTCCCCGAAAAAAAAAAAAAGGACACAGCAGCCCTGATGAGGTCTGGGGGAAGAAGGAAGAGGGGGAGGGGATGAGCAACAGCGCGGAAAGAGATAGTGCGGCAACACGGAGAGAAAGAAGCCCAGAACGCGAGAAAGTGATTCGCAGCGAGACGCCCACTGAGGCGGAGGCATTCGTCGACAGCCGAGCAGCGACCGAGAGAAGCAAGGTCGGCTGCAGTAGAAACCAGAAGTCGGCGCGAATTACACTCCGTTCGCCCCTCAGCTGACAGTGCGGTGGAAGCCACGCGATCGCCGGACAAACCAACCAGCTCCCTTCACCATGCCCCGCTTTGCTGAGCGGAAGCGTGATCACGTGGCCAAAGACAGACGTACGATCGGTTCAACGGGTACCACGGTTCAACCGCGCTGTCAGCTCACGGACCAACGGAGTACAGCGTAGTCGATGACAGAGCCGCCAACTTCGGGATCCGTTCCTTCTTCCTTCCCGATAGGCTGAGCCCGTTCCGCGGTCGCGGCCGGCGTCCAGCAACAGAGCGGAAAAGACACATGGGCGCTACATTGTTACGACAAGCGTATACGCTGGGCGCAGGATATAGAAATCGAAAGGACGGAAAGGGCAGAGGTGTGCAGCGCCCATGCTCCGAACATCCCGTATATCCCTATAGCCTTCCGGTTGGCTGCCTTCATCGCATCTACTTTTTCTTGCTCCTTATTTTTCTTTTCGATACGAGGGCGCTAATCTCGCGCCTAACCCGTTGTGTTTTTTTTGGGTTTTTTTTTGCGTTGGTACTATTTAGTTAGAAGCTAGGGGCAAACTGAGAATCCTAACGAGCAACCGGGACAACGCGCACGTATAGTGGGGAAGGTTCCATTTGGGCAGTTGGTTGCTGCTGACAGTCGCTGCAACATAAAGGAGGATCAATCGGTGGTCACGCTGCTCAAACGTCATACACAAGAGTGTACGCAGAGATTCGAATGCGAGTCACCGTGAGATCCGTGTTTCGAATGCCGCATGGCAGCGAGTTCGAGGAGAAACTTGGCACAGCGACGTTCGAACCACGGATATTGCGGTGAGTCGTGTTTGCAGACTGTATTTTGTATGATGTATGAGCAGTATGGGAATGCGTTAGCGTGACCCCTGGGAAACGCTAACGCTGACCCCTTAATTTTTCTATTTTGGCTTTCTTTTTTTGCTTCCTGTATTGTTTCCTACCTCTTTCAGGCTTCGTTACGGGGTCAGTGTTAGAGTTTCCCAAAAGGGGACGCGTGTGGATTTTCCCAAGGGACATGCTAACGCACTTTCTAACGAACCACCGATGGATCTTCCCTTAATTTTTTTTTTTTTTTTTTTTGCCGCTTATTTGGATAAGCGCTATACTTGGTTCACACTCCATTTTGAAGCATAAACCAAGGCATACGCGCTCCGCACACCTGCAAGTTCAGACTGGCCCCAGCATCCGCGAGCGCATTGGCTTCCACCCCGTGACGTCACCTCCCTCTCGCCTTTGTCCTTCACTACTCTCCTCCTCTCTAAGGAACGCACTACCCTCTCCACTGTTTTGTCCATAGACGGACGCCGTCATCCTTTCCCTGTCATGTGGGTACTAAAGCTAACGCCTTATAAGGTCTCAGCGGCACTTAGACACCAACTCGTGCTTCTGACATGTCACGCCAGGGAGGGCCGCCGGGGTGGCTGTGGAAGGGCCCATGCACAGAAGCATCGCTCTTCGAAATATGGCTTGCCCCGTATGCGCAGGAACCGCCAACGCAGCTACGAATGTGAGCTCTTTCCCTCACCAGCCCCTTTCTCAACAGCCCCCCCCCCCCTCCCCTCCCCCGCCCTCAAGTACGCGAGGGGCTGCCTAAGAGGTGTTCAATGAACGTAAGCGGTGTTCGTTACTCACTTTTTTACCTCCCCTATGGCATTTCGTCCCTCTCGAGGCAAAGGGTAACGACCGACGCAGCGCAGTATTTCAAAGGCTACGCGCGCTAGGCGGATAGTTCTGACTGATGGTCCCACTGCACCAGACGCAGCTACGCGTTGTCTTAATTGGCATTGCAGCTCCGTCACAACACCTTCGTACATTCAGCACTGACTCGCGTTTCTTCTACATGACCGGGCAGCGGAGGCTCATCGGAAGTATTGAGCGCTCTTTCGAACACCACGCAACGGTCACAAAACAATCTGACAAAAAGAGGAAAAAAAAACAATTCGATAAGCCATCATTAATAACAAAATCGTGCGCCCCAAAGAGGACACAATTCCGAGAGAAAAAATAAATAAAACATAAGACAAACGCAAACTCACTATCTCAATCTCGCAAACGATTAGCTCCAACGTTGAAAGAGGGAACAACGACAAACCGTTCGATGGATGATAACGTCTGCAACCGTAGCTCGCTCATCGGTGTGCTTTGTAGATCCTTGCTAAAGCAACCTCCCACCCAACCCCATCCCTTTAAAAGAAATAAAAAAAAAAGGAAGAGACAAGAGAGAAACAGCAGAAGGCAGGCCCCCCCTCAATCTCTGAGCGACCTCGTCACACGCGCTCCGACAATCGTTCCATTGGTTCCATTATGTTCAATGATGCACGCGTAGAGAGAGGGCGCTACAAACCCACCATTCCCTGTCCCTCCAAACGCAGCAGGGTGTCGTGCACGAATAATGGTCTTTGCTCATTTTCAGTCAGTGTGCAGTATGCAGCCCCCTCGGAATCCCGGCACAGACTTGCCTCATGCGCATTGAGGCGGCGCCCGATATGTCGTCGCATTCAATCCCCGGCTTCGCGGTGCCCCGGGGACGGAGCTGACCGAACTCGCTTTA
The DNA here is from genome assembly GCA_013358835.2 of Ixodes persulcatus. NCBI lineage: Eukaryota > Metazoa > Arthropoda > Arachnida > Ixodida > Ixodidae > Ixodes > Ixodes persulcatus. The sequence goes on from JABSTQ010009220.1 coordinate 996,920, forward strand.
CTATTCCGTGCCGAGGCACGATTTGTCACTGGAAGCTCTACAATTATAACAAATCAGCATGCGCAGATATGCATAAGCGCTTGCAAGCAAGTCGAATTCGTCATGCTTTCTTGCAATGCCGCGATTCTATCTTCTTTATTTTTTTCTTTTGGCCATACATTTGCAGGGGACGTGCAACGTTGTCAACCGTGCACTATTTTTCTTCTTTTTTTTTTCGTGAATTCTGGTCTAGTTTTTTTTTTCGATAGAGGAGAGAATTGAACCTAACCCGGTTTTTTTATATATATATTTAGGCATTAATTAAGTGAGGGTATATAGTCTTGCTTTCGAAACATACGCAGTCCGAATCACCCGAAACGTTCCGGGCCGCATTCATCGCGTAATCCACGTATACCCAGCAGTCGCAATCGCAAACCAATACGCTCGTAAAATAAAAAAAAAAACGTTAACGATGTCAGGAGCCCCTACGCACACAGGCTTCCACGCCCTCCCCCATACCCTCGAGCTAGCACCTCCAGACCTACTGCGAGAAGACATGATATAAAAGAAAAGCCAAGAGTATGAAAAGCCATAGCATTGAAGGCTGCTTGGTGTAGATACAGAAGAAAAATTATCCGACAATACCGGCGTTAGTGGAAACAGCTGTTGCTGCGAGCGTTCGCCAACCGACGTCCCGGCTCTATACTCCGGCCATCGTTTACACAGACACGTTTGGGGAAAATAGATGGACCATATTGGCGACTACAGCGAAACCGACTCCCCGTAGCGGCACCGCTGAGAAGCTCAGCAGAGGAGGCCGTTTTGACTCTGTCGTCTGCTATCGCTGCTTGGTTCCCTATAGGCAGCATAGAAACAAACATCGTTTTCAGTAATTATTTTTATGCTTCCGCCGTGTTATTCCTACGCATCGACTAAAAGAAGGTTCCAACCGTCAAAAAATCGCTTTCCTTTCATATGTAACACCGATTTTACGCTGCAGTGAAATAAATTAATGGTGGTCCGCCTGCGGAACGACGAAAACTACCTCATGATAAAATAGATAGCGCGCAAAAAACAAGGACGAAAAAGAGAGGACACATACAACAGACAAGCGCTTGCTCGCAACTGAAGTTTTATTAAAACTTGGGAAAACACGAAGATAGCTCCTTTCGCCGGCTGCACATGCGTCATTCAATTACCCCCCCCCCCCCCTTTACAGGTTCTAATCTACAAAACGAAGGAACCCCTCTTTATTCCACCCCCCTTAACGTGCCCGTGGCACTGTCGAAGATAAGAATCCTTCCTCAGCATCTGTCAAAGCCAGTGACGGGTGACTTGGGCAGCCATCACCCAAAGTTTTAATAATAAAAGCCTCTAAAACCTCCATCGCGCTCTGAACTTCAAATTGTCCAAAAATATTAGTGTTTTAAAAATACGACCTCCTTTCGTCCGCCATTTTGCATGACTAGCGCACCCGCTATAGTTCACTGGAGTCGCGAATACTCCGAGTCACTGCAGCTTTTTAGGGGGACCACTGACTACACGCGCGCGTGCGTTAGTTTTCCTTTGCCTCTATATAAGCCGAAGCGCTTACATTTGCAAACTGGTCCTTTGGCAATCATCTACGGATGAGCATCCAATTCTGATGTATCAATTCCGATGCTACCTATAGTTCGCAACTGTGGAAACTCTGAGATGTACCAAAGTCCTGCTGAAGCGTGATCAGGGGGGCTATGTTGCGCTTTTTGGACTCCCAGGAGACTAGGGAGAGGGAAGTGACGTCAACAACGCAGCAAATGCAGATTGGATGTTGATTTTGTTTTCTTCTGTCAACATCCAATCTGCGTTTCTCTAGTCGTTGACGTCACTTCCCTCTTCCAAGTCTCCTGGGAGTCCAAAAAGCGCAACATAGCACCCCAGCGCTCGCGCATAGTCGTCCGACGGCACGAGCTCCTCAAAATTGCCTTGTTTGGCCACCGGCCGTGCTGAGGGGCGACCATGGCACCTCCTTTTTACGGCCCCGAGGTCCGTAGCATCTGACCGGAGGCTCGAGGGTGGTTACAGCTAACGAAAATAAAACGACCAAATACAAAGTCGTTTTCAAGGGCGGTAACGCAAGACTATAATTGCTTAGCGTCAACACTTCACTTGCAAAGACAAAAACGCCAAGTTACATACAAAAGTACGACTCACGTATACTTACAGGGCTCTGCGAAAAGAAGCGATACCTGCCGCTGGTATCCCCGATAAAAACACGACAACTTCGGTCACTAGCAAGAAATGATCTCGGCCCAGAAATCGCCTCGAATGATTACGCCAGCTAAATCAAAGACTTCTCAAAGCGAGCCAGCCTCCGTCAAAATCAAACACACGCGAATCTGGTGCTTCCCATCATGATATCTTTACGAGCGCACGCGCACCCCCTATAAAATGATTTTTGACTTTTTATTGAAAACGTGTTGACGTCTTGTTGACTCTGATTACTTTCTTTTGACTTTGACTTTCTGTTGACATGGTCAACAGAAAGTTTGTTGACTTTGTGTTGAAACTTTTCTGATGATTTTCTTCAGCCTGAGTCAAAAAAAAAAGCTGTTGACTTTCTATGAACTTTATGTTGATTTTTTTCTGCAGACGTTCTGTTCACAGTGTCATCAGAATGACTGCAGACGTTCTGTTTACTTCGTGATGAAAATTTTCAGTTGTTTCTCGGTAGCCAGTGTCAATAGAAAAGCTACAGACTTTCTGTTGACATTTTATTGAACATTGTACACCCCGACTAGATGCCAAAAGTTGCTAAGTTTCTGAATAGTCTCTGACAAGGTGAGAACGGGAAGCAGCTTCAGTTGTCCCGCCTCCAGCGCGAGCCTACTACCCTTGACAACGCTTCGGCGTTCGTGCACCTCGAGCGAGCGCGTGCAGTCGAAGCACGACGGAAGGCATGGGGCGCGTCCTGGAGGCCAGGCGTTCGAAAGGCATGCCCTGCCTTTCTGACGTTGTGATTATAGTGATTTAATGACCACATTAAATAGTCAACTAGTAAAGAAAATCAAAATAACTATCTGAAAATGGTGAAACTGCCTTGACTCGCTTCGTCCTGAGTCGTGCCATGCAGAGAAGCGATAATATTTCTTCTAGGAGCCGTTTTTGTGTATGTTGTTTTAGTGACTGTGCCGAATTATTATTAGTCGTACCAATGCGTTTTAGTAAGAGAATTTCGTCCACGAACTTCGAAACACTGTTGTCCTTTTGACAGACTCCCGAAGAGAAGATCAAATACTTGGAACCTTAATAAGCGCTGAGGTGGTCACCGGCCAAATGATTACCTTCAATATGTAGGCTATATAAGGCTCTGGAGCAGTCACTTTTGCAAGACTTCTCTCTCTCTTTCTCTCTCACTGGGAATATGATTCAGGCGTTCAGTGCTTCATGGTGTTTGTGTTTGTGTTCGTTTCTAATGTGTAGATGTGGGATGTATGTAGTGGTGCCTTCAAATACCACAGAATTTACTAACATTTACTGATTTAGTAACATACTAACAAATATAAAGAAATCGCGTTTTTTTTTACTTATTTTGCTGCAGCCAATTCGGAGAGTGGAAAGCCACAGTAAGCTTCCGAAACTTTGTTGAATGAATAGCTAAGCTGTAAAGCATTTTTTTTCTTTTTAATCCTCTATAGCTTTTCAGTTGAAGAGCTGTAGCGTTTCAATTGAAAAGCAGCAGAAAAAGCATCTTGGAGGCTACAGTAGACCCGTTGACTTTCTTATGACGAAGTGGACCAATATTCAAAAGAAAGTCAACAGAAAAGCTAGAGAAAATCAGATGAAAAAGCTATTGACATTTTATATTCTCTGATGACATTTTTCACGAGCCTATCAACAGAAAAGAATCACAGTTTTTTGTAAGGGACAGCACACACGATCCTTCGTAACGACTTGCACGCAAAAGCAAAATTGTAACGCAAGAGATAAAATTACGACAGCATTTTTCGCACAGGGGCCCGGAAATACATGGCGCGAACAAGGGAAGGAGACGCCGGGCATCGGCGGCGGCGTTTTCGGAGAAACACACGCTCCTCATCTAGAAACGCTGACGTGAGCTGGAAGCACCACCGACAGCCGGTATGAAAGTCTCATTAAACGGACAGCAATCTTGCGCGGCGCAGCAAGTCGTCGCTGGAGCCGAGCCGCAATGCGACTTGACTGCGTTAGCAGCGCCCTCGTCAACATCGACTCAGCGCTGCTGCACGACGAGCACGGCACCATGACAGCGGAAATGAGAGGTACGGGGCGACCTCTCGTCGTCGTTTGTCTCGATATTCACGCAGAATCTGTTTTAATGCAAAAGCATTAGGGAGTTTTAGAATAACGTACGAAATTTCAGCGCACGCTAGCGCTAAATTTATCGCTTGCGTTAGCGCACGCGACGCAAGAGAGATTTAGAATAGCGTTTCTCCGCCGCGACGCAAAAGCCCGAGCACCTCGCACTTGCAACGCCACCAAGATAGAGTCACGATTTTTAGTTCACTCACGAAATGCTTCAACTTGAAACAAAACAAGATTTTTGGTTCAGAGTAACATATTCCATTTGTTTAAACGTGAGAATGCGACGCGAGCGGTCGACCGGTCGTGTCCGCATGCGTCGCCTCGGCAAGAGTGTATTGACCTTCGGCGATAAATGTTCGCTCCTCGCATGCATAAAGTTGCCGGTGATCGTTGCCCACCTTACTGGGTTTTCCAAACCGAGTGCAATGTCGATCGTTCCCGTATTGAAAATCGCAGTCGCGAGGATGCCGCCGACGTCGCGCTCACGACGCCGCCAAAGCGGCCGCAGCCATGGTCCTGGGGGTCGCCATTTTTTTAACTGTGCTCGTCTTGGCTTTAGCCAACTTCTCATCCCGAGTCCTCCTTGGAGGAGCGCAAGGACCCTTTGCGTGCGCACTCAATTTCCGAGAAATAGCGCACGCTAAAATAGCGCGCGCAAAGCGCAAAACGTGGTTAGCGTTCGGCGCATGCGCAGTGGCGACGACGCTATTCTTTGCGTAGGCAAAACTTCAGCTTGCTATTCTAAAACTCCCTATTAACTGTCCCATGGGACGAATCGGCGTTATCAGCTTTTGAAGCCGCGCCAAACGGCACCTAGATTGTCCTGATCCATGGAGCGAAGCCTGTAGTCTGTAGCAGCGAATGTATGGATAAACTCCCATTGGCTGGTGCGCGGCATAGTTCCAAGGAACGCCACCCCACAAAGAAGCCCTCTCCATGGCGCAGCGGCCCGCCGCCGGTAAGAGGGAGAGGGTGGCCGGGCTCTGCAGACCGGCCGACCGCAGAGCCCGCACGGGCAGCCTCCACAGAGGTCCCCTGGCCGGGCTCAGCGCGGCGCGCAGCTTGTAGGAATACGCTACGTATACGAATGCTTTCGGATTCCTACACGTTAGCAGTCTTAAGTGTATTTGCATTTTTTATCAACTGAGTTCAATTTAAAAAAAAAAAAGTTCAACCGTCATGTTCTTTACACGAAGTTAAAAGCAATATATAAAGCACATAAGCCCAAAGGTCCCATTTTGAACGAAAATAAGGACACGGCGAAGGGAACCGAACCCGCGATCAAGGTATTATTTCCAGATATCATATCAACTGAGGTAAACGGCTGAGAGCAACTGCGCAAAGGGCAGGTGGGTGAGGAACAGCTGCGCTCCGAAGTGTGTTTTGTTCGCGCTTTACACGTTCTGTGCACCCCTGTCTTTGTCGGTATAATCAAGTTTTTAACCGCGATGGCAAGCTGAGGTTGAAACAAACTGATTCTAAACTGACAGGCCGCGGCTCAACTGCCCGTTTGAAGCTGCAGCACGGGGCGTTTTGTATCAAAATGTCGTGTGTGAGAAAGACGCCTACAAATAAACAAGTCAAAAATCTGCAAAACCAATTTAAAAAATGGCTCGCAATTTTTTTTTTTTAATAGAACGTTACTCTCTTGCTTGGTCAACAGTTTTTATCTTATAACTTATGAGTTACTCTCTCCCCTCCCTCTAAATAGAAAGACACAGCAGAACTGATCTGTATTCGCCATCCCACCAGCAATCGTCTTCTCCGTGTCTCTCAAATGTCACATCGCAGAGTCCAAGAAGCGCTCACGACAACCACGACGGACGAGCGTAAAACAAAACCAAAATCGTTCTCTTCTAAGTCCCGCCGTGTTTGTTTCCTCCCAGTGAAACAAATAATAATAATAACACCAATAATACCCATATAACAATAAAAGGTCCCCCTTTCCATTTCACCCAGAAAGAGAGCTGCAACCAAAATGTACAGGACGGCGAAGCAATGTTGCAGACACGACAAACACGACATGTTTTCTTTTCAAGAGCCGCAAGCAGCAAACGTCAAGATTTTTCTTTACACGGTTATTTCGACGTCCATTACATTGGCCTCGTCGTCGCGTCCGCGGAGAGACAAGTTACCACCGCGGCGGGGGTGACAAACGGGGGAGACTGCCTTTTGTCCGATGACAATTTTCGCTGCGACGGAGAACGGCAGCGATCGCTTTCTGGTCAGATTCTTCTCTTTTTTTTTCTGTGTGTGTGTTTTCGAATTCCCGCGGTTATAGCACTCCAGTGTTTCCCCCGAGTCTCCGCTCATCTGTCCGATGGCAACATAAAAAAAAATGAAGATAACTAATACTATATGAATAAATAAAACGTTTTTGAGGTGGTCGGTCCCTTTATTGTTGAGAAAAGTAACGGACTTCGAGCGATCGCTCGCAACAGCAGGTCGCCGGAGTTCAAGAATTTTGCTATCAAATTTCGTGTTGTTTTCTTTTTTTGTGTGTGTGTGTGTGTGTTTTTTTTTTTTTTTTGGCAAAGAGTAATTAGGAAGCTCGAGAAGGAAAAGAAATAAAAGAACGAAATGAAAACGGGTGTTCCTTTCCTCAAGATTGTTCGAAATTCCTAGAGCTTCACCTGCAAAAACGTAATGCACGAAAAAAAAAACACAAACAAGACTTTCTTTTTAAAGGAAAAGGCCTCAGTCACGATTTGCAACAGTCAAGTGAGAGCCTTGGACACGGTGATCAGCAACACAAAAACTAAATTATCTAAAAAAAATCTAAGTTTTATCCAGCGTGGCAGAGAAAACCTTACAGTTTTTGAGGTGGTTTCTACAGCACAACTGTACGCTTTTTAATACTCTTGTTCCTCAACCTGCGAAGGTTTACCTACGCTAGGTTCAAAAGTTACTAAAAACATAACTATGTACATTTACAAGTTTAAATGGTCACGAAGCACGTTATTATGTACCGGTTCACAAAACAAAAGAGTACTTTTCCCTAAAAGTAACGCATCACTTTTATCCTTACTTTTTCAAGTCGAAAATATTGCAACAGCCAAAAATTGTACTTAACAACCTCAAAAAATAAAGTTTGTGTTGTTTGATTAAAACAGTAAATAGTGTACTTTACTCGTACCAATCCGCAAGCAAAAGTAACGAAGTTGTTACTTCGTTACGGATAAAAGGTAACGAGTTACAAGTAACGCGTGAAGGGCCCTTAGGCACAGTTGCGTTTTGACTGCGTTGCGTCGAGAAACAAAAGCGAGTCACCGCCACATCTGCGCTTCCTATGAAGCGTGGAATTGAATTCAAGATGTTGCTTGGCACGCGACACACAAAGCAGGGATGTCATGGTTGCTTGCACCCGTAACGTAGTCCAACGCACTCAAATGCTTTCAAAACGCAACTGCACGTATAGACGGTTTACAGCAGCTGTGCATGGGCGCCGCCATAACTGACCTTCAGTTTTTGTTCCCTCGTATTCCGTTCGCTTGACTTCATCATTTCCACAGCAGGACAGGTTATTGCCATTTAAGTGTTACTGTGTCCTTGCCCCAGCATAGGCCGTTGTGGAGACTCGTCAACGCCCGCTTCAGTGGCTCGGCATTCGGTAAGACAAGAGAAGGGCGGCTATGGCGGCTCAATCTGGCGCGTGTGTAAAGCGTCTATAAGAAGTATTCACTGGGCGCCATATTTGTGCGTGCTGTCCAGAGCGCATGCTCAGAACGAGCCCCCATTAATAGGCTGCTAAGACCGGCCATTTTGACGGTGTGGAATGCACGTTGCAAAAGAACCCTGGAAGCAAGCCATGAGCACGCGCTCAGCAGTCGCGCACACAGCTATGGCCGCCAGTGAATACTTCCTATAGACCTTTTCTACGTGGGCGCCGCCATCTTCAATTCTGGCACTTCCGGTATGCGTGAAAACGTCGCTTTCTTCTCCCCTCGACAGTAGAACGTGTTAACATTTTAATTGCAACCGTCAGTCGTTCTGTTATGACCCTTCTATACTTTTTACTTGTTCGGGGTTGTAATCTCTGCTTTTTTTTTTTTTCAGAACGCATACCGGATATGGGGACGACGTGGCTGGGTTGCGAGGCTAAACGAAAAGAGTAAAAAAATAAGGGGGAGGCAAAACGATAATGTGTGACGGTCTCGCTTATATCCTAAGTGTCTTATACTGGCGTGGCGCGGCAAAACAATGTTTTCGCCCATACTGGAAGTGACGACAATTCAAGATGGCGGCGCCCTTGAAGAAAGGGTCTATTAGCCCCGAGAGCGAACACAAGCGTCGCTGTGGTCGGCCTTCCACGATTGGCCGAACGCTGACTATGACGTAAGAAAGGGGATTATCATCGACGGAAATAAGAGGAATGAAAGAACTTTAATTTTGACGGTGTTGGCAGTGTTCCTTTGAGAGCGCAATGATTTCAAGCTTCCACCATGCTATTTACAAACACCATCGAACTTGTTGTTTGCAAGGTAATGACGTCACAAGGGGGAACCATAGGAGGGCGCCACCAAAACATCTCGCCGCTAATAGGGAGTATTCACAGGACGCCATATGTGTGGGTGCTCTTTAGAGCGCATGCTCAGAGCGAGCTTCCATTAATAGGCTGCTAAGACCGGCAATCTTGATGGTGCGGAATGCACGCGGCGAAAGAACTCTGGAAGCTCGGCGTCAGTACGCGCTCAGCAGTCGCGCACACAGCTATGGCCGCCAGTGAATACCCCCTATAAGGAGTATTCACTGGGCGCCATATTTGTGGGTGATGTCTAGAGCGCATGCTCTGAACGAGCCCACATTAATAGGCTGCTAAGACCGGCAATCTTGAGGGTGCGGAATGCACGTTGCAAAAGAACTGTGGAAGCTCGCCATCAGCACGCGCTCAACAGTCGTGCACACAGCTATGGCCGCCAGTGAATACTTCCTATTGGCGACGTGCACGATCGAAAGCGTCGCTGTGGTCGGCCTTCCGCGATTGGCCAAATGCTGACTATGACGTCAGCAAAGGATTTCTCATCGACGGAAATAAGAGGAATGGAAGAACTTTAATTTCGACGGTGTCGGCAGTGTTGCTTTAAGAGCGCAATGATTTCAAGCTTCCACCATGCTCCTTACAAACACCATCGAACTTGTTGTTCGCAGTGTAATGACGTCACGAAAGGTAACCATAGGAGGGCGCCACTAAAACATCTCGCCGCTATATATAGGGGCCTTCACGCTTGTGGACCCATTACATGTCACCTTAAAGCCGGGTTCACACTGCTACATCGTACAAAATACAGTCTGCAAACACGAGTCACCGCAATATCCCTGGTTCGAATGCCGCGTGCCAAGTTTCTCCTTCAGCTCATTGCCAAGCAGCATTCGAAGTACGGATCTCGCGGTGACTCGTGTTCCAATCTGTATGTAGACTGTCTTTTGTATGATGTTAAAGCATTGTGAGCCCGGCTTAATTAAGGTCTGTTCACACGATGCATCTTTTAGGCGCGCAACAGTTTCGCGACACTCAAGTTTCGCGAAATGTGCTCGTTCGCACGTACCGCTTCACGTGCAACAACGATGACATTTAAGGTATGTTCACACGATGCACCTTTTAGGCGCGCAACAGTTTCGCGACACTCAAGTTTCGCGAAATGTGCTCGTTCACACGTACTGCTTCACGTGCAACAACGATGACGTTTAGACTCGCGAAAATAGTTTCGGTGTTGACCATAATGTGGCGCTCCGAATCAGATCGCTATTTATCTGGGGACCTGCTTTGCGCATTTTATGCAGTCAATTCACTTTAATTTTTTTTCTCACATACTGCACTACTTGGAGCGATCTCGCATGTGCGCAAAGCCGATTGAAGCGGCAACCAGTACGTGCAGTACATGTGCCGGCGCCGAGCCCGTACGCAGCCAATTCATTGCCAAAGCTCCTACCAATGCACATGGTATTCATAGAAACGCTACGTGCCCAATCTGGTTACTTCTCGGCGCCCATGTCTGCCCCGATTTTACTGTGCACTGTTTCAGAGAGCGCAAATGGTTTCATGTTCGCTTGTAAACAAAGCAAACTTGGTTTCAGTTTACTCGATGGTCTCTTATACCCTTGTTACACGGGCGCACTTAACTGCAGTTACGCTAAGCCACAGTTAGCGCACAATACTTGCGGACAACATTCTGCGGCTATGCAGTCAAAGCTATTGGCGAACGTGCGCTTGAGCATTTTGAGCACCCATCAAAGCAGTGCACACGCGCTCTTCACTTCTTCTGAAATAGCTGTCTGAGAGTATAGCGCGGTAACTGTGGTGCCACGTAACAGCAGTTAAAGCTGAGTTAACCACGGTTGAGGGTGCCCGTGTAACAGGGGTATTATCCAGCGGTATCGTCACAACAACAACACTATGAGCACTATTCTAATCTCGCCAACTCCCGCTAATCGTCTTCGTCCATCGCTGGATTTTTTTTCCGATATGCTACTCACTTTTCCTTCAGTGGTGCTTGACGTGCTTGCGGAAGCGCCGGCAGTATCCACCGTTCGTGGTTTCGGTTTTTTCGGATTTGGCTCGGCTACAACACCGGCAGTGAAGTGGTCTTCTCAAACAGCTCGCTCCCCCCTCAAAGGCCACGTGAGAGCGTTTCTCAGCGGCCATTGGCGGCGCCCTCAGAGTGATTGACAGGACTCGGCAAAGTTTCAGCAAAAGCTCGCTCCAGAAGCGAGGTGTGCGCGCAACTTTTTTTAGATGCGCGCGTCCTTTTCGGACTCGTTCAGACGGCGCAACCATTTCGCGAAACTACATTTCGCAACACTAGATGCGCGAGAAAAATGCATCGTGTGAACAGGCCTTAAAAACTGAGCTTTAGCAAATCGCTTTCGAAGGTCCAACAGCGTTCCGTGGGTCAGCGCTTCAAAGCCTGCCCGAAGTGCCAGCGCGAGCTTCTGATACCAGAATGGTTTTACAAAAACACACCATGCTAAAAAACAATCCCCCAATATGCTTTTCGAGGCGATTTTCGTTCGTCTCGAGTAGGCTTTTCGCTAATCAGACTAATTCAAGAAGCTCAAACACGATCAAAAAAACAAAATAAAAAAAAAAAAACAGAAACAGCCCATTTACTGAAGAGACAGAGTCATGTGATCACCCGCTCAGCATACGTGGCGGATGGAGGAGTCAACGCGACGAAGTAACACAACCTGAAACGACACACATAAAAAAGTTGCTGGAGCTCCTGTGTCAATGAGCATTTTTGTTTCTTTTCTGCCATTTCCGAACACATCCAAACAGCGTACTCAAGCACGCAAGATATTATATAATGCGCACCTTAAACGGCAAAGACTACAAAAAAAAAAAAAGACAAGCGGAATGACAAAAAGAAATACACGAAAACAATAAATAGTACATCCAAAACAAAGACCGAGGAAATTGTACGATCAACAAAAACAAATGCTAACAAAATATTTTCCCCATCGCAAATGGACAATGAAAGAGGACGAGCGAATTCCGCGTGTCATTCTATACTCGCAATATTTGCATCGCATGTCTCTTTGCTAGTATTTTATTTTCTTTCTGTTGCACTATTGTTTTTCCAACTATATAATCAATATTGCGCTTTACAGTCCCAAAAATGCACTAAAAGACAAAAAAAAGCTTTTGCTCGTTAAGTCTTTGGGTACATCACATAGAGGTAAAATGCGGAGCTCTAATACCCTCGGCTTTACGCGGACCCCAGCAAAACGAACGAACACAAGCGCCCCGTCGTCAACCCAAGCTACTCATTAATCATAAACACTCCATTCCCCGTTTGGTAATTCACCAGGCCGTTAGTCTTTATACTGCGAGAGCCGAGAACAAAAGAGTTGCAAGGCCAAACCATACGAATATTTGGCTTCGTTTATTTGTTCTTCCTTTCTATTTTCGTGTTTGGTAAAGGCAGTTTAACAAGCACAACTATACAAGAAAGTATAGCGTCCAGGTAAAGCACCACTCCATCAAAGTACAACTTCACCCCAGAAATCGCTGCGCCAAAAATATGCATCGCAACCAGCGATGCATATTTTTGGCGCAGCGATTTCTGGAGTGAAGTTGTACTTTGATGGAGTGGTGCTTTACCTGTACGCTATACTTTCTTGTATAGTTGTGCTTGTTAAACTGCCTTTACCAAACACGAAAATAGAAAGGAAGAACAAATAAACGAAGCCAAATATTCGTATTTGGCCTTGCAACTCTTTTGTTCTCGGCTCTCGCAGTATAAAGACTAACGGCCTGGTGAATTACCAAACGATGCATATTTTTGGCTACTCGGCCCCGGTCAAGCCGACAAATGATGGCTTTTTGCACGCACCTACATCGGCTGTACTCACCTAATTAGCACCGAAATAAATTGAATAAGAATCCGAATACTATTTTGCAACGCCAAGAAATCTCGAAGCGGAGCCCCGGTATATGCTAACCGAGATGTGCTAACAGCTTGCACTGCAAGAGAACGCTTCCGTTAAGCTGCTGGAGCGATCCTGTAACTGGATTTAACGTTTGATTTCGATCTCGTTCAAACGAGACGCTACATGAAGTCACGCGCTCACACGAGTAGTTTTGAAATTTTACAGCGTTGTAGAATAACAACATGACCTCTGATGTACATGATTTTGTACACGCAAACTAGTTATCGATGTCCAATTCCTACCAACGTAAAAAAACACCGATTTATTTTCGCCCGTCCATAAAACAAAACTAAATTTTTGTTTGTGTTCCTTTTCCTTTTTGCTTTGATTTTTTGCTTGCGATTTGCGCGACTTGTTGCGGCACCACCCGTTCCAAAACTTTCACTCTCAGTTCGTGATACTGAAGCACAGAAGGAAACAATCGGTAGACACCAAGCTAGGTGCACATACGGCACGCCCACGAGTACTCCTTTTCCGTTGCTCTGGTGGGACGAGGCATTAAAACAAAAACATAAAACAAGCGTAACGAAAGAAATAAAATCGTTGATCAATTCCGTTGTGCTACACACGCAATCGAACAATCACCCGCGCAATATTTAAAGGGGAAAAAGACATTTGCCTGTTCATGGCTCGTTATTTTATAGAAATATCGCGGAATATAAACCTCGCCGGTAAAGAGAAAAAATATATATATGCCGTACCATAAATAATGAACGAGAAGGAAACTTGTGGGACACGACATTGCACTACAACATCCAGGTTTCCTCTACGGGAAGGCGAGGACGCAAAAGGAAAAAAAAAAAAAAACGAACCGCTCCCCTTTCCTCAATCCCCTCTCTTTTCTCCCGCGAGATCCCAGAGTATTGGGGGAATCGCGAATAAAACGCTGTCCATATCAAAACACGCAGACGTCAAACGAGACTTTAACGAACCTCGAGGCGCACCGAAAAGAATCGTCTCGGACGGAGCCTCGAGGGAGAAATTTGTTCGGAAACGCATTACACGATGCCGGTCGCATACTGCTCCGCGTCGCCCCCCCTCACCCTCCCTTCCCACGACGCACACACAAAGGAAGAAAGCCACGTACACAAAAACAAAGATCACGACAGTACTCGTTGCAGTCTCGGAATAGAAACAAGCTCAAACACGGGACCAACTAAAACTATAAAATAACGGCCTCTTTTTTTTTTTTGCGGTGTTTGGGTAGTTATTTACAATCTCGATGCAGCATAGTCCAATCTTCATCTTAGCGGTGCATAATATCACCTTTTTTTAAGATTTTGTATATATTCTTTCTTTCCATATATATATATATCTACTAAGTCAACTTTTGTGTTTCTTGTTTCGCTATCGAAAACCCCCTCCCTCCCCCCCCCCCTTTTTTTTCCTGACAAAAAAAAAGGAAGCAAGAAAAAGGTACTAATCTTCAAGATTTGAATATTCCCAGCATTGCGGTGTATCCCCCCTCTCTCCCTCTCTCCTTCTGTCTCCCTTATCGTCTGTGAGGAACGACACCAACTGTGATGGTGCGAAAGGAAACTCCGTGTCAGCAAAAGTGCGAGTGAAGCCTGAAGCTACAAGCGCGAGCTGTAGAGTAGCGCGAGCATGCTGCATGCAACAACACCTGCAGCGCGCGCAAGGACACTCAGAGCGAGCTCTTCGCACTTTTAGCTTTCACTTCGATCAAACATAAGAAGCTAAAGGGAGAATATAACGCGCTCAACCGCAGCGCGCGCAACTATGGCGCCCGCAGAATACACGCCGTTGGACACGGAGTCGATGCGTTCTCCCTTCACAAAGCAGGCAACCAGATTCACAAAGTTGGTTAACACGTTCGTTTGGTACGAATAAAGGAAACCGCTGTACCCAATGAAGAGCTAGACTGCGCGCAGTAAAGCAAAGAGGCAGCGGGAATTCCATGAGGTAAAGGAAAATAGATGGATGCGCAGGAAGCAAAAGGACAGAGGAGAGAACAAAACAAAGCTTGGAGGGGAAAAAAAAAGGATTTGCAAGCGCAGTCTCGGGAAAACGCCTTTTTGGAATCCAGGGAAGTGAAAGCGATACGAAATAAGAGCGGGAAAAGAAAAAAAAAATGAAAACGCGAGGAGTAATGGAGTAGTGATGTTTCGCGAGTTCTCAGCCCGCCTTTCAGAAAAAAAAAAAAGAAACAAAAGGAGGCGAGCAACATCGAGAGGGAAGAGGGGGAAAAAAAAACATCGGCATGCGGGAGCTAGTTCTTCGGCCCCCACCCACCCACCCCTGCTCGCACACCCAGAGAAAATGCGATAGTCAAGCTAACGCCTTGACGCGCTATACGAAACGGAGTTTATATTCCGTCCACCCGGCTCTTTTCCATTTCCGACATGTCTCGGAACCGCTAGCAGGTTTGTTCTTTTGTCGGAGCAAGAATGTGTTGTACGCAGCAGCCATGACCTATTTCGCCCCCATAACCTCGTCGCCTGTCCAGGTCACAATGAGCAAAGATTCTCGTGACACGTCCGCGATAAGCTCCGAGCTCACGTCCAGGCGACGTTAGTGGGTACTGTCATTTGGCAAACTCCCTGAGACTCGGTTGTTTGCCTGCAGGACCTCTACTCACTTCGGCCTTCGTCAGCAATGAGGAGAGCAAGTCGTCTGCTTTTTGTGCGGGAGCTGCGGTGACGTCAAAAAGACGCCGAGCTCTGATTGGCTCTGATGGAAGGATAGTGGGCAGACCTCGAAGCAAGCCGCCTCGAGGTCTACTATATACTATCCTTCAATCAGAGACAATCAGAGCTCGGCGTTCTGACGTCACCACAATCCCTGCAAAAAAAGCAGACGAACTTGCGCTCCGCATTGGATGAAGCGCCACCATCTCTGCACGCCGCGAGGCTGCTCTGGCGGAGACGCGCCGCGGCGTGCTACTTTAATCATCTTCAATCAACCGCGGTAACCACGGTCACTTGAATGGGAGCATGGTTCTAGGGGTAGAGCATCTGGCTTCCCTTCACCAGTGGCGTCCTTACTGGCTGAAACCGATCACGTGAGACCTTCGCCATATTTCTTCCGAGTATCAACTACGAGTCATCGTGAGGTTGATTTCCAATACGACAGAGGTGCTCTACTAGATTCGCTGCCACCATTTCATTTTCTGCCGGGGAAAGATAGGTGGTTGCCCCTATACGAGCGCAGCCATTTAGGAAGAAAAAGTGGAGGATACCGATCACTCCTGCCAGAATGGTTTGTTTTCATCGCGGTTGCTTTACGAACCGCTTCAATTGACTCTACTGGTGATGATCGTTGATGAAAGACATGCGGTCCATGTCATGTTGGAATTTTACTCCCGGAGTCATTTAACGGTAGAGATTTATCCAATCCTATTAATGGGCCTACCATATTTGAGTGCATGGGGTCGCAGCCTCACGCTTTAGATTATACATTTTCCAAGATGCTACCGCGACGTGCTTCGTTGAGTTCCCTCGTAAGCGTAATATATCGTTGCTAAATGACTATATTTCTCAGATACGTGGACTCATCAACGTAGGGTTAATTAAAGCGCCAGAGATTTTTCTTAAGACACGAAACGTTAGTCTCACTGTTTAATTATTCACACATTCAATGTCAGCCGCGTCTTGCAAGTTCTCCTCTTGCAGCAAGATCTCGAAGTTAACAGGCAAGACTCAAACTGCCAAACCAGCACTCTGGATGGAAGATTCACACAGCGAGTCAGAAATCTGTGAATTTCCTGACCGAGTTGTCGAAAAGGTGTACGATAGCGAGGCACAGGCACGTAGCCAAGGGGGGGGGGGGGGGGGGCCTTGTGGCCCGGGCCCCCCTCCCCCCCCCCCGAAATCTTTCATTTTGCTGGGGCCTCCTTTTCCCCCTCCCCCTCATACAGCATTTTGTAATAGGCGCCCCCCCCCCCCCCCGAAACAAAATCCTGGCTACGTGCCTGGCGAGGAATAATGTAGGAACAAGATAACTCAGCCATAGATCTTGCCTGTTCCTATGTATGTGACACATTAAAAAGAGAAAGCAAAGCGAGAACACGCTTTCCGGAACAAACTTTCTGTGACATTTCTCAGGAGGAGGAGCGCGCGAGCCTAGCTCTAACAGGCACTAAAGCCCGCGCTTTCGTACCTTCGAGACTTCAAGCCGAGTCACAGAAAGTCGTCCCGAGCACAAGGTAACATTCTCCCATATGCCTTCATGTTCTCCGGTGAACTTGTGACCTATGCCCCGCGTTTTTCACACGAGCTTTCGAGACAACGAAACAATCCGACTTATCGCTGTTTTTACCTCCCAGACGCATTTAAGCACCTAAAAACAAAAAAACTGCAATGAAAATAAAAAATTAAAGGGACACGTATATTTAATAAAGAAGTGACCACAAAACTATTTTTTTTTTTTTTACGAGCAATATTTACGTTGCCAGACGAAATTTAAGTGCAGAGCATGGAGGTCGCAGCCCATTAATCCCCGCCCCGTGCTTACAAGGTGCTTACATCCTTCATTGGCTGGAGAGATGATTGATGTGTGAAAAGTTGTTTGCAAATTTGTATCTCCGTGCCGTAAAAGTATTTTAATCAACTATTTTTTTTATGTTCAAGAAACAAATAATCTAAATAGAGTCATTATTGTGTTCAAAGATATCCCGAGATTGCCTTTCCGTTTCGGTTTCAAACGATAACAAACATGGCTGTCGGCGCTTGCGGTGCGCTCAACGAGCGTAGCTAGTCGATCTCGTTTATTTTTATCAGTGCGAGTCGTTCTGCCTTCACCGAGGTGTTTAGAGGAAGATCTCAACCGACCTATAGTTTGCAGCAGCAAACTATTCTGTCGCAAGTACGTGCCTTCGAAAGTTCTGTGCGGGTGCTTGTTTTCGTAGAGGCACTGGACTAAGCCTAGCGTCCCACGTCGACTATGTTCCTCGATCTCGCTGCCCTGATGTGAATTGTGCAACCGTCATGATTGCAACCATGGTCCCAATACCGAGAAGATAACTACACAGGTAAGAATTTGCGAGCCATTTTGGCTGGAGGACATCGGGCGTTCGGCTCGCATCAAGTTAGTCCAGCTATGTTCCCGTCATTTCGCTTCGAAAGGCAAGTAGCTCTCAAGTTTTGCTGCGCACCTGGCCTACCAAAGCGAATATATTTACGTCGCGTTTGCATTCTGCGTCATGACGCTCACTCACCTCACTCGCGGATGCTATGTGCAAAAAATAATAATAATAATAACAAGAACAGTAAAGCTAGAGAAACTGCATATTTATTTTGTTGATTTTTTTTAGTTCTCTCGGTCGCTTATTACCGCACATCGAGAGACGTTGACAGACGGTTGTTTTGGACCGCAACTTGTGCATGATGGAACGCTAGAACGCAGCTTTCATGGTCACGTCTTGCAAGCGTTGCAGAAGCTTCTTGACGGAGGCGGAATAGCAGACGGACGAAGGCGAAAACGGACGCCGGCGCGCAGCTTTCGTGTCCACGCCTCACGGGCATTGCAGACGACGATAGACGCTGGTGAAACACCAGACGATGCCGGAGGCTGCCGCGCGTCCGCTCGCACGACTACACTATGTTTCATACTTAGCGTGCAACGCTGTCAAAGCTACTGGCGCGAGCGTGGGGCTTGATCTCGTTGATAATTGGCACGTGTTCTCGCGCACACAAAACCATAGATGAAGCCACACGCTCGCGCCAGTAGCTTTGACAGCGTTGCACGCTAAGTATGAAACAGAGCATTAGTCAGGCGAGATTTTTTCGGTGGCCGCCCTCGTTTGGTTACCTTTCGTGACGTCATTAGTCTTGTGAAAAACAAGGTCGATTGGTGTTTGTAATGGGCATGGTGGAAGCCTGAAATCATAGCGCTTTCAACGCAACACTGCCAACACCGTCAAAATGGAAGTTTCTTAACATTCTTATTATTTCCGTCGATGAGGAATCCTTTGCTGACGCTTACATAGTCAGCCATTCGGCCAATGGACCTTTCCGAGAAGCGTTCTGCGCACGCGCGAGCACTCGATGCCAACGCGCGGAAGTCGGCACTAGAAATCGAGAAATTCGGCAGGAGGCTGTGGATCACCGAGTAGAACCACGTTGTATTTATTTGCGACATATTATCTAACTTGTTTACACAAAAAAAAGAAAGTGGACGGAAAGAAAACATGACGTTTGGGTGGACGCACAGATCCCCCTCTTTAGAGTTCCGCGTTGGGGTGGGAAACTGGTAGGCGTAGCTCCCATTATCGATTGGTAGCGCAGGTAGGTCACTTCCTCGATTTTTAGTTCGTGCAGCCACCGCCTGGTGCCGTCGGTATGTAAAAAGGTCCATTGTGATGGGCCGACCACAGCGACGCTTTCGATCGCTCACGTCGGCAATGGACCTTTTTCACATACCACCAGGCGGTGGCTGCACGAACTAAAAATCGAGGAAGTGACCTACCTGCGCTACCATACGATATATGGGAGCTACGCTACCAGTTTCTTCGCTCTCCGAGCAGCGGCGCGTGCCCAACGCGACTCTAAAGAGGGCAAGGACGTTTAAATAGGGCAGGACCCGGCATGACGTCATACTCCCGCGCACCGACGCTCTCTCATCCAAACTAAATTCAACCATGCTCCCATCGTCTGCTCTCCGCTCGGTCGTTAGGCTTAGGCTACGTCTGCTCCGTGCCTGCGGTCTGCTTCGTCTGCTCACTGTCGCGGCTGGCTTTCGATTCGATCGGCGCACCAAAAGATGTTTCGATGCGAACCCGAATACTCATCACGGCGGAGTGAAACCAACATCTTCTCGAAGCAGAATTTGTACGGCTTTCTCAACCCGCGATGCCCTTCTCAGCGTTCGTGCCTACGATGACTGACTCGCGATCGCTTTCCAAAGCCGCGCTACGACGACTCGTTCGAGACGACGCTCCAGGCGCGGTCGCGCGGTGGCGAGAGCGTCCGCTACACGCCGACTTCCTAGTCCTACTGGTCAGGCAAGTGTTGGGCTCGAAATCTCGCCTGTTCGACACCGATTCAGTCGGTGCGTCGTCTAGAGCGTCTCAACTCTAGTCACTTACTTTCTGCTGGGCAACCAGGCGTTCGTTTATAATAATCTCATCCAATTCCGACCATACCGGTTTAAAAGTCTCCCGTTAAGCGCTGTTTCAAATAACAGTGGGTGCATTACTTTCGGTGCACACAATCGCGTTGCCACGAAAATGTCATCGCAACGCGGTTGTTTGCACCGAAATTAATGGAGCAGGCACTGTCAGACGCCAGACTAGACGCACCAGTGGTCACGAAAGGAAGACTACGCCTGTTAGGGTGTTCGGTTGAGCAGCCAAGCCAGTAAAGTAGTAATGGGCGGTGCCACTGATTTATGGGCGGGGCTGAGAGCGGGCCCTGACCTCCACCTAAATTCCGTCCAACAACGTAAATATTGCGCAAAAAAAAATCGTAGCCAATTTTTTTTTTTTTTTTAATACGTGTCCCTAAGAAACTTTAAGAAATGTTTTTTTTTTCATTTCAGTGTTTCTTTAACTATTACTAACCAAAGAAAAACTGCCAAAAAGACAATTCTTTTTTAGCCCCGCTCGCAGTTCTACGCAATGCACTCCTGTCCAACACACTTGGCGAGCCCGTTCGCCTCCTTTTTTGCGCATTGCTTCGCAGCTCTCGCTTTCCATACACCGGCAACAGCTGCCACAGAGCAGCTGTGCACGATCCTCATCCGCACAAAACTTCCGGTTTCCCACTTTCGCTCTCATCGCACTTTCAACCTTGCGTCAGGAGCGTGCATGATTACAGGACGCCCAGCTGGAATTCACTGTTAGCGCTTCCACCTCACTTCCCCTCATCTCTTTCTGTTCATTTCCTTGCCTCGGCCAGCAGCTCGCGTATGCAGCAACATGCCGCCTCCCATTCGCACTTTCTAGTATACCTCCATTTGAGACTGCTTCCAACTCCTCGACCTAAGATAACGCGACCAATTGTGTGCAGCGTTTGCGATACAAGGTGCCAGGAAGTGTAAGAGAGCGTCGAGCACCTCCAACCTTTGCACCGCCTCTCCGGCCCCAATCCTCCTCGCCTATCGACAACGCACGCATACGCACGAGCAACCAATCTGTGCAGGAGGCGTCCGCCATTAAATTGCAAGAGCTCTCCATGGTGTGAGCCAGTGTTGCGGAGTTGCCACTCCGGAGTTGGAATGATTCCGGAATCATTCTGCATTTTTGCGACCCCGGAATGGAGGGAATGGAATGGCGGAAACGTTCAGGGGAATGGAATGGGAATGGAATTAGATGTATTTTGCCCGGAATGGAATGGGAATGGAATGGGCCATGTTCTTTATTTTTTTTTTTTTTTTTTTTTTTTTTTTTACGTTCAGCTATACCGAGCCAGTCAGCGAGTCGGTTGATCAGAAATAAAATGAGCGGGACACTGCAAACCCGCGTAAGGCCCTAGCAGACTTATACGCAAACAAATGCAATACAAAAAACAAGCGTCAAAGCAAAGAACGGAGGGGGTAGGGGGGGGGGGGGGGGGGGGGGGGGGGTTCCGAATGCGTCTGCGCCTGTCATATTGCACGGCTCAAGGGTAAGTCATCAGTCGACGTGAACGTGACCCGCTGCTCTGGTGATCCGACACCCAGAAAGGAGGCCAGACGTGGCCTCGCTGTGCGGACCCAGACTTCGTACAACTGCGACTCGTCTCGAGCGCGCTGTTTCTCGGAGAGCTCACACCTGTGCCTGCCATCTCAGGTCGCACTCCACGAGGGCTCTGTTTGAATGATGCTATGCTAAAGTTGAGGACTGCCATTCATGCGTTGGAGGCGGAGGGTGGGCAGGTAGGACCGTCACACCAGTGATGCCACCGTATCGATTTTTCAACCGTAACAGAAGATAAGACATGTGCTTCAAGATGCTTCAAAACAGGTGGTCCACTTTTCTCGAAAATTCCAAATGCAACTGCCTGCATGGTCTTCAACGAGGTCACCTACAACGAAAGTACGTATTGTCCTTTCGTACAGCAGCGTGGGTAAAGTTTCATGTTCAAGGCAACACCTACAGATTCAAGAATACTAGTTCATCCCACCGTGACTTCATGTTATCAGTGCTGACAGGTTCGCCCTTATTGGACAGGGAAGTGGTGATGTTTTTAAAATTTTATTTAGAGGTCGAAGTCCTTTCGCATCACTGGTCAGTCATACAGGATGTCAGGGAAGGGACCGCGGTCAATCCTTGATGGAACGTTTTTTATACCCATTGAAGGCTAGCTCTTCAAGGCGAAGTGCCAAGCGTGCGGGAAAGTAATTTCTGGACCAAAAAAGAAACTTCCACTTCAAACTTAAAGCCTCATCTCAGTTGGCGTCTCAACGAAATTTTTAGAAATGTATTGCATTATCAGTATTTATATTTCTGCCCTCCCTAAAATGTGTTCTAGTATTTGTATTTCCAAAGACTTTTCGCCCTTTTTGTTTAATGTATTTCCGATACGGATGGCGATACATTTTTACAGATATATTTGAGACTTGAGTATCAGTATCTTAGCAACTATTTTCATCCATCCCAGTATTTGTATTTCTAAATACATTTTTGAATATTTCTGCCCAACCCTGCAACGTAATGCAGCTGTCAAGTGACACTTTTAACGTTTAGGAATTAGAGGAATGGAATGGAACGATTCAGCCATTCCAGGAGTGGGAATGGGCCCAGTGTCCCCATTCCTAGGAGTTGAAAGGAATGTAATTATCGAAAACTCTAATTCCCCGAAATGGAATTGGAATGGAATGGGGGTGCCCATTCCGCAACACTGGTGTGAGCTGCTCCCACTATCAACTCTAGATTCTTTAGCAATTTCCAGCAACGTATAGCTGCCACCTCGCGGATTTTGAGCGAACTGCTCGGAAGGGCCGTCACGAACAGCGTTCGCGACGGTCTTGTCTGCTTTTTTTTTTTTTTTTCCCCGCCGGAGTGCCATCTTGAATACAGTGGGACAATACCAAAGTAATTAAAAATTACTGCGAATCCGGATATTCGAACCGCGATTTGAGCGACACAATAAGCGTGGACTCGTCTTCCAAAAACCAAGGATTACGCGGACCAAACGGCTCAGACGCTACGAATGCGTGAGGATTATGCGGAACGCTTCGTTCTCCACTGCGAACTGTTTGACCCGCGGAAAAACCCCGCTTCACCTTCGAACAAAGAGCGAATTCCTCTCCTTCACACACGACGAATCCTGTCCAGCTTCGCGACACGAATTCCCTGCAAATACCAAAACGCTCGGCGTATCTGCAATCAGACATTCATCCCGTGTTCTCTCGGTTACAAAGATGGCGGACGAAAAGGGCTCTTTGATTCGGCGACAACACAGTCGCTAAAAGCGCAAACACCACACGTAGAAACGCAGAGTGCGCATGCAGAATCCCACAAAGCGCGAACGCCAAGGCAAAGAATGCACGCCGTCGCCGAGTCTCCTCGGGGCCTACCGCAGCAGTGCCACGGAAAGGGTCGGGCACACCATTCATTAGGGACAGCGTAAACACGCCGACGCGTATACAACCGTCGCGAACGTGCGCGCGTGTACCAATGGCGCGCGCATTCACGATCAACGGAACACCGCATTATCTTCTAATAACAAGCGCCGCGGTCGTCCCTGCAGCCCAGGGCTAAAGGGGACAGCGTCAACACGTCCGTGTACCGGGTGTCATTTCCTTCTAACAAAGGGGGAGGCTGTTCCGCTCGTGAACTGTTCGGGCATTGTTCGCAGCCTCCAGACCCTCCCTCAAATCCAGGCGTCGTCGTCACGCAAAACGATGAGAGCGAAACGATGGTAAATAAGGAAAAGAAGGGGAGCAAGATGGCACTTCAGCGAGGGAGTTTTCCTGGCGGAGCCGTCATCAAAAGCCGCGCACAAACAAGAATGCCTCTCGCTGTGGTTCGAGAGAAAGAGTACGGCGTCGCGGAGAAGCGACGGTAAGCCCCGCCGAAACGGGGAATGATTGGAATGACGCCTGCAATCATTTCTGCCGCAATGAAGTTCGTTATTTATATTAGGAGTCCAAAAAAGAGACGGTGTGAACGCAAATTTGTGGCCACTGCTGCCTCGTATGCGTTGCCGAGCAAGAGCTACTGTCACGGACCCCTTTAATACAGATACGCTATATATATATATCCCAAACAAACTGTTTTTTTTTTTTTTTTTTTTTAAGATGCGCGTTTGTATTGCATACAATTTTTTACGAAAGAGTTGCACATAAAAGACAGAACACGGAGAGCACATCTTCCGTGTTCTGTCTTTTATGTGCTGTCCGTGCTCTGTCTTTTACGGGTAACTCTTTCGTAAAAAATCGCCCCCCCCCAGATCACGTGATCTGGGGGGTTCACGTGAGCCCCCCCCCCCCCCTCCCCCTCCTCCCCCCAGGTCACGTGACCCCCCTCCATAATCCTCCCCGCGGTCAGGTGCGCAATTACGCCGACGCCGACGCCGCTCAAGCCGGAAACGGGCGCCTAAGAGCTGCGCTCTAAAAACATAATCGGGGTTTTCGTGGCCCTACAGTAAAAGCTCGGTGTTTTCTTTATGGGGTCTTTGATACGTACTTTAGCCATTTAAAAAGTTATATCGCACCCTTATCAAGCCCCTCGTAAAATTTGTGGCCGTCTGTTGGATTATAGGGCTCTGTACGTCGAAATGAAGTTTTGGGGTGTATTATATGGGACAAAGGGTGTAACGATACACCATTTAACACCCTTTTTTCTTGAGAGTGTATTAACGAGTCATGACGGCAGTTGGGTTACTGTATACGAGATTGAAACGAACTCGAGCACAGGTATTTGTTTGGCGTTTTGTTCGACACAAGAAATTAAGAGTTACAGAAAAACCCTTTCGTATAACGGCTCCCATTTTTCCACGAATTGGGCGGAGGAATTCGCGACCATTACGTACATTTCCCGATTTCTCGAAAATGAAATTCGCCTCTTTAGACAGTACAAACTTTATCGTGCTCTTAAAATTTACGAATTTTCCGATTCGCGAAAATAAGGAGTTTTACGGTATATGTGCACAATATTTGTTTCTACGACGAGATATCTTTGTGAGGAAACCACGTGTTTTTACGTGCAGACTATGACGCAATCCCAATGCCAAAGTTATTCCGGAACTTATCAGAATCGATTCCTACATATTTCTGTACCTTTGGGATAACTCACAAAAGGACCGAAAGTCAGGAAACCAATTTACCAACTGGAGTGCGCACTTCCCAGAGACATCATTTTCTAGAGACAAGAAATAAATTACTCGGAGCAACAAGCACCCCAAATGCATCAGGATCGGTGGAACGCTATAGGCTCTTGCGCAACAAACGGTTCGGCCTGGATAAAAGCCCGACACACCTTCGGACAAAAACCTTTCTTCTTTTTCTTTGCTTTTTTTTAACGTGTGGCATATATATTGTCACGAATGACAATTGATGAGGAGACGAATGACTCAAGAAAACTAAACGCGTTTGATAGCGCGAAGTTGTGCCTAAAACAAAATAGGCTAGCGTCACAGGCGTCGATGTCGACGAAACAGCATGATCGAGCGCTGGGGCTCCGAGACCGACTCCGGCTCGTCACGCGGAGCCCCTTTTGTACACGCGTGGGCTTCTAGAACAATTGGCGTAGAGGGTTCGGCGCGTAAAACATTCGGTCCTTGAACAAGCAAGAAGGTTCTAGAATTTACCAGAACGCAATATTTACAGAAATAACAAAAAGGCGCGTCCGTCCCACGCATCGAACCTCGGCCCTTTGCGTGGGAGCCAAACATGATAACCATTCGGCCATGGGCGCGGTTGCTCGGAGAGGCGCGTGGCAAGATATAGAATGTCGATCTTCACAACTGAAAACGCCGCCCTTGAGTTGAGACTGCAGCCAATACCCCCCCCCCCCCCCCACACACACACACACACACACACGCACGCACGCACGCACGCGAGCGAGAGCACGAGATCGCTGCTTTGAAACGTTCTCCCGCAGACGGAGCCCTCGCGCACGAAATGCATTCCTCAAAGCCAGGAGGGCAGGCAAGCTCGCGCTTGTACCTTTGGCTGCAGTCTCAGCAGGACCATGAAACGATTCTGAAATCGAATTTCATCCACCGGACGCCGTAAAAGGTGTGAAAAGAAACACAAAAACACAAAAATAGGAAGCCAAAAAAAATTCTTTGCTATAGAACTTTTAAAAGAAAACTGGACTCTTTTGCGCCTTCTTTCCTTAGAAAGCTCTCTGACTTTTCACTGCTATGCATCCGCGGAACTGCAGCACGTCAGCCGAACCCACATCGCCTATTGGGTAATCGCCTATCTCACCAGCACCGCGATCATAAACAATAAATAGCCGGCAAATGTTTCCTAAAAGTTTTGTTAAATAATATTCAGATCCACATTTTGTAGCATAATTAGAAATGTGACGAAAATTGCCAAATTTGATAATGCTGAGTGCCAAGCGCCATCTATCGTGTGGTAAACGAAGCCGAGAGCCAGCTCCGGAGGAACTCCATGGGACAAATAGACGCTTTCAGGCAGCTGTGCATGGGCGCCGCCATAACCGACCTTCAGTTTTTGTTTCCTCTTATTCCGTTCGCTTCCCTTCATCATTCCGAAAGCAGGACAGGTTATTGCCATTTTAAGTGTTAATGTGTCCTTCTCCCCAGCATAGGCCTTTGTGGAGGGTCGTCAACACCCGCTTCAGTGGCTCGGCATCTCGGTAAGACAAGAGAAGGTCGGCTATGGCGGCTCAATCTGGCGCGCGCTGAAAGCGTCTATATGTTGCGAATAACCGACGAATTTTGCCCGGCGGCGTTTGCTCTGCGCGTGGAATCAACACAGTGTCTGCTACGTCGCGCGCAAAGCGAGCGTGCCGTCGGGCGGCGTTCCCCAGTTATTCGTCACATAATTCGTTCCATGGAGTTCAGCCTTTACGCGCTTTTTACGATCAAATCAGCATGGCCGACAGCGTCGCTTGGTCGCGACGACCAACGAACGTTTATTTTTCTACGTGTTCTTCTCGCGCGTCCCGACTTCAAGCAGCAAGAAAAAAGTACTTGAAACAGACCACGACGAACAAGAACGCTGGATCCACGAATACCCGAGAAAAGCTACGACGGTCACGAATCCACCGACTCCGACCGAGCGAGCTGCGCAGAATATAGGCCTAGCAGGCACTCCGACTCGGCGCAGCGTTGCTTCGACGGTACTTGGCCAAGACAGTCTGCCCACGACCGGCTGGCGTGCTGAATGGAATATGCCCGCGCGACACTTGTGGACCCTTCCCGTGTTATAGTTTGATCGCTGACCTCAATTTTAGATTAACAGGTGAGGTCAATCTCTTCCCCTTGTCATCTCCTTGTTTTCCGAGGCAGTGTTGAAGAACACTGTCGTCGAAAAGGAACTCTCGTCGATTCTATCTTCTTGTTTTGTGTGATATAGAGCTCGAATAAACGCCGTATGGATTACCTTCGTAACACGGTATGTACACTTTGCTATTAGTATGCCATTTTTATTCTGACACGACTGCACGTCACTGTCGAGCTAAAAAAGTTCGTGGGAGCTACGTGCAATGCCGGGCCAACCTTCCTTTGCCGAGTGCCACGTAAGTATCGAGTTGCAATCGTAAAAGATCGGTCCCGAAGCGCTACCAACAGCGCGAATACAGCACTTCCATCAAACGCGCGCGTCCGCTCAGAGTGTGAACAGGTATTTACGTGGCTCTTGCTGACACTGTCGTAGTTCAAACGTATCTTTTTTAGCGTCGGCTCGCTCCTGCATCTCCGAGGCCGTGAAAAACGCCGCGGCGATTTGTTTCCATCTACGTCGCTTTGCAAACGACTGACACGGGCCGCCTTTTACCAACAATGACAGCTGGGTTGACTTCTGGGCCCGTTTGCTCGAAGCTGGTTAACTAACCGCGGTTAACCGGATTTCCCTACGAGAGGGAATTTTAGATCACGTGACCTGCAGAGTAGGGACGCCGGAGTCAAATAGTACCTAGCGTCAGACAATATGGCTGCTACGGCTGCTCGTCACGCTTGAGAACATTTATTTTTACGAAGATGCCTCATCCTCGTGCCACGAAAGGGACATTTCAGTTGGAGTCGACGGCAGCTCGCCCTCCGCCGGACGGCGAGCGTGCTGTGGGAGCAGGGTCACGCTTGACTGGTCAGGTCAAGTTCGAGTTCACGCATCGCCCTCTGAAGTGGACTTGTTTCAACGAATGCTACAGTCAGCGGGACCTTCAAAATATATTACCTAGGTGAGTGCCGCGATGTTCCACGAGAAAGTTATGAGATCGTACCGCTATCAAAATGTCATATCAGCAGATCTTGCGTTGTAATCAACGTCCGGCTTACTTTTTTTTCACTTATAAAACCTACCTTGAGCCGCGATCGCATGGTAGTGAAACAAATCTCTCCGAAAAACTGCCTCTAATCGCGGAGTCTGGTTTGTAGTACAGTTCGCCGTGTATTGTATTTGCAGCGCATCCACAACACCGACGACCCCCTTGCAGCGGGAGACGGTTCGACGAAGGCAAGATGTAGACTAAGACTTTCCTCAGAAGCAAATATCCGTTACCTCAATAGAAACTGCCAGCACGGATGCCGGCACGGCATTCGATCGAACTTCGGTACTGTCGTCTCCGAACTTGTACAACTGGGAAATAAACAAAGCTTCTATCATGAAAGAAGTGTCCATGTTTTCTCTTGCGCTTGTCTTTCGTCAATTTATTTTGTTTTGGGATAACTAGATGTCTTGTTAGGATTGTAAAGAGATAATTACGTAGCAGACGATTACAACCAATTTGAAATAGAAAATGAGTCAGGCGACATCAAGCATCAGCATAAACCGGCAGAGGAATTGGACATGGATGAATAATTACAACTATTCGGGTAGTGGGAAAGCGAAAATATCAAATTATGGGGAAGTTCAGTGCTAGGATCACGACCCAAAAGAAAGACAGGCATGGGCTGTTTGCGCACCCCAGACAATTACAGCAGTGTTGGAGGAACCTTTTAAAGAAGACCAGACGGCTGTACAGCTTATACAAGAAGCACGAACAGCACACAGGTAAGTTCTTTGTGTTCTTAAGTTAAAAAAATATTGCATTGCTTTAGTGATAATATATGGACAATCAAACCTAGAAACGTGTATATGGACATTTGTATATTCGTGCACCTTTGCCCTCTGCTGGGAGTCGACTTGTCATCTTCTAAGAACAGCAGTAAAAGCAGTGTTACAGCATCAGAAGACCATTTATTGCAGTTTATGTACAAGTTCTGCACAGGCTGTCTGGAACTCGTAAAACAGTTCTAGTGGAAGATCCAAAACTTTGGACACAATATTAACATGGTCCAAGCCAACCGAGGCCGACAGGCCAAACTGTAAGAAAGTAAAAATTGCATGATTACATAGTCCACAGTTTCAGCAATGTTATGTCGCAGTTACTGAATGTTTAAAAGAATGCCTCATGCAGTATTTGTTAATTTTGATTTTCCCATGAAAGTTCCATTTACATACTTGGTTGAACAGTGAACTTTGTTTGTTTTTGCTCATGACTCGAGTAAGTAGTAGACGAGACGAAATTACTATGCCTTAATTTATAGTTGCTGGGCCAAACCCCCATGTCTTGGCGCCCCTCGTTGAAGCCGTCCTCGAGACGATCGGTGAGGACTCTCCCAACCTGTGCGGGTTTGGTTGCCACGATAGGTGACACGGAAGAGTAGGTGACTGGTTTCTAGACCCGATTGCGTGACGAGTAAATGGTGCTAAGGAACCGGTCATAGTAAAGCAGAACTGTCGCTCCAGGCGAGGCTCTAAAAGATGAGGTCAAATGTTGATAACAAGATGGGCATGTTGCCATTTGAATAGCATTACTGCCGAGTACTTTTATATGAAGACCAGAGGCCAGATCCCCAAAACATTCTTACGGCAAAAAAAGTTAGTGAATTTATCTTACGACAAAGTTACAAACTTTGAGTATTTCCGAAGAAAAATGTTTGCAAGTTTTGCTGCGCTCGTTTCGACGAAATCCGTAACTTGTGCAAACTTGCGAACATTTTGCTTCGGGAATACCCAAAAGTTGGTAACTTTGTCGAAAGATAAATTTACAAGCTCTTTTGTCGTAAGAAAGTTTCGGAAATCTGGCTTCAGTTTTATTTCAACCACAAAAGCTCAAAGGCGGGTCGAAGAGTAAGTCACGAAACCGTCTTCCAGAGTACACCTCCAAGATTTGATAAGACAGAGCGCTACCACATTTCTCATTATTTTCAACAAGGCTGAAAGAGTTTTACCGAAGCTACAAATTTATGAATAGGACGGCATGCAATGAAAAATCAGGAGGTAAAGCTGTTTACCATAATCTAATAAACATTAAATGCAACAAAGTGGCAATGGCTTTTTTTATGCTAACTGTAACAGGTTTTCAATATGTAAATTAAAGATCACACACTGTACAACCATCCTGTTGCTAGTTTTACCAACTTAGGAAAATTGGCTCAAACACTACCTGCATTCCCGTTGTGAAGTTAACGACTCCCATGATGGTAACCTGTGCGAGGTAAAATCAATGCCAGTGAAACTATGTGCTGTAATGTTTGAAGTTGTCCTATCAATGTGCACAGCGCAACAAGATTTGACTGGAAATGTGACCACTAATTTCATGAACTGTTAATCACATAGCTACACAGCTGCATTCAAACCTTTAGCAGTGAAAGTGTATGAACACATGCATGCAAATGCTCTTCACAACCAAATGCGCATTTTCCCACAAAATGTATTGGGCAATTGTGAAAGAAGTAACAACGCTGTGCTCCGACCTCAAGCCTGCACGTAAGTATATAAACCAACTTAGCTAGCAAACTTTGTCCTCTGCACCAACACGTATGAATGAATTTTGGCAGAGCATTGGCATCTTTATCAGGGTTACAAACTATGCACAGTGTGTTCTCTTTGCCCGTACTGACAAAAACAAAACCTGACCACTTTTACACATGCATTTGTCGCAGCTCCAGGGGAATAGATCTACAGCTTGGTCCCTCTGGGAGCGGAAGTGCTGCACGAGAGTCTGCCACAGGAGGCGGTGCAGCAAGCTCCAATGAATGTGCCGTACAGCTGACGTTGGTGCCGGGAGGCTTCACAGCGGTTCCTGCAGGAGACAGAGGCAGCAGCAGCTGGAGGGAGCGAATCTCCTGTTGGAGAAGGAGTGGACAGAAAGGGTTAAGCATGCTGCCACGGCAACGATCGCAGCAGCAACTGCTGCAGAGGAGTTCTACCATCAGTTAAAAATTACTAGAGGACCAAAAAACTTTAAAAAAAACTTTAATGGACTGGAACACTGTGTGCAAAACTGCAAATCAAATTGTTAAAAAAACAATTAGGAGAAGAGTAAACAGTGACATATGCTGTTTTAATTTTCAATTTGAAA